>JACYFF010031956.1:24604651-24667492 GCA_017589665.1 Selenicereus undatus
ACACCTAACAAAATATTGAGACTATAGATTATGTGCTACGAAATAAAAGTACACTTGCGGATACAAGACAACTACACCCAAATGCCTATTCCACGAGGCATCACTTCAGAAAAGGAGGTATGAAGAACAAAGAACAGACATGTGATTTTTACCAGCACTGCGCCCACGAAGGCACTCCAGATCCATCAATTGGGAATTATCCACAAAATGATTCACCTCAAACAATATTATGAACGAACAAAAACATGAACATAAACTACGATTCATTAAAGAGATTTTAAGTTGAAATTAGACTGGGAAAAATGGGAATAATCACAGGACACTACTCAAGCCTTAACTTCGGACCATACTATTTGATGAACCACTCTGATGTTTTGGCATCAGATGCTTCAAACATAGTCTTCTCAACTCCTAGCTTGCCAATAATCTTGGCAATCACATCTGATGGTAGTGATTCAGCAGGCTGGCATATTTCCTCAGCATCGATCACTATCATATGTATGCCAGTTTCGAAGCATCTGTCCTTCCTTCGGATGAACAGATCAACATCTTCAACAAAATCTAGACCAAAGGAGTAAGGAATTTTTAGACGTAGCAATCAAATGCTACTCCAGACTCTGGATCACCTTAGGTGGCTAATTGCAACAAAGGAAGGTGATTTACAACCTTGTTACAATAATTGAGTCTGGCATAGGCTTCCAGATGGCACTAAGAAAATGGCTCAAGATATGAAATTCTGGGAGTAGAACTCTTGATTGTTGCTCACATCAAAACAAAGAGTACAGAGAGCACATGACCAGCACTATAGAACAGTAATACATGACTTCCTAAACTTGAACATGAAACAGCATCACTAAAGCAGGTTTCAATACAATGCCCATTATCAACCAAAGAGTCTGTTAACATTTGTTGCATTGCTTATTTGATTTTCATAAATCAAACAGCCAAAGTAATAAAGACTTGAAAGTATTGCCTGGGTTTAAAATGACATGGTTTTCCCAAGAAAATTTGAAGAAGGAAGACACATGTACATAGAGAACACACATTTCCACAAAAGGTATGCGATAGAAAGAATTTTAGGATATCTGAAAGGACTCGATCTGAGATTGGGAACTTTAAGTTACTCTTTCAGTACGTATGTTCCAAGTACAGATGATGTCTGTCAGAGACAGTAAAAAGTTACCAACTACAAAAATAGTATATGTGGATTGGTTAAAACTTCAGTTCATCATATAAACATTATTATTTTCATTTTTGGCTCGTGAAGATTCCATCACACAAAAAAGCATGTTTACATACCATATGATCGAGGCCTTGGCATTATATATGCCCCAAATGCCCTGTCTTCAGACACAGGAAAATCAGCCTTATCAAATTTAACAGCAAACTAAGGCTTGACTTTCAATCCTCCACTCGTAATCATGCGTACATATCTTAATAATGTTTATTTAGGAATCACAAGCCATCAAAGGTCTAGCTCAGTAGTGTCAAAGCCGAAGCGTTTGCACTCTTAAAACAGGAGCACAAAGGATTTAATGAACATGTTAACTGTAGTCTAATCAAACAAACAAGTGGCCTGATTACTGCCATTACCTGTATGTATTCCTTAACTACAGATGGACCCTTGCAAAGCCAATGTTCACCCCAATCACCAGTGCCGAAATAAATGTCATGCCTGCATGCCATGTCAGTCACCTTTTTAATGTAACTCTATGGCATTAAACTATGAGAATCCCCCAGAGAATTTTAGGCCATCAACAAACTGGCCCACAGACTCAAATATATCCTACAAAAAACAAGAATGAAATGCAGTGAATAAGGATCGATCCAACCCACTGTAATTGAACTTTCCAGATGGTGACCTTAATAACCCTTCTTTTACTGAAGCAGAGCTCCCAAACCTTCCATTTAAGTAAAAATTAAATACCTCACTGAACGAGCTTTTTGGCAAATTTTTTACTGTCTTCGCATAGAACAGGGATTAGCCTTCTTCCTTTTCTACTCGGTTTTCATCATTTGACAATTAGAAGACCAGACTGCGCATCTTTAACGTATTCATTCTAATGTCTTTTCCATGACAATAGAAGAGCCTCCAACTAGGGATGGTTTTTCCTCCAAATAAATACTCAAGTAGAGACCCAGTGGCTAGTATCCTCAATTCCAGTTGCCTCATCTTGGGTACTTATTAAGGGAAGATAAAGCTTGTCATTGAAAATTCTCTTCCTTATTGTTCTTTCCTGATTTTTCCGACATTAGACAATTGAAACATTTAAGCAACTGCTAACATAGCTGTCAACCAGGGATATCCAGCTGAGAACTGGTAAAAGTTACGGTTTACCCTTATAAACTTATAGTAAACAAAGGGGCCAGATTTTTCTCCCATCTAATGATGGATGTTTAATGTATTTTACAATAACAAGGAGCTCTATGAATTACATACACAATGAACCTGACACCCATTCTAATAAGATTGCAAATAAAAAGGTTCGTTATTGTTAAGATCGTGGGATCACACACACACAAACAATAACAAGAAACAAGAACAAGAATGAAGAAACGAGACACACAGTTTTTACGCAGTTCACCAATTGGGCTATGACCACGAGATGATGCATTAGGTCGTTGTCCCCCCCCCCCCCCGCTTGTGGTGGAAGTACAAGAGTCTTACTTTACAATTCTTGTGTTGCAATTAAAAAAATGATCTCAGCAAAGGAGATTATAATCCATGCCTAAAACAAGCCCCACCAAATATAGGAAACTAAAAATAATGTAAGGAAGTAAATAATTCATGCCTAAACAAAGCCCGCCAAATTTGGAAACAAAAATAACAACCACATAACATCACGCAACTTCAGAGAGGCTTGGCCCAAAAAAGGCTTGGTTCCAAGCTATTTTTCAAGTTCTTCATGCTTAGTCTCCACATCCTTAACAATCTCCCACTTGGAGACTAGGGATCCAACTTCCTCATTGCCAACTCTACTTCCCATCATCACACAGCCACCTAATACACATCATTGCCTCACCATCAATCACGGGGACCAACTGTGCACAACTTCAGTTTCCCAACATCAACCCCTTTGGTCAACACATGAGCTGGGTTCTTACTACCCAAGATTTTCTAAGGCCGCATATCACCATCTTCAACCACTACAAGAAAACACAGCGTTCGCGTTGAACAATTAGTGTCTTTTTAGTATTCAACTCTATTAGCGTTGCATTTTTGTTTCCAGAATCAAATAAAATATTTGTCTCTAGTAGCGTCTGAATTTTAGCGTCCGATAAGGAAAGTATCTCCAATAGAATCGATTTTAGCATCTGATACCCTTATCGGACGCTAATAGAGTAGAACCCTGTGACCACATACTGATTCTGACGCCATTAGCGTCTAATTCTTAATCCAACGCTAAATTTTGGACGCCAAATAAAACCAAAAGGGGGAAGGCACACGGATTCCACGAAAGACTCGCCCGACAAACCCTTGCTCCTCTCTCTCTCTCTAAAACGAATCTGCCTAGTCGCCTACTATCTCTGTCGCCGAGGGTGGAGGAAGGCAGCCGGCACCGCCGTCGTCGACCCGGAATGTTCGCCGTCCAACGTCTCCTTCTTTCTCGTTCTCTATCGCTGGCTTCCTCTCTCTCTCTCTCTGGTTGTCTCCGTCTGTTTGTTTGGTTGTCTTCATCTGAAAAGACCTTCCTCTCTTTCTCTCCGGCAAGTTGGTGGTGATTGTCGACCAGTTTGGGTGTTTTCCGGCAAGGGTGTTCGTCTCTGTGTGCTCAATTGCCGCAAGGTTTTGTCTGTTTGCTCAATTCCATCTGTTTGTCTGTTTGCTCATCTGAAACTCATTTAATTAATGTTTGTTCAATTCCACCTGCTTGTCTGTTTGCTCAATTCCATATGTTTGTCAGAGACGTGTGTAGTTTTGTGTCCTTTAGAAAAGGTCTCAAGTTTAGCGGAACAAGTGCTGGTTGGAGTTCATGCTTTTTTGGGTTGGTGGGGGGGGGGGGGGTGTAGCCGAATAGTGAAGGGACTTATTCTTTGATCTTTTGTAGATAGCAACATCAAATTTCCAAGCTCTGTAACTTTGAATCCTAGAAGTATTAGAGCCTTGTTTTTTTTCCTATTGGGGGGGGGGGGGGGGGGGTAGCCGAATAATCGGACGCTGTTGGCGTCTCACAAAGTTATCCGACACCAAACTTTTTTAGCGTCGAGGGGTTTCACGTCAACTCATTTTTGGAGGCCAATCCGACGCTAAATAGGTTTAGCGTCGGATTTAAGTGAGATGGCGTCGGATTGTATTGGTCACTAACAGCGAGATTTCCTGTAGTAAACCAAACTGCGAATGAATAACCCGCGCTTGACATACTTGATTCTTAAATGCAAGACTGGATTTTTGCTCAACTGTATGGTACTTTGACTGTCACTGTAGAGAACACCATCATGATGCTTCTTGCCTATAACCTCCAATAAATCTTGTAACCAAACCATTTCTTTTCCAGCTTCAGACATGGCAACACATTCTGACTCTTTGACTTTGTGGGAGACATTGCAATGCACTTTTGAAGTCTAGACATCCAGCTTACCGTTGTACCACCAACTGTGAAGACATATCCAGTTGTACTCTTACTAGTGTCAAAGTCCCTCCTCAAATCAGCATCAACAAACCCTTCTAGTTCAACCTTGGTCTTATCAAACACAGGTGAAGTACTAGCAGTGCCCTTTAAGTATCTTAGAAGCCATTTCACAGCTTCCTAATACGCCTTACCAGGATCAGCCATAAATCTAGCCAGTGCTCCCACTGCAAATGCTATGTCTGGTCTCGAGCAGATCATAGCATACATCAAACTCCCAACTGCAGAAGCATAAGGTACCTTCGACATGTAGTCGTGCTCCTCAGTTGTCCTGGGACAATTTGAGATGATTTGCCAATGGAGTGTTCCTGGGCTTCACATCACCAATTCTAAAATGATCCAGAACCTTATGCGTATAATCTTCCTGGGAAAGTCTCAAAGTACCCTTAGACCTATCTCTGGAAATCCTCATCCTAACAATCTGCATTGCAGGACTCAAGTGCTTCACCACAAATTCCTTTGACATCTCTTTCTTCAATTTGTTGATTTCCTTCAAGCTAGACCCTGCCATCAACATATCATCCACATATACGAGTAAAACAATATAGGAATGAGAAAATTTCTTGAAATAGCAACACTAATCCTTATCACTCCTGTGGAACCCACTATTGCATATAAAGCTGTCAAACTTTATGTACCACTATCTCGGAGCCTGCTTGAAGCCATATACAATCTTTTTGAGCCTACACACTAACTGTTCCTCACCTGGAACCACATACCCTTCTGGCTGCCTCATGTACAAGTCCTTCTCCAAATCCCAATGTAAAAAGGCAGTTTTAACATCTATCTGCTCCAAATGCAAATTCTCAGCTGCAACCAAATTCAAGACTATTTTATTGGTAACTAGTTTCACAACAGAAGAAAAGATTTTATTATAGCCTATGCCATCCTTTTCTGAAAATCTCTTAACTACCAACCGAGCCTTATGCCTAGTATTACTATCAGGCTCATTCTTGATCTTATTCACCCACTTGTTCAACAACACTTTCTTACCTGTACGTAACTCAGTTAGTTCCCAGGTTCTATTCTTGTACAAGGAGGCAATCTCATCATTCATTTCATGCTCCCACTTGGACCAATCATCTACCTGCATAGCCTCATGGTACAACTCTAGCCCACCAGCATCTGTCAACAAAGGATAATGTAATGAAAGAGAATATTTTTCTAGAACTTTTAACTTTTGTTGACCTAGCTGACCTTCTCACACCAAATGGTGTCTCAAGGGCATCATCAGATGGAGAATCTGAAATTGTGTCTGGTTTTGGCTTATCAACTTGTGGAGCAACCTATGGCCCAACTGCATTTTCATCCTGTGCCTCAGACCTTCCCTCAGATCTAGCAAAACTGGTATTTATAAGAATCTCAGCCCACTATCTATCACTATTACCGGCTCCAACTGTTTCTTTATCTATGGAACCCTTTTCCAACCTATCTTTGTATAAGACAAATTCATTAAAGACAACATCACAATGTCTAAACACCTTCTTACCGTCCCACACCCTGTAGACAAATGAATCACTACCATAACCAAGAAAATAACACTTCTTGGATTTTGGGTCAAGTTTATCTCTCTTCTCAGGATTAATCATAACATATACAATACGGCCGAAAATGCCTGGAAAAGACATCAACTTTCTTACCACTCCATACCTCTTCCGGTACCTTATCACCAAAGGGAATTAATGGTCCCCTGTTGATCAGGCATGTTGCTGTGACTGCATCTGCCCATAGGGTCTTGGGCAACCCAGCATGAATGCGCTTATGGCTCTTTCACTTAAGAGTCCTATTTATCCTCTCAGCATTGCCATTCTGCCTTACTTTTCGAGGAACAGTCTTGATCAACCTAATTCCCTGTTGAGCACAATACTTCATGAACTCATCTTTCTCATATTCACCACCATTGTCTGACCTCAAGCACTTGATCTTTAGATATGTCTGATTCTCAACCTTCGCTTTCCATTTCAGAAAAGTACTAAAAACATCGGATTTAATTTTCAAAAATTAAACCGATACCTTTCTATTAGGATCACCAATGAAAGTGACATAGCAGCATACGCCAATCAAAGAGCGAACAGGTGAAGGACCCCATACATCAGTGTGAACCAACTCTAACTTCTTTGTTGTTGGTTCCGTGCTAACTTTGGTGAAGTTGACTCGTTTTTACTTGCCAAAAACATAACTCTCATCCAAACCCACGTCAATAGAATTCAAACCAACCAAAGAACCCCTAGTAATCATGATCTTCAACCCTTTCTCACTCATGTGACCAAGCTTGTTATGCCCCAGACTTGTACTACAAGAACTCCTAGCAACATTAGCAACTAAAGTGTACAACCTACAGTAGTGTACAATGTCCCAGACTTCATACCTCTAGCCACAACCATTGCACCTTTCACCATCTCCCCAGACCATTGCCAAACTCAGTTTTGTAGCCAATACTATCTAATTGACTAACATATACCAGGTTCTTGGTCAAACCTAGGATATATCAAACATCCTGCAGTTTCTACAGACCCCCATTCAAGGTCTTTACATTCACATCCCCTCTTCCTAGAATCTTCAAACTCTTATTATCTGCAATGTACACCTTGCCGAACTTTCCACTAACAAAATTGTAAAACAATCCTTTACTAGGTGAGGAATGGAACGATGCACTTGAGTTAACTATTCATGACTCAATGGGACTATCTACACTGAGAATTAGAGTTGAGAAAAGCTAACCCGACACGATTACCAACCCGAAATCGACACAAAGTTAAGCGAGTTTGGGTATGAAGTTTCAACCTGTTCAATTAAATGAGTTGACACAAAAAAAACCTATTTAAACCGTTTAATTAAACGGGTTAACAGATCAACCCGTTTACCGATTATTTATTTATCGTTTACCGTTTACTATTGGCGGGAATAAATTACACTTTTGGGCTTTTGGAGGGATATTTGGAAATTAAATTTTGGGCTTTGTAAAGAGCTTCAGCCTCTCGGTCAAATATCTTCTTAAAAAAGGTTTGTATTCCTCCAGAAACCCTAACTATATAAATGATGGGATGAAAATTAAAAACCCTAATTCCTCTCCAGAACATTCACTCACTCAATCTCTCTCTCTCCTCACGCATTCTCTTTCTTCTCTCTGCTTTCTCCTTTCCCGTCAGTCGTGCTCTCTCTCTTCTCTGCTTTCTCCTCTCTCCTTTGTCGTTATCTCTCTCATCCAGTCTTCTCTCACTTAATTTGGCCCACTCCGGTGGCAGTTTCCGGCAAGTATTATTGTGTTTTCTTTAGGTCGCTCACCGAGGCTTCCATTTCTGGTGGTTTTTCGAATTTTTCAGTAAGTTATGTGATTTTTTCGAGACTTTCCAATTTGAGTTCTTAGTTTAGAAGTTGAGTTCTTATTTTTCCAATTTTCTGGTTACTGTGCGATTTAGGAGTTCCGTTTTGCAATTTCAACTCAGACCTCACTAAATCTTCTTCTCTTTTTAATTTTTAGTAATTTTCGTCAAGACATAAAAATATCCCAACAAGGTACACCTTTTTTTCTCTCTTTTATTTGTCGAGTTATACTTTTTTCGGGCCAATAATGGACTAATTTTTTGGGATTTGATATTCTGGCTTTGTGGTTTAATTTCCGACAAGTTTTTCATGTTTTTGTTCGTTCTTTGCTGCTTCTGTGTTGTGATGCAAAATTTGTTGATTTCATTCAGAAAAATAACTTCAATGGAGAATAATGTGATGAAGATTTGCACGATGATGAAGACAATTCTATTGCATCTAAGAGTGAGGCTAGGAGTTAGACCTGACAAATGGGTCATTCGGTTCGGGTACGGGTCGGGTCAAGTTCGGATCGGGCCATGTTCGGGTTAAGTGACAGTTCGGGTCGTTTCAGTTTGGGTCCGGTATGGTTCGGGCCGGGTCGATTTCGGGTCAACCAATTTTTGGTGAAATACGCTCGTCATGCCAAAACAAGCAACTTTGTTGAAAATTTCGGATCGGGTCAATTCGGATTTCGGGTCCACTTTCGGGTGAGCATATTTAAGGTGTCGGGTCGAGTATGGGTCCGGGTCATTCGGTTCGGGTTTCGGGTCTCGGGTCAGTTTTGCTAGGTCTACTGGGAGTGGAGTTGGGCAAAAGTCTGCCTTGGAGACTGCCTTCCAAGTTCTCTTGGTGGTTAATTTGGATGATTTGTGTGGAGTTTGTTGGTTAATGGCTTTGTAATTCAAATAATTTGGTCCTTGTTTGTTTCTGTTTAAGCCTAGAATTAGACATTTTAGATGCTTGTGGTTTGTAATTTGGTGAGTTTATTTTCATCTTGAATGTTCTATTGTGTTACTGTGCTGCTAGCTAGCTTCTGGGTAGATGTTGGAAAGTTGAAACTGAAAAGTAGCTACTTGTCACAAATTTGGACTTGGTTTTTGGTTCCAAAAGGACCCAAACTGCTTCTGTTAAATAGGTTACATGGTAAATTGGTAACTTGAACCTAATCCGTTTAACCCGTTTACTTAAACGGGTTAAGTTTAGGTCAACTTGTTTAATTATTAAATGGTTCAGGTTAAGAATTCTCAACCCGTTTATTCAATTGGTCGGGTTTAGGTCGGAGGATTTTCAACCCGTTTAAATTCAACACGAACACAAACCTGACCGGACACAACCTGTTATTCAGCTCAACTACGAATATGAGCATCACCTACATCTTCAGTGGAAATCACAGAGTCATTATCATCATTATGGTTATTTACCTTTCCCTTGTTCTTAAATTTAGGACAATTTCTCTTAAAGTGTCCTTATCACCACAGTCTCAACAAACTGCTTCTCTAAGGTTTTGAGACCTACCCTTGCCCTTTGACTTTGAAAGATCTCGATTCTTGCTTTGACCCCTTTGTTTCCCGCTGCCTCTAACATTTAAAGCACTTCCAGAAGACTCCCCATAATCTTTCTAGAGAATACTTGCACTCAAGATTACATCATAGATAGCTCGTCATACTTAAATGCATTTGAAACTCTGCCAGTACTAACAACAGATACTATAGTGTCCCAAGACTCAGGCAAAGAAGATAACAAAATTAAAGCCCTAATTTCATATTAAATTTGTAAATATGATCAGCAACGCTAGTGGAATCAAACATCTTAAGATCAAATAATCAACGCATCAAATATACCTCATTCATGGCTGAGGGTTTCTCATACATATTTAATAGGGCCTCAATTAACCCCTTTGTCGTTGTTTGATCCATGACGTTGAAGGCAACGTTCCTAGCCAATGTCAATCGAACTGTACCCAGTGGTCGACATTCCAGAACTTCTAAATCCTCCTTCTTCATGTATGCGGGTTTGTCCTTCAAAGGTACATAGAGATCTTTCTAGAACAATACATCCAGAATCTAAATATTCCAGAAAGTCTTTGCATCGAACCACTCAATCTTAGCCTTTCTATCTTCCATTGTTTGATTGTGATATCCTAACCAATGTAAAGCTTTGATACCAATTGTTAGGATTAGGGGATCACACACATGAGCAATAGCAAGAAATAAGAACAAGAACAAAAAAATGAGATGCAAGCATTTTTACGTAATTCACCAATTTAGCTACATGCATCCACGGGATGATGCACTAGGTTGTTTTGTTTTTCTTTGTGATGGAAGTACAAGAGTCTCATGTTACAATTTTTGTCTTGCAATCAAAAAAGAATCTCAGCAAATGAGATTATAGTACATGCCTAAAATAAGCCCCACCAAAATAGGAAACTAAATATAATATAAGGAAGTAAATAATTCATGCCTAGGCAAAGCCAGCCAAATTTGGAAACAAAAATAACAGCCACACAACATCACGCAACTACGGAGAGGGTTGCTCTTAAAATGGCTCCTTTCTAAGCTATTTTTCAAGTTCCTGTTTGTGTGTGGAGCCTATACCAGTTGTTAGAATTGTGGGATCACACACACAAACAATGGCAAGAAACAAGAACAAAAATGAAAAAAACGAGACACAAGGGTTTTACATGGTTCACCAATTTGGCTACGTCCACGGGGTGATGCACTAGGTTTTACCCCTTTGTGATGGAAGTACAAGAGTCTCACGTTACAATCTTTGTGTTACAATAAAAAAATAGTCTCAGCAAACGAGATTATAATCGATGCCTAAACCAAGCCCTATTAAAATAGGAACATAAAAATAATGTAAGGAAGCAAATAATTCATGCCTAAACAAAGTCAACTAAATTTGGAAACAAAAATAACAGTCACATAACATCACGTAACTTCAGAGAGACTTGCTCCCTGTTAGAATCGTGGTATCACATATACAGAAACAATAGCAACAAACAAGAACAGGAACGAAAAAAATGAGACACAAGGGTTTTACGTGGTTCACCAATTTAGCTACATCCACGGGATGATGCGCAATGTTTTTTTTTTTCCCCCATTGCGATGTAAGCACAAGAGTCTCACGCTAAATTTTTATGTTGCAATCAAACAAAAATCTCAGCAAAGGATATTATAATCCAAGCCTAAAACAAGCCTCACCAAAATAAGAAACTAAAAACAATGTAAGGAAGTAAATAATTCATGCCTAAACAAAGCCAACTAAAATTGGAAACAAAAATAACAGCCACATAACATCACAAAACTTCGAAGAGGCTTGCCTCAAAGAAGGCTCCGTTCCAAGCTATGTTTTAGGTTCTTCATACTTGGTATCCACATCCTCAACAATCTCCCACTTGGGGACTAAAGATCCAACTTCTTCATCGCCAACTCTTCTATCATCACACATCCACCTAGTACACCATCATCGCCTCACTATCAATCACGAAGGCCAACTGTGCACATCCTTAGTTTCCTAACATCAACCCCTGTGGTTAACATATCAACTAGGTTCTTTCTACCTAAGATTTTCTCAAGGCACATATCATCATTCTTAACCAAACTACAAATGATGTGGAACCTGGGCCTAATATGCTTGGTTCGTAAATGCAAGACTGGATTCTTGCTCAACTGTGTGGTACTTTGACTGTTAATGTAGAGAACATCATGATGCTTATTGTCGATAACCTCCAAGAAATCTTGTAACCAAACCATTTCTTTCCCAACTTCAGACATGGCAACATATTTTGACTCATTGGTAGACATTGCAATACACTTTTGAAGTCTAGACATCCAGCTTTACCACCATGTGTGAAGACATATCCAGTTGTAATCTTACCGGTGTTAAAATCCCCACTCAAATCAGCATCAATAAACCCTTCTAGTTCAACCTTGGTCATATCAAACACAGGAGAAGTACTAGCAATGCCCTTTAAGTATCTCAGAAACCATTTCACTGCTTCCTAATGTTCCTTATAAGGATCAGCCATAAATCTAGCCAGTGTTGCCCCTGCAAATGCTATGTCTGGTCTATTGCAGACCATAACATACTTCAAACTCCCAACTACAAAAGCGAAAGGTACTTTGGACATGTAGGCCTGCTCTTGAGTTGTCCTAGGTGACTGCTCCTTTGGTAATTTGAGATGTTTTTCCAATGGGGTATTCTTGGGCTTCACATCACCAATTCTAAAATGATCCAGGACTTATACACATTATCTTACCGGGATAGTCTCAATGTGCCTGTAAACCTATCCCTGGAAATCCTCATCCCAAGAATCAGCTTCACAAGGCCAAGTCCTTCATCTCAAATTCCTTTGACAACTCTTTCTTTAATTTGTTGATTTCCTTTACACTAGACCCTGCAATCAACATATCATCCACATATAAGCGTAAGACAACATAAGAATTAGAAAATTTCTTGAAATTGCAATACTAATCCTTATCACTCCCATAGAATCCACTATTGCATATAAAGGTGTCAAACTTTATGTACCACTATCTCAGAGCCTTCTTTAAGCCATATAGGCTCGTTTTGAGCCTATACACCAAGTGTTCCTCGCCTGGAACCACATAACCTTCTAGTTGCCTCATATAAAGTCCTCCTCTAAATCACCATGTAAAAACGCAGTTTTTGCATCCATTTGCTCTTGGGAGCTTTACCTTTGGTTGACTTAGATGATCTTCTCATCACAGGTGGTATCTCAGGGACATCATCAAAAAAATTGAAATTGTGTCTGGTTCTGGCGTGTCAACTTGTGGAACAACCTGTGACCTAGTTGCATTTTCATCCTATGCCTTAGACCTTCTCTCAGATCTAATAAAACTAGTATTTACAGGAATCTCAGCCAATTGTCTATCACAGTTACCAGCTTTCACCATTTGTTTATCAATAGAACCCCTTTCCAACCTATCTTTGTACAAGACATATTCATCAAAGACAACACCACAATGTTTAAACACCTTGTTACCATCCCACACCTTGTAGCCAAATAAATCAATACCATAACCAAGAAAATAACACTTCTTGCATTTTCGGTCAAGTTTATCTATCTTCTTATGATCAATCATAGCATATGTAACACAGCCAAAAGTGCATAGAAAAGACTCAACTTTCTTGCTACTCCATACCGCTCCTGGTACCTTATCAATCAAAGGAATTGATGGTCCCCTATTGATTAGGTGTGCTACTGTGTTAACTACATCTGCCCATAGTGTCTTGGGCAACCCAACATGAATATGCGTACTCTGAGCTCTCTCATTTGAGAGTCCTATGCATCCTTTCGGCAATGCCATTCTGCCTTGCTTTTTGAGGAACAACCATGATCAACCTAATTCCTTACTGAGCACAATACTTCTTGAACTCATCTTTCTCATATTCACCACCATTGCTTGACCTCAAGCACTTGATTTTCAGACTTGTTTAATTCTTGACCTCTATTTTCCATTTCAAAAAAGTACTAAAAACATCAGATTTAGTTTTCAAAAAATAAACCCAGACCTTTCTACTGTGATCACCAATAAAAGTGACAGAGTAGTGTGCGCTGCCCAAAGAGTGAACAAGTGAAGATCCCATACAACAATATGAACCAGCTCTAGCTTCTCTGCTTTTGGTTCCCTGCTAACTTTGGTGAAGCCGACTCATTTCTACTTGCCAAAAACACAGCTCTCACGCAAACCCATGTCAACCGATTTTAAACTAGGCAAAGAACCCCTATAGCCATTATCTTGAACCCTTTCTCAGTCATGTAACCAAGCCTGTTGTGTCGCAGACTTGTACTACAAGAACTCTCAGCAACATTAGCGAGTAAATTGTACAACCTACAGTACTGTGCAATGTCCCACACTTTATACCTCTAGCCATAGCCATTGCACCTTTCACCATCTTCCAGGACCCATTGCTAAACTCAATTTTGTAGCCAATACTATCTAATTGACTAACAGACATTAAGTTCTTAGTCAAACCTAGGATATACCAAACATCCTGTAGTTTCCACGGACCCCTATTCAAGGTCGTTACATTCACATCCCCTCTTCATAGAATCTTCAAACTCTTATTATCTACAATGTACACCTTGCCAAGCTTTCCACCAACAAAACTATGAAACAATTCTTTACTACGTGAGGAATGGAATGATGCACCTGAGTCAACTATTCATGACTCAATGGGACTATCTACACTAACAATATGAGCATCACCCACATCTTTAGCAGAATTCTTGAGGTCATTATCATTATTGTCTTTATCGCCCCTTCCCTCGTTCTTAGATTTAGGACAATTCCTCTTAAAGTGTCCTTTATCACCACAGTCCCAACAAACTGTTTCTCTAGGGTTTTGAGACCTACCCCTGCCGTTTGACTTTGAAACACCTGGATTCTTGCCTTGACCCCTTTGTTTCCCCCTGCCTCTAAGACCTAAAGCACGCCTAGAAGACTCGCTAGAATCTTTCTTACAAATACTTTCGCTTAAGATTTCATCACGGATCTCATCATACTTAAGTGCATTTGAACCTCTTGCATTACTAATTGCAGATACTATACTGTACCAAGACTTAGGCAAAGCAGACAACAAAATCAAAGCCTTAATTTCATCTTCAAAGGTAATCTTTACAGAAGCCAGTTTTGTTATTATCTTATTATTCGTTAATATGATTAGCAACACTAGTGGAATCAACCATCTAAAGATCAAATAATCGACGCATCAATTATACCTTATTCATGGCCGAGGGTTTCACATACATATTTGATAAGGCTTCAGTTAACCCCTTCGTTGTTCTTTGATCCATGATGTTGAAGGCAATATTCCTAGCCAACGTCAATATGACCTTACCAAGTGCTTGACGGTCTAGAACTTCCCAATCCTTCTTCTTCATGTCTGTGGGTTTGTCCTTCAATGGTAGATAGAGATCTTTCTGATACAATAGATCCTGAATCTACATATTCCAGAAAGCGAATTCCTTTGCATCAAACCTCTCAATTTTAGCCTTTCCATCTTTCATTGTTTGATTGTGATCTCCTAACCAACCTAGAGCTCTGACCCTAGTTGTTAGGATCGTAGGATCACACACACACAAGGAATACAAGAAACAAGAACAAGAAAGAAAAAACGAGACATAAGGGTTTTACGTGGTTCCCTAATTTGGCTATGCCCACGGGATGATACACTAGGTGGTTTTTTTCCTTTGTGATGGAAGTACAAGAGTCTCACATTGCAATTTTTGTCTTGCAATCAAAAAATAATCTCAGCAAAGGAGATTTTAGTCCATGCCTAAAACAAGCACCACCAAAATGGGAAACTAAAAATAATGTAAGGAAGTAAATAATTCATGCCTTAACAAAGCGACCCAAATTTGGAAACAAAAATAACAGCCACATAACATCATACAACTTCAGAGAGGCTTTCGTGAAAAAAGGCTCCTTTCCAAGCTATTTTTCAAGTTCTTGTTTGTGTGTGGAGCCTATACCAGTTGTTAGGATCATGGGACCACACACATACAAATAATAGCAAGAAACAAGAACACGAACAAAAATATGAGACTCAAGAGTTTTACGTGGGTCACCAATTTGGTTACCTCCACCGGATGATGCACTAGGTTGTTCCCTCCTTTGTGATGGAAGTACAAGAGTCTCACATTACAATTTTTGTGATGCAATCAAAAAATAATCTCTGCAAGGTAGATTATAGTCGATGTCTAAAACAAGCACCACCAATATAGGAAACTAAAAATAATGTAAGGAAGTAAATAATTCATGCCCAAACAAAGCCAGCCAAATTTGGAAACCAAAATAACAGCCACATAACATCATGTTAACTTCGGAGAGGCTTGCTCCTTGTTAGGATAGTGGGATCACACACACATAAACAATAACAAGAAACAAAAACAAGAATGAAAAAAATAAGACACAAGGGTTTTATGTGGTTCTCCAATTTGGCTATTTTCACAGGATGACACACATGAAAGTACGAGAGTCCCGTATTATAACTTTTTTCTTGCAATCAAAAAAATAATCTCAGTAAAGGAGATTAAAATCCATATCTAAAACAAGCCCCACCAAAATAGGAAACTAACAATAATTTAAAGAAGTAAATAATTCATGCCTAAAGAAAGCTAGCCAAATTTGAAAACAAAAATAACAATCACATAATATCACGCAACTTTGTAGAGACTTGCTCCCCCAAAGGCTTCTTTCCAAGCTATTTTTCAGGTTATTTATACTTATTCTCCACATCCTCAATAGTTATACGCATAGTTTATGAAAATGCAGCGATCATAGAAGAAAAGAATGTAAAACATGTTCCTTATCTAGGATCCAGGAACTAGCTTTTTTAACCAAAGTAAACACAGGACCCACAGAACTCTATTAGTCGCTGCAGCTCATCGACCATAACTATCATGCAGCAAAAGTCTGCTTATGCAAGAAGCAAAGAAATAGGAAATAGACATAGTACATATCATATGCCATTCTCATCTAATTTTACCTCTTCATTATTGTCTCAACTCTCGTCACTGTTTTGCTAGTAAAGATAATAAAACATTTATCATTCAGCCAAAGATCAAATGTCAACTTTCTCCTCTAACCAAAAGATGTATTGGGCTATATAATTTGACGTCATCTGTCTACTGCCTCCACAGAGACATAAAGTTTCATGGATTGGACAAGCTTTGATTTTTGACAGACATTTAAAAAAACTAAATTCATATGCACTTTTTTTTAAATTTTGGGTCTTGGATCCTTCATTTCACTGGAGTCAAGCTACTACAAGCTCAATAAGGGCTGCAACTCTCTCATCAAAGATTTTCTCCATTCACAACACTTGAACCTGAGACCTTGCTTAAGAGAAACAAGTTTCAAACCACTTGAATCAAAATGTGTTGGTAAATTCATTTGCACTTCAAATGGAAGATACTATGGGCAACTTGCTAGTTTTTTTTTAAGTGAAATGTTTGGATTGAAACCTATTGTTGGCTAAGAGTACCAATCCAAGTTATACATACAAGAATAATAAATTATTGAAGAATCAATTTCCTTAAGAAAGGCTTTTAATTCGAACCTTTGAGACTATTATAATATTTTTAAAGTGTTCAATATTCTATGGAAACTATTTTAAGCGATGGGATTACTATTTTTATTTTCATATATTGCCCTAAGCTTTTCACATTTACATATTTTACCTCAATACTTAAAAAAGTTATTTTCGAAAGTTTTATTTTTGTGCATGTGATAGTCTTCTTATAAGTATTATTCGAGGCCCTCTTTCATCTGGTATCAGAGGCATGTGACCAAAATAATTAAGCTAACTAAGTTAATTAATAGCTAATTCAGCTAATTAAATATGTTTAATGCTTGAATCATCATCCATTTGTGCTGCACCACATTATTCACATATTCTGCACTCACTAGAAGGAACCACTTCAGTAGTACTGCAATTAAACTATATTATTGATATAGTTTAAGAATTAAAAGCCAAATTAGCAAAAACTTAAGATGAAGTTAAGTATATAAAAAAGAAATTATCTGAAATCCATTTGTCTTTAATCAACAAAATTAGATATAGTGAAAAATATGATTTCAGTATTAGTACTCCTTTTCAGCATAAATATCATTTCCAAAACATAAAAAACAAAAATTCATTTCCTTGGCATGAAAAAAAAAATCCAAAAAGAAGAAGGTGTTGGAGCAAAAGCAGTATAATCTTGAGAAATTACAAAATATATTTCATAAAGAACAAAACCTGGAAGAATTAAACAAAATCATGGGTGCAATAGTTGAAAACAAGACGTATTATCTAATAATAATGAATAGATAAATAATGTCCAAATAGAAGAAGAAATATATCAACAGATAAACATAGTTAAGCTCAAGAATCTTAATGTTGTTTCTTTAGAAGAAATTATGAAGAAACTAGATAAAACAAATTGAAAAATGGGATTTGACGATGAAATCAATAAGATTGTAGAAGAATTCAACATAGATGAAAACGAACCCAATCTAGTTAATAATGTAATCCTGAAACCTGAAGAGTTTGGTGAATCATTTAGATTAAATACCTATTTCATGAGACCTAGATACATTCTAGTAGAACATACAATCAATTTTTCCTTCAGGTTCATCCTAAGGAAAACCACATCCTTTGAAGAAATTGACCTTACCCTAATTAGCTAAACAGGATACATTCTAAATATCAATGGAGCTCGTAATAGAGAAGGAATATTTGAACATTGGGAAAGGGGTATGGATAGCGTCTTAAACTTGAATACCACATGGTCTGCTGAAAATTTCCTAAGCTATATCAAACATTTTTTTTCGGGGTCTGCAGGTGACTGGCATGACTCATTAGATGAGGAAAGTGAAAACATAATAACAATGATGGAAATACCAGCTACTATGTTCAAACAATTATGTAACGAAATCGAAACTGAGTTTATCGGAGCTAAACTTGATGGGATATGAGACATCTAAAAAATTATATTGCTGAATTCAATCAATATTATTACAAAATTGGGCATAATGAAACCAATCTTGGCTTGTTTTTATGACAAATTACCATATTTGATCAATTCTAGAATCAATAAAAAGTACACTGCGTGGATTGAAAAATCGGATGTCATTGCTATCCTTGGTACAAGAATATCTTATTTAAGAAAATGGGTCAACGATCAATGTCTCGATCTCCAAAAACAAAAGAAAATGAAGAAACAATTTCTAATCTATTCGGATAATCCCCACCAATGGAGAACAGAACATGAGAAAAGAAGAAAAACAAAATTCTATAAGAAAAAGAACTTTAACACGCAAAGGGGAAAGAAATACAAAAGGAAATATTATAACAAACCAAGCCCTAAAAAACGAAGATTTTTTTAGAAAAGCTACTTATCGTCCAGTAGGGAAAAAAAATAACTGTAAGTGTTGGGCACGCTAAAAAGTAATTCATTATTCAAACGAATGCAAAAATAGGAAGAATAAGAACTTATTGAAACTTTAGGAAGTCTAGATTATTTTGAGTTTGACGAAGAAGAAGCACTAGATCTAGCCTTGAAAAATGACAAGGAAATTGTTGAGATTGTATAAGAGGATGAATATGAAGAGAGTGAGTATGAACAAACTAGTCACATGATGAAAAGTAGTTTAATTAGACTTAGCGATCTTCAAGGGGAAGAATGTATAGTAGATAATGAGAATGAAGATGCCAGAGGAGATTGGGTCCTTAAAGAATTCAGAAAGATGTGATCTACAAAAAAATCTATCTTTTAATTAAAGAGTAAGTATGCGTGCAAAAGGATGGAAGGAGATCTACAAATAAAAGACCGTTAGTATGATGTGCGACAAGTTAATCTCAGTAATTGAGAAAACATCCTTAAGCATACCAAATATAAAAAGTATAAATATATCTATGTTAGAAGTGTTCAAGTCCAGATTACTCCATTACTATATTATGGAAAAAATATTGACCTTTATGCTTTACTCTGTGATATTAGATATACCCAATTTAATAATCAAATTATTACAAGGATCAATACCAATGTATATAATAAATTGGTTGGATTCAATTGTCGACTTGGATATTATGCAAGCCTGAAGGATGAATTTGCCAAAAAGTTTCTATCCCTTAAGATAAAAATAGTTAGGTTACCCGATATGGATATTTTGAAAAATAATCTGCAAATTAGATAATATACCATAGACCCAAAAACTAAGATGACAATGCTAGAGACAGAAATTTTTGAGAGTCCTACTCCAACATAGAAAATTCAAAGGATAAAATCCAATCCGTAGGAGATAAAAATTGATAGGTCATGGATATCTAGTTTTTCCAATCCCACAAAAATCAATGCAGAAAATGTAATAAAAATCAATGAGAATCATAAAATTACCATTAAGCCTCAATTACTAAGAAGCATGAATGCAAGATCAGAATAGGGAGAAGGATCTTCAACAGTTAAAGAAGAGCTTAAAGAAGATGGTTCAATTAGTATAACAAGTGAAATGCGTAGCGTGAACTTTGAACCAGAAAGACACAGTGCTAATCGAAGTATGAGTTTAGATGAAAAAGTCATTCGATACAAAACAAGAGCTGTTAGTGAGCCAATCCATAAGGATGAATTAGTCCAAAATATGGCTATGGAGATATGCTATGAAGTCATCAATACAAATCCTAATAGCATCTATATCTCAATAAATGTATTTTTAGAGGGATATAATAAATATAAATTGTGTGCTTATATAGATAGTGGTTGTTATGTTTGCTTTGGAAAAAGATCTTTATTTATAGAATTTATGTGGAAGAAAGCCAAGAATCATTTACATGTGACGATAGCTAAAAATGGCATAATGAGCCACAATGAGGCCATATAAGTGTTATCAATAGAAATAGGAGGGGTCAATGCATTATACTGGTCATATACTCATATTAGCTACTGATCAACCATCGCTTGATATGATTATTGAAAATAATATTCAGAGACTACATTCTCCATGCACACATACCATAAACCACATAATATTCACAATAAATGGTCATTCGGTCTCTATTGATAACTTAAATAAGGCTTACACTCATTAGAATATATAGTTTACACGCAGCCAACATGGTGACAAGGTAATACCTGCACAACGTGAGATAGCACTAATAATCTCACAACTAAATTTATTTATTAAATAGCATATTACTAAACAATAAGAGCAACTATGCAAAGAACTCTACTTTGATGATACTCTTAAATTTTGGGACAAAGATAAGACCTTTGCAAAAATCACTTTGTTAAATCCAATACTATTATCCGTGTCAAACAAATGGTACGCACACACCAAGATATCCAAGAATTTTATAAGGAAGTCAAAGAACTTTTGGGAAAAGGATTAATCAGAAATAGCAAAATCCTCACACCAATTGCGTTTTCATGGTAAGAAATCATGCTAAAGGAAAAAGAGAAAAAGTTATAATAGTAATCAATGACAAGAAGCTTAATGATAATACTGTCTTTGATAGTTATTACATTCCTAACAAAACAATCCTTTTCAATAAAATTTAACGAGCTTCTTGGTTCTCGAAAATAGATTGCAAAAGCGAATATTTGCAAATAAAAATGGATAAAGAAAGCATCCCTTTGACCACTTTTAGTGCCCCTCAAGCACATTATGAGTGGATAGTATCTTCAAAGATCTTAATTATTGTTGTCTAGTTTACATTGATAATATCCTTATCTTTTCTAAAATCATAGAACAATAAAAAGATGGTGTTGTAGCAATCACCCAAAAATGCATTGACCATGAAATTATTCTTGATAAGAACAAGTGCATTGATGCTGAATAAGAAATTATGTTTTTAGGTCTAGAAAAAAAGTTAGACAAATCATTTTACAAAAGCATATTTTAGAAAAAATAGAAAATTCCTGAAAAGATTGAATATAGGAACTAGGAAGCAATTGGAAAGGTTTATTAGATGTCTTACTTATACTTCAAATTTTATTAAAGTTCTAGCTAAATTGAAAAAACCATTGCAGCATGTTGGGATTTGTCCCAAATTCCTTTGCTAGTTTAGAAACAATTGAATTGTTTTCTTTTTTGAAGATTATTGCTCAGCACCCAAGGCTCAAGTTGTGTGGTTGGAGATATTTTATTTTATGAAAATTATATAATTTTCGTATTTTGTATTGAATTTCTTTTTCATTTTCTGTAAAGATGCTGTTTGGTGGCAAAGACATATGTTTGCGACTACGGTTAAACCTTTGGTACCTTTGGGGTTTCTCTATAAATAGTTAAATACTAGATTGTTTAACTTTGTTTGGAGCATGGCATTTGGAAATGCCTCTCGGCACTTCCCTTTTCTATTCCACACTAGTTTGAACCTGTAATTTGCACGGTACATGTTAAAGTAGACACTTTGAAAGTATGTGTGTGTGTGTGTGTGTACACACACACCTATATATGCGTGTGTGCGCATGCGTACGTAGTTGAAATAGTAGAGGATTGTTTATTGTATACAAAGTTAATATATAATTTTAAAAGGAAAAGAAAAATTCATTACAAAATATGAATAGATAGTAATTTTCCATAATATCCATTGACAATATATAATAGTGTATAGACAGAAAGTTCTCCATAATACCCAAAAATAATTTGATAACATTAATTGTATCTATACTATTATCAATTAAAGTAATACAGCTGAAGTGATTAGCTTATTGAAAAATATTTAAGTGATTCAGACCTTTACATAAAATAATGTGATAGTTACTAAGTATCACTTAAGCTATTTTTCATAGCAAATTTATTTTGATTAAGTACATTGATTAGTAAATGCATTGATAGGGTCCATTCTTCAAATAGGGCCCCTTTAAGCAGAAGAGGTAAAATTGATTACCGTAAATGACCTTGTATTATATATATAATAGTAACTATTATTCGTAAATAATTAGTTACCTCCTGTGCTTGTTAGTCAATGTATTTTTATAGTGAAAGGTTTTAATATAGGCATTATTACTATAGAATCAATTAAAGATAAAATCAAAAAGGTCAAAAAAGACAAATAATTGTGAAAATATATAAATTTCGAGAGAGTTCATTGTTCACATAGTATGGATGGACCAAGATCGGGAAATATACAATCAACTTTAAAAAATAATTAGTTTGCGGATCCACTCTTAAAATAATGCAGATTTTATTTCAGCATATAATATTTTGGTAAATTTGCAGTTATTTAAATGTGCATTGATAAATAAATTTTACCGTCAAATAAGAGGGACCCACAACCTTGCTAATATAATACCTGTATTATTTTAAGAGCAATTATTTTTTGGGTTAGTTTTAAGTGATTGGAAACAAACATTAAAGCATATAAAATATTGCCTTAATGAGCTTACTATTTCTAATTTAAGAATACTATATTACTTTTACTATATAATCAATGTTTCATATGATTATCTTAATGAGTTTAGTGTACAATACTTAAGTGATTAGTAGGGTGCCTTTAGATAAAATAAATGTATTTGTACCCAAATTGATAAATGCAACTAACTATTTGATACCTATACTAATAAATTTGTATTTACTATTATATAGATTTTGATAACAATAGTGAAATAAATTTGCATTATCCAAAGTACTGCATTGTCTTTTCAAGCACAGGAAAGCTAGAAGTGTAGAAAAATAAATCAACCCTAAAAAGAATATAAAATTAAAAGTTGGTTTTAAAATTTCTAATTGTTCCTTTCTTACATTGTTGTGGGCAATCCGTACGTAGAACAGAATAAATGATATGAAAGTTTATCTATGAGATCAATGAAGACGTTGTCATTATTGTATTTTGATCCCTATAGATTACAAAAATATAAAAAGAAAACTAAGTGCAAGAAAAATGTAAACATCCTAGCAAGAAGATGAAAGAGGGGGATCAAGATGAATTTTTCTAAATCAACCTAGATTAATGACGACTTCTTTCTTACCGTATATTGATCCTTAGAAATTGAAGAAGATTAAATCGAAGCACAATGAACAACGAATAAAAAGAAAATAATATAATTGAAAATGAAGTCGTACTTCAAGAAGATCAATATTGCAGACCTCGATCATTGTTTGTTTGGACAGTAAATTTGGCGGCTTAAACACACAGTAATAATGGTCTCAATAATATTGCTAAAATAATGCATATATAATTCTAAGAGGAATAATTTTTTTGATAAGTTTGCAGTGATTGGAAACAAAAATTAAAGCATACAAAATATAATCTTGATGAGTTTACTATTCCTGATTTAAGAATACTATATTGCTAAGATAAATGTAAGAACAAATGGTCAATTAAGAAACTAAAATAATGCACATATTATTTTAAGGTGAATACTTTTTCGGTAATTATATTTTAAGAATACTATATTTAAAGAATCCAATGATTCTCATTCTTATTATTATTTCCTTTTAATGTTTCTAAAATTAATGTTTATGTTTTCTTGTTAATTATTTTTCTCTTCCATTCATCAGAATTGATTAGTTTAATATGAATATATGTGATTAAGAGTGAGAATTAATCTTACGGCCCAAAAGTTCTGATTTATGACAATGTAAGAAAATCCACGTCATCACAACATTGCTTTTATATAATAGTATAAATTTTATTGAGAGGTAGTATTGAGAGATTTTCATTGTAATTGATCTCTTCCTTGGGCGTTTGCTTTGAGACCTTTATCTCTCTTATTGATATCTTCCTCGAGTGTTGGCTTTGAGATTGTTTTGTACTCACTCATATTATAGTGGATTTTGTGTTGTTGTTGCCGCCCGTGATTTTCTCCCGATTTGGGTTTCACGTAAAAATAATGCACCCACTACTATCTTTTTTTGATCTTGTTTTATATTCTGTAATATCTACATCCTTTATCGCTTCCGCATATACTAAGCTCGAATTTCAATTATATTATTTTCTTGGCAAGTGGTATCAGAGTCGGAGTCATTGATTCAAATTTCGAGCATTTTCTTAAAGGATGTTTCTCATTGATATTGAGAATTTCGGCCTCATAACAAGATCGATTTTACCGTATTCATCCATTCCAAGGAATTTGGTCCAATGTGGAGTTTGTTGGGATTTGTCCCAAATTCCTTTGCCGGTTTGGAAACAATTAAATTGTTTCCTTTTTTGAATATTTTTGTTTGGCACCCAATGCTCAAGTTGTGTGGTTTGAGATATTTTATTTTATGAAAATTATATTATTTCCATATTTTGTATTGAATATCTTTTTTCTTTTCTGTAAAGATGATGTTGGTGGTCAAGACATATGTTTGTGGTTAGGGTTAAACCCTTGGTACCTTTGGAGCTTCTCTATAAATACTAGGTTGTTTAACCTTGTTTGGATCGGGGCATTTAGGAGTGCCTCTCGGCACTTCCCTTTTCTATTCAACATTTTATTGAGAGTTAGTATTAAGAGATGTTCGTTGTAATTGATATCTTCCTTGGGCATTTGCTTTGAGACCTTTATCTCCCTTATTGATCTCTTTCTTAAGTGTTTGCTTTGAGATCGTTTTGTACTCACTCACATTATAGTGGATTTTGTGCCGTTGTTGCGGCCAGTGGTTTTTCTCCTGATTTGGGTTTCCACGTAAAAACAATGCGCCCATTACTATCTTTTTTTGATCTTGTTTTGTATTCTCAAATATCTACATCTTTTTTCGCATATACTGAGCTCGAATTTCAATTATATTATTTTCTTGACACAACAGAAGCTCAAGAAAGAAGTAAGTTGAACATGGACCCCTAGCGATTCAAATATTGAAACTTCAAAAGATGTGTAAAATTCTTCCTATTCTTAATTTGCCCAATAAAGGAGATGATTTAATTTTGAGACAAATGCCGACAATGAGCACATGTGTGCAATACTGAAAATCAAAGAAGGAGAAAACTCTGCAAATATTGCAGTTGAAATTTTAATAAACCAAAATGCAACTATCCCACGATAGGAAATTCTTGTAATCATAAGGGGAATGGAAAAGTTCTTAATCTTTTTAGCCTCAAAACTTTTTCTTATTCGAACTTATTGCAAAGGAATACTTGGTTTTGTGAGTAAGAATTTATCAAGTATGCAAATGCAAGGGCTACTCCTGCATTGACAATTATGGCTTAACTAGTTTTCTTTCTCTATTAAACGTATACATGGACCAAAGAATTCTTTGGAAGATAATTTAACTCGTGAGTTTGCCAATGGTGATTATCCGAACAGAACTCCTGCCGAAAAAGGAGGAAATTGAAAATGAAATGTCATTACTACTAAAAGGATTTTTTTTGTTCTAGTAGAATCCTTATAAATATTTTTACATTTCATACAAAAAGTAGATCACACTTTGGTCTACTATCTTTTGTCTATCTAATAGTGCAAAGATTCAGCCTTTAGAGTTACAAATGAATTATCTAAGGTATGCTTATGATATTCAAGAAAAAAATAAGTTCTCATGTTCAAAAAAAATAGTTCAATGACTATTATGCATTCTGCATCGATTACTATCATAATTATTCTTATGATATTTGGAAGTAATAGAGTGCTATGATTTTCTTTCCTAATAGATATGGAATTGGTGGTATTAGATACCTAGCAAATTCAATCTCTCCAGATGACCCCATCATGAAAGCCTGGCAATATGGGATGACAACTTACCTCATGGACATCCGAGATCCAAAGTACCCATTCTTCTTAAGACTAATTAAGTTTCAACAGTGCATGTTTAAAAGGAACCATTGGATTCTTACATCTCTTAATGGTCCAATCAAAATTCCATACACTATAAGTCTGTATTGTCGAGGTACATTTCACAGTAATTGCGTATGAAAATGGAAAAGTCAAACCAACCAATTATCTCGTTCAACTGGTTTATTTAGATGATCCCAACGATCAACGACAAGAATGGTCCAGAATGACAAGAAGGAATCAGTGATCCTGATTTGGCAAAAGCCATCATCTTTCACAACATTTATCATCAAATATGGCATTAATTGAATAAGGAAGAAACACTAATGCATTGCAGGAACACTACTTTCCCTATCATAGTGATTTCAGCACATATATGAAAGTAGAAGGAGTTCCTTCAGAAGATGTCTTTGATTATCTCTTTGATGTTTAAGTTGGAACATTGTTATCTGAAAAAGAAAAGAGATATCTTCATGAATTAATTGAGTCATGAAATCTAGACCATCTTCAACTTGATGAAGATTTTGATGATTATCTAAATAATGATGGACTAGAAGACAGTATTGGAGATGAAAGCATGCATAATCTCAATACAGATCACTAGTCTTATCAGGATTAAAGGCTCTAAAACGTTATTGCATCATTATTGCACTATTTTATCAAGTGTCAAGTCAGTAAAATAATACAATCTACTGTAACCATGTGAGTGTAGCTGTAGTCATATAAAAATATTAGTGTATATATTGCAGCCATTAGGACATCATATATGTCCATCTCATTTATAAAAGGAGAGTCTGAGTGTTGAGAAGTGAAATGGACATTTGAGCATACTTGAGCAAAAGCGAAGTTGGGTATCTCTAGTTCTCTATAAGCACGCATCTCTGATGATCTTAGTAACTTAAGTCCATTTTCAATCTTTCCATTGTAATATTTCCATTTTTAAACTTTCAGTAAAAGAAGTTTCCTAGTATGGAGCGTTATTCAATCGAACCTTATGTTTTAAATGTTATAAGTTCTTAATTAAAGTCTCACTATCCTTAAAAATATTAAAAACTTGAATAGTGACTGTAGTCTAAGATAGAAAACGAAATAGATTTGTGTTGTGCCTAATCTAAGGAATGTGCAGTTGAGATTAACAATCTCTATAAATTGGATGTTAGAAGAATGTCAAGGTCCAATGTCAACTAAATTCAGGTAATACTCGAAGCTTTCTGGTTAAGCTCTAATTATTTTGCTAAGTATGGTGGACCTCTAATCACAAAAAATATAATACTTATGATATAAGTACTAGATTGTGAAAATTAGTACTAGTAAAGTCATTATAGAAGTTCAAACATTAATATAATCTTAGTTTTCTAAAAAGGCTCAAAAATTTAAGTATTTGTCCTTCGAACCCCATGTCGGTCAAAGTAGAAATTTCAAAAAGATGTGGGTTAGAGTTGAAAGAAAAGACCTCTAAAAATTAATGTTTCGTAGAATATTGACCCTTGCAAATAGTTTACTAAAATAGTAGATATTTGGGAATACGTTCTAAAAAAGTTGTCATTTAAAAATTATTTCTGTAAAATATAAGGTACCGTAGAGTTGCAAATTGCAAAGGAAAGCTCTAGATGAAAGCCGTAAAGTCACACCCCATAACGCTCCACAATGCTTTTATAAATCTCGCATTAAACCCATTGTAACTAGGAGCTCTAGATGACAACCGCATGCTTATTTGATTTTTTCAGTCGAGATTACTGCCTCCAACTGTGCAGCATCACGAGGGGATAACATTGGCAGATTGAGATACTATCGATTGCATTAGTTCTCATCCTCACTGTGGCGACATTGTGGAAGTACCGTGTAGTTTGGTCATATACTAGCATCTTAACAGTTATTTCCACATCCATTCTTTTTTCCCCATCCACAAACAACGCTTGCAACCTAGCACTTTCCATCTCATTGAGCGGACCTGAGTTAGAATTGTTGATCAATTTATTGTTCTCAGCTTGAATGTTTTACAATTAGACATTGATAGCCCTTAAGACTTCCTATTATATTTTTTGATGGGCTTCTCGATGAGCTGCAACTTTTGGTCTACTGGAACACTAGACCACTCTTAACTACATTAGTTTCATGAAAGAGGGAAGAGAGAGTCAGAAATCTAAGGGCCTAAAAGGCTTAGGCCCCTCTTCATTTGAGATGCTTTCCCCCAAAACAGAGAGGCCGTATGAGGACATCTTCCCCTTGCGAATAATTTTAAGGCCAAGAAACAAACAAATGAACAACTAGGAATCAACCAAGCACTACCGAAATAGCTAGCAGAATTGAATCCAAACCAATTGAATTGAGAGTTTTGTAGTTTCACCTCCAAAAGATGTAAGTCTTGAACAAACTCACCAAACCCCGCCGTGCATAAGGTTGTAGTCATACAACCTTTCCTTTCACCCAGTCTCAATACTTGACTAAAATGTGATTATGGGATAGCATAAGGACCCAGAAAGAGTTCTTATTTGATTACAAACGTTATGCCTCTCCAATTACCTTCTAGGTATATATATTAAAAAAGACGAAGCAAAGGAACCCTTCACTAAGTAGTTTTGCTTGAATGCAAATCCAGTTCACTGCTTTTCCTAAGAAGAGCATTTGCACAGTAGAGTGTTCCATATCAGGAATAGTCCAACAACTTTTTGGATGGATGGAAGTTTAGCCTACCCGACCCCTTTACAGCCCCAAGAGTTGGCAATATCAAAAACCGAGAAAGAATTATTTTATTTAGGGTGTGTTTGGTAGGGGGAAAATTATTTTCCTAGAAAATTATTTTTCATGAAAAATATTTTCCCAATAACAATGATTTTTCACTAACATTTTCAGCTGCTTGGTAGAATGAAAAATCATTTTCTTTCCACTTTATTTTTTGCTATTTGATACAATGAATCCCCCCGGCTCTAGCCCCCACTTCATTTCTTTTTACTATCAATCCCCTCTGCTGCTCACTGCTCTGATCCAACCAACTGCTCTGATCCAACCAACGAATTCTATTTCTCTCTCCTCTTCAAAATCAAACCTAAAACACCAGCAAAAAACATACCTAGTAATAAACCTAGAAAAAGAGAGAATCAACATTAATGAATTTCATTTTTTTCACTATTCCTAGGGATTATCCAATAGAATTTGAGTGATATTTAGATTAAAGAAAATAGCACAGGGGGAGACGCTGAGTGTCGCAAATTACGAAGATCTTGAAAATGCCAGCTGTTGGGAATGTCACACATGAGTAAAGAAGTCCTACATCGGGAGTTTGAAAAAAGGGTCATGGTATATAAGTCAAATGGGCTACTCCTCCTATTGCCAATTGGTTTTAGGATGGGACCTCACTTGGGCTTATTGCCATGGACCTTGGTTGAAGTGGGCTACCTCCTTGGATCTCCCCAACACCAGCTAACAATGCCAGAGAACTCAAGAAGGAATTGCAAAGATTGACGATGAAAATCATCAATGAAGATGATGAAGATGAAGAAGAAGGGAAGAATGAGAGACAAAATGAGAGTGAAAATAGAGTGATTCTGGGCATAATTAAAAGAAAATAGAATGAGAGATAAAATTGGACAACAAAAATTAGACCTGAAAAATCAATTTTCCTACTTTTTAAAGGGAAAACAATTGCCTTCACATGGGGTACAATAATTTTTCCCTGAAAATAATTTACCCCTCCACCTTTTACCAAAACAACGTAAAATAAAAAAATTATTTTTCAAAAAAATAGTTTTTCCCCTACCAAACACACCCTTAGACTTAGACTCCACGATTGCCACAATAATTGGATCATCCTCTCTGACAAAATTCCTGACCGCAACTCCTTTTTGATAAGGCCCAAATTCCCTTGTATTACAGAATAGAATCTTCATTATTGGATGGCTACAGACTCAAGGGCTTCGAACTTTGTTTGCTCATTTTTAAATTTGCATTAAGATCTACATCACCATATCATTTTGACCATTGCGGTCATGTTCTATTTTGCGTTTCTGAGGATTTAGTTAAAAGAGTTTACATCTTATTACAACTTCTTACATCTCCTTATATTCTTAACAGAATTCTTACATTTTCTTACATATTCTTATATCTCATATAAATTTTCTATAACATTCATTTATTTTAATTACAGAAATATTTTTTTTTTTGATTATGCTACCAATATACAAAATTTTTAAATATTTTGTTAATACAACATTTACATAAACATAAAAACATAATATAACAATGTAAATTATATTTAAGTTTCGACAAGAAAAAAATATGCTATTGTAGATGGAATAAGTTATCATACTTTTAAAATTATAATACAAAACTTGTGTTCATGTTTAAGTCTGAAGCATATATGACAACTGTCAAGTTGTATGTGACGAAAATATTATAGCTATTTTATCCCTAAGTTTATCCATAGCAATTTTGTTGCTATCATTATACAATCGAACATTTGGTGGTCGTTTCAAATTTGGTTCCCTTGCTAAGATTGATATGCGCCTGTTATGCAGAATAATATGACAATACAATTTTTGTATTTTAAGCATTGTTGAATAATATTTTAAGGGTTTATTTATAAAATTTCTTGGAAAAAATATTGACTATACATTTACATTTAAAATTGTTTACTTAAAACAGGATTTTATTTTAAGAGTTGTATTAATTTTATCAAAAAATTTGTTTTTTTTGTTCTACTTTGCTTATTGGATCAAACTAATTAATGTAAATATAAAAAAATCACCTCATGTATAAGAAATTTTATTGACAAAATTTATGGGGTTTGATATATTTTATTGTTGTGTAATTAACTCAGTTAATGGTTTATTTTCAATACGTTTATTATTTTAATATTACTATTTCTCATCCAAAACGTTCATTGTAAAACAAACATAAGAAATATATTTGTTTGCTGATGGTATCAAACTTTAGTCGTAAATATGACTAATATATCATAATTGTCACAAATTATACTATACAGTTATTCAATCATTCAACAACTCCTTATATCTATCTTTACAGCTCCTTACATCTATCTTTATAGCTCCTTATATCTTCTTACAGCTCCTTACAACTCTTTACGGCTTCTTACAACTCCTTACAACTTCTTCCAACTTTTTACATTTTCTTATAGCTTACTGTTGTATCTTATCGCGAAATAAAATATGCCCTAAATGGTCTAAACCCTACTACTATGCCAATTCCTGAAGTTTGATTACTGCCAATGTATTTAAGTCAGAGGAACCGGAATGATCTTGACATCCTTTCTTGTTTTGGGTTCCACTTTGGATAATGTGACTTTTTGCCTCCCTTTCCCCCTACTATTTTTAGGTCTTGTTTGGCAAATAGCTGTTAGCTATTTCTATTGGCTGTTTGATGTTAGCTATTTCAATTAATTGTTTGTATTAGTTGTTTCAGTCAGCTATTTTCAAAAAAAGTATTTGGTAAAATTAGTTTTTTTCTAAAAAATATATTTGATAAAATTTCATCTTTGCCCATATCTCTTATTTACCACGAAGATGAATTTTTTTAATTAGTTGGTCACTTATTTCTTTTTCAATATGAATTAAATTTATGTAATATGTGCAAATTACCTCCACGCATATAACCTCATTTTATTAATAATTATCAAATCTTCTTATTGATTTATACATGACTTATTTTTTTAATCTAATTCTCTTTTCAATCTAAATTAAAAGTTATGTGATGTTTAAGGTCCATAATACAACCTTGTTTTGTTGTTCACTTAGAAAATGTTGAATTAGTGAGTATTCTACCACAAGAGGGGGGGTGACTTGTGGTGTCTGATTTTCGCGTTGTAAATGAAACAAACACTCCTATGACTTGTTTGCAGAGGGTGTTCTCAGATATAGCAAATGCGAAAATCACCAAGATAAATGCGGAAAATAAAGCACACACAATTTTTACGTGGAAAACACCTCTAGCCCAACTGAGGTGTGAAAAACCACGACCTACCTCATGTAGGAATTAACCACTTCACTAAACCGGGCTTAACTCGTTACAAATGTAACACACCTTGTTACAACTTGCAATCACGTAACCTCCTTCTCTAAGACAGGTTATACCATGTCCAAATCTCACCAGATTGGACACGTCCAAAGTCCACACAACTAGGACACACTCACTCACTTTCGACTGATCTGGGATCAAAGTCAACAAACACCTTACTGGGGGTGCTTCTTACTAAGTAGATGTAAGGTATAATGAAGATCCTATTATGCCAATATATCGAAAGCTTGGTTTAAACACAACTTGATTTGGTTTTTCTTTTCTCAAGAATAGCTCAAAAAACTCTTCTAGAAAAACCTCTTTTTGAAATTTCCTATATGTTGTGTGTTTTCAGGTTTTCATTCTTTGCTTTCTTTTCTTCCCTTTTTCTCTCAATGTCTCAGTGTCTTGTGGGGGCGAAAGAGCTGAGCTTTTATGCACAAAAACCCAACGGTCAAAAACCAAGGAGAAGAGAAGAAATCAGCTAAGTTTGGAAAAGAATTTTCAAGAGAAATATTCCCAACGGCTAGTGGCAAGTTTTTCCAAGTTATAAGGGATTTGTTATCTCAAGAGATAACCCTTATCTTCTCATAGCCGTGAAGAAGATTCAAAAAGCAACCAGAAATCTTCAGCTTTGGGATTTTTATCAAATCCGAAAATATGGGCAAAGAAAATCTTTTAGATTTGGCAAATTCCCAAAAACCTATTTTAGCAAATCTCCCACAATATTTTCAAGAAATATATTTTCCAGAAAAATAGCAACCTTAGAGTTTAAGGAAGGTATACTGGAGATCTTGGCCAACCGAAATGAATTTTCAAAGATAACTGGGTATGGCCACTTCAGTTCAGAAACACCCTAGGCACCCTGTTTGCAGGGTTGTTTGCAACTGGTGTTCTGAAGTACTTAGTGCGAATACCGATTCAAGAGGTGTTTAAAAGCATTTTCAATATTGGCATATTAACAAGAGTCTAAATAAATAAAACCTATATACCCAAGACTTCTTGTTTTGAATCAGTCATCTTGTCCAAGATTTGTAGAGCTGCTGTGAACACTAATGCCACCTTGTTTGCTGGGGTTGTTCTTTGCATTGCTAGAGTTTAGGAACCACATGCTTTACATCGAGCTGATCTTGCTAGAGTCCAGGAACAACATGCTTTACAATCGAGTTGTTCTTAATATAGAACCACCAAGTAGAACCTGTTTTAAAGACTTGTTCTCACATGTAGCAAACCAGTTAATATAAAAAAGAAAACACCAGTTAGGCCTGTTTGGAGATCGTGTTTGGAGCAACATTACTTGGACAAATTTTTACACTTGGATTTGTTATCATCAAAACTTAATCAAAATAACTCAACAGAAAATTTTCTATTTGTTTAGTTTAACTTTCTTTCAATATAAAATGATTTTTTTGAAGTGGAGATAAATGGAGAATTAAAATTTACATTACATTTAGTATTACTATATAAAATTAGCAAAAATTAATGATTTCATGTTTTGACCTAAAGAACAAAAGAAAACACAAGGAATTTTGAGCAAAGTAATTTGTGATGCCCATTCATTGATTGGGTTGCTGTTTATATACAACTTCTCATGAGCATAATAACAGAAGGCAATATTAAGAAATACCCTAATTACTAGGAAGCTACCTAGTAATTAGCCTAGAATAATGCTATTGACAATATTATCCAAAGATAACAACCTATACAAAATATACAGCTAATACCCCCCCTCAAGTTGGAGCATGAAGATTCGAAATGCCCAACTTGACAAGAAGAGATTGAAATTGTTGACGTCCCAATGCCTTAGTGAGAATATCAGCAACCTGCGAAGTAGTGTGAACATACGAAGATGCAATGGTACCTCGGAGTATCTCGTCACGTACAAAAGGACAATCAATCTCGATATGTTTCGTACGCTCATGAAAAACAGGATTATTAACAATATGTAAAGCAGCCTGGCTATCACTATGTAAAGGAACAGGCTCTGTTTGCGGAACACCAAGACTACGAAGCAAACCTTTCAGCCAGAGGATCTCACAAGTAGCTGAAGCCATAGCACGATATTCTGCTTCAGCAGAGGAACGAGAGACTATGACCTGCTTCTTCGTCTTCCATGAGATGGGAGAACCACCAAGGAAAACAAAGTAGGCAGTAAGGGAACGACGACTTATAGGACAGCTTGTCCAATCTGCGTCACAATAAGCATCCAAGGCCAATGAGGAATCAGCGCGAAGTAAAATACCTTGGCCAGGACTACTCTTTAAGTAACGAACAACCCGCAAAGCGGCGTCCCATTGAGATTGAGTGGGACGTTGCATAAATTGGGCTAAAATGTGAACAGAGTAACAAAGCTCAGGGCGTGTGTTTGTAAGATAAATCAATCGACCCACCAATCGCCTATATCGTGCTGGATCCGACATGAGGGGATCTGAAGCAAGACCCAACCTGTGATTCTCCTCCATAGGAATGCTAGCTGGTTTAGAGCCAAGAAGACCTGTCTCAGTCAAGATGTCAAGAGCATATTTGCGTTGACAAAGAAAGATGTCGCTTGAATTTCGAGCTACTTCAAGTCCAAGAAAATATTTCAACTTGCCCAAATCCTTCATATGAAAACAATAACTGAGGTAGGCCTTGAAGTCTGCGATGGCGGCCCCATTATTGCCAGCAATGACAAGATCATCCACGTACACAAGAATATTTAGGACAATATCATGCTTGCGATACACGAATAAAGAATGATCAGCAGAACTGGCAGAAAAACCGTATGTACGCAAAGCAGTGGCCAATTTTGCATACCAACATCGAGGAGCCTGACGCAAACCATACAAGGACTTGCGGAGCCTACACACCTTCCCTGTCAACCCATTACTGAAACCAGGAGGCAGACGCATATAAACTTCCTCAGCCAAGTCACCATGAAGGAAAGCGTTGTGTACATCCATCTGATGTAATTCCCACTTACGAATAGCAGCGACAGTAAGAAAAGTGCGAACAGTCACCATTTTCACAGTGGGGGCAAAAGTCTCAACAAAGTCAATGCCCTCTTGCTGATGATTTCCAAAAACAACTAACCTGGCTTTGTATCTTTCAATGGTGCCATCAGATCGATGCTTGATTCGAAACACCTACATACACCCAAGAGCAGTTTTACCGGGAGGCAAATCCTCTATAGTCCAAGTGGCATTAGTTTCCAAGGCCGCAATTTCCTCCGCCATCGCTTTTCTCCAACGTGAATCACGCATGGCCTCTTTAAAGGAGGTGGGCTCCACTTCAGCAGAAACAGCTGCAAGAAATTGTCGGTGTACAATAGAGAAAGCATTACAATTCACATAATGTGCTATAGGATAAGGAGTACCTGAGACGTCAACTGGAATGGGTGAAGCTGTAGGGGGAACCATTGTCGTGTTAGTTGTCTTGGGAACAGAATGCCATGGAACATAGTCCTTATGCCTAACATTCTCAAATTTCTCGCGCTTGCCGCGACCAAGCCCATCATTATCCAAAACAGTCTCGGCTGTATCATCCCTTATCCCACTTTGTTCCATCTCAACGGAATCATCGCGTTGCAGAGATGAGCTGACAGCTTCGGAGATCTGTGGCGGTGGCGAAGAAACAACATCATCATGATGCCTATCGCAAAACTGATCACCCTTATCATCTGGACAATGTGTATCATCATCAAATGCTTGACGAAGTTCATCAGGATGTGAGGAATGCAGGTGTGCCAGTTCTTCTTGATTAGCCAAAGGAAAAATATCTTCAAAGAATTGTACATCCTGTGACTGAAAATAATCCCCTGTTTCAAGATCAAACAAGTGCCACCCCTTCTTTCCAAAAGGATACCCAAGAAAAATACACCGACGACTGCGACTGTCAAACTTGTCTCGAGGATTAAGGTTCTTAGCGTAGCACAAGCATCCAAAGACTCTAAGAGAACTAAGATTAGGGACACGCCCATAAAGCAATTCATAGGGCGTCTTTCCTTCAAGCACACGGGAGGGAGTTCTATTAATCAAATAGGCAGATGCCATCACACATTCACCCCAAAAATCAATAGGCAAGCAACCTTGAAAGCGCAGAGCACGAGCAACATTAAGAATATGACGGTGTTTGCGTTCTACTCTAGCATTCTGTTGAGGTGTTTTAACATTTGAGGTTTGGTGAATGATGCCATGTTCCCGGAAATAATTACCAAGACCCTTAAACTCTGACCCATTATCACTCCTCACAATTTTGACTCCTTTCCCGAACTGACGATCAACCAAGGCAAAGAAATTTAACATTAAACGAGGCACCTCATCTTTGGTTTTCATTAAACATACCCACACACATCTTGAAAAGTCATCCACAATAGTCAAAAAATAACGAGAGTTGCAAGCACGATTCTTATGATAAGGACCCCACACGTCACAATGTATCAACTCAAATAAAACATCTGCTTTATTATCACTCAACGGAAAAACAGTACGAGTCTGCTTAGCTCGATGACAAATACCACAAGGCTTAGTTTCTATGTTATTTTTGGTCTTACTGACTTGAGGTAGGAACTCCAAAGCTTGTAAGGATGGATGTCCCAGCCGCTTGTGCCACAGTTCCATAGTCGTTGTCCCTGTTATGACATTAACACGAGCTGGTTCCCGCATCTTCAAGTAATAGAGCCCATTATTCAGCTTACCCACTCCAATCGTTCTCCTCAAGGTACGGTCCTGTACAACCCATTCAGAATCAGTGAATTGTATGCTTAATTGTGCAGAAACAAGTTGAGAAACCGACAGCAGATTGCAATTGAATATAGGAGTAAACAACACATTCAACAGAACAAGACCGTCATTCATCTTCACACTCCCTATTTTAGTTTCCTCTACGGTAACACCATTAGGCAAACCAATTTGAACAGGACGAATAGTTTTGCAGGAATCAAATAAATTTTCATCACAGCAAACATGAATCGAGGCACCGCTGTCAACAATCCAAGTATGAACGTCCTTACCATTCATCCTAACATGATTCGTAGTGGTCGATACCTCACCAAGAAGGGTGTTATTTTGGGCCGGTTGAGCATTATTCAACGAATTCGAACCATCTCGGCCACGGCCTACCCCAGGGCGCCTTGGTTCCCGACCGGCTGGATACCCATGCTTCTCCCAACAACGATCCTCGAGAAGACCGGACCTTCTGCAGAAGGTGCATTTTAGTGGAGGACGTGTAGCCCCCCCTGTCTTTGACCCTTGCGACGCATTGCCCTGGACAGCAAAGGCCATAGGTGTGGCTGTTTCTGCCCTCCGCTGAGTCAAGAACCGAACTTCCTCCTCTTGTACAAGTCTTGAGTAGACAGTGTGAAGAGAGGGCAAAGGTTCGATCCCCAAAATATTTGATCGAACATTGGCATAATAAGTCTCAAGACCCATTAGAAATTCACGTACCTGGTTAGTTTCACGCCGTTTACGATAAACAGCGTTCAAATCACATTTACAGCCTGAACACGAGCATGAAGGTAGAGCATCAAAGTCATTGATGTCATCCCACAATTTCTTCAATCGTCCATAGTAGTCCATAATAGACTCACCATTCTTTTGTTTGCAATCCGCTACCTCTGACTTTAACTGATAGATTCTAATGCCATTTCCCAAAGAGAAACGCTGTTTAATATCATCCCATAGATCACGAGCGGTGTCACGATATGAGATGGTAGAACGAATGCTTGGGTCAATTGTATTGAAAATCCAAGCAACAATCATATAATTAACTGTCCACCAATCATCAAGATCAGCAGAACCTTCTTCGGGCCGAGGAACAGTGCCATTAATGAACCCCAATTTCCGTTTTGCACGCAACGAAACTCGAAACCCTTTAGCCCATTCTTCATAATTTGGCCCCTTGAGAACTACGTGAGTTATGACGGTTCCCGGGTTATCATTTGAAGCAAGAGCATAAAGAGGATTTGACAGTGAAGATTGCTTCTCTTCTGCCATGTTTTGTCCAAGGATCAAAAACACAGCTCTGATACCATAAAGAACAAAAGAAAACACAAGGAATTTTGAGCAAAGTAATTTGTGCTGCCCATTCATTGATTGGGTTGCTGTTTATATACAACTTCTCATGAGCATAATAACAGAAGACAATATTAAGAAATCCCCTAATTACTAGGAAGCTACCTAGTAATTAGCCTAGAATAATGCTATTGACAATATTATCCAAAGATAACAATATATACAAAATATACAGCTAATATGACCAACCACTAAAATAAATTATAAAGGTATGGTTACTATGGATCATTATTTAATTTGAATTTGACGAAGCAAGTAAAAACTTATAAGAGAGAGTACAAGAAAATATTGAATTTTGTTTATGATATTTAATCGAGGGTAATTTGAACTTTTACATTAAATCTCCAAACAGCCATCTTGAAAAAGTTACAAATGTTAGCTTTTTGGAAAACATCTTTTTGGGGTGAAAAAGCTAATTCAAAAAGTTATTCACCAAACAACCCAAATAGCCATTTTTTTGTCAAGGATCATTTATCAAACTGTGCAAGCAAAATATCCATTTCTACGTTGCTTTGCTCGTCATTTTTCCCAATGTCAATTTTAGCCCCTTTTTCTAAGTTTTTAAAATTTTATTAGGGGGCATCAGAAAAATCACCATTAACGGTACGAGGAGTGCAGAAAATCCTAGGGGTGGATAACCCGCATTAGAATTTTATTGGCAATTTGACGGTAGAGATGATGGAGAATGAAAAAGAGAAAAAAAAAAGGAGGAGGAAAAAAGGAGAAATAGTCATTTATGGACTACCAACTATAAATGAAAAAGAGAAAAAAAAAGGAGGAAAAAAGGGAGAAATAGTCATTTATGGACTACCAACTATAATAAGTTACTCCAACGTAAATGAAGGGTTGTTATTCATTTTCGAACCATCAATGGTTGAAATAAAATTTAATTATTGTAATTGAAAAAAAAAATTAATTATAGCAAAATGGTCAGATAAAGATAAAGATTTGAACCAATTTTTTTTTAAAGTAACATAATTAAGATAATAGTTAATAGATAAGTTGTGATTCTCAAGTAATTTAATTGACATTAAATTTTAAATTATAATCGCATACATCATGGTGGTTTTATTTTTCTTTGTTCATATGGACACAAATATTTTAACTGTATGCTTCATTTCATTTACCTGCTGATATGCATGATAAAATGGGTGGTCAAATTCAAGTATTATACTGAATTAATTAGCATGTATTTCATGCTAAAGAGAATATGAAGTACAAATTATAGACTACAAAGTACACAGAGGAAACATTGGCAGAATTTATTTATTTATGTCGACCAAAAAAATTATTAACTATATGTTTAAAAGTAGCCAACCACTCCCAACCTACCATAGAGGATTTTTTTTTTTAAAAAAAATTTACTTAGGAGGGATACCAGAAAAGGGCATTCGATATTACTGAATCCGAAAGCAACACTAACCAGCCCTAGTTTACTTTCAATTTACCAAACTAACCCTGATTCAAGACATCCAAAATTGGATTCTAGTGAAGTTAGAAGAGCATGTTACTCCCAACGTTACTTATAATATCATTGCATATTTTAGGCTCCGTTTAGACCTTAGAAAATTTGATGAAAAGAAAAAAATCTAAAAAAGTTATTTTTTTTTTCTTATGTTTGGTTTAGAGAAAATCACAAAGAAAAATATGTAGAGGAAAGTTAGTAGAAAAATTATTAGAAACAAGTGATAAAATTTTCCTCTTAAAATTATGAGGAAAGTTTGAGAAAAATTTCCAACCTCTTCTAACCTCATATTGCTTAGATGATATCAACATGATTCAAGTAGTTAATCGACATTCAAATTTCTCATCCAAATTCTTGTATCTTTTCTTCAATCCAAACAAAAGAAAAAAAACTCATTTTCTCTCTACTTTTTTTTTCTTCATATTTTTTTTCTTTCAACTTTTCTTTCCACCAAATTTTATAATGATCAAACGGAGCCTTACAATTTATTAGTTTATTTATTTGTTTTGTGGCGTTTTTTTTGGGGGGGGGGGAGGGGGGAGGGCGTATAGTATGAAAAAAAGATTAATTGGTTCCACTGTTGTGATTGATTAATTCGTTATGCTAGTTTAAGAGCATTTGTTTTGAAAGACTAGAGCAATATCATTTTGGTAAAGGCAATTTGAGATTTGTGCTATTCAAGTTTTAGTTGTAATCACTGTCATTGACAATTTACTCTACTGTGAGGAGAGAAGAGAAGATAAAAGGGCAGCCCGGTGCATAAGTATCCCACGTTCACACAGGGTCTGGGGAGGGGCAGCACCCCAAGGGGTGAATTGTAGGCAGCCTAACCTGACTTTATCAGTGCTTGATTTCACGACTCGAACCCTTGACCTTTTGGTCACACGAAGACAACCTTACCGTTGCTCCAAGGCTCCCCTTTAGAGGAGAGAAGATACAGAGCAAAAAATCATGAACTATTTAATCACTTTAAAATGAGAGAGGGTAGTGAGATCTTTTACTTTAATCCATCATAATTAAAATTAAAACTATTTCTTGAAATTTTTTAACTATCCGCAAAGTGCAATTGATTGTAGACTCATATGACATTCCCATAATAAAAAAGTCTTATAGAAAAGATATGATTTATCTATGTTATTGAACTCAAGGTCATTTTGGAGGGAAGGAAGGCCATTGTAAATTCCATTAATGATATTTAACAAAATTACTATTAATATATTCAAACCATTTTTATTTGACTAGAAATTTGTTGACCCAATTAATGTGTAAGGTTTTGATGATGACAATCCAAATGAACTAGTCAATATGTTGTACTTGAGTAAGTGTTGTACTCGAGTTGTGTGTTGAGACAGGATCCGAAAATACTGAGAGCAGTTCGAATAAACATAGAGCATCAAAGTTGATAACATGCGCAAGAATCTGAGAACATTGCCTCAGAACAATTCAGAGCACAGAGCATGGAGCGTCGCATGGAACATCAAAATCATGTGCAAGGAGTTCAGCTGATAACAAAGAGTTTTAGGCTTAGTGTTGGTTTTATTTTTTAGATTCTTGTTAATGTGCTTATTAGAAGATCTTGACTTAACACTCACCTTCAAGGAATTTCTTGTGCTAACTCAGAACACTGCTCAGAATAGTTTGAGTAATCAGGTCTGCAGTGTTCTGAGGGCAACGTATAAAAGTCTTGTCCCAAAGATTTTCAAGTGTTTTTCTACTGTCAAAATTCCTAATATATTTGGGATTGATTTTCTGATAATATTTTATCTTACAAAGAGTTCTTCACTGAATAATATTGTTTTCCTAAAAAGATAATATGAAAAGCTTTTATCTTAGCCTTTAAGATATGATTTCCAAAAAGGATAATGTTGAGAGATTCAATTCCGTTTGGAATAGTGATTATTTTTTAGAGTTATTGCTAAAATCCAAAACCTCCCATATACTTGCAGCACAAGTATTCGGTGGGTATATAATCTCTTGCCTCTTAATGTTTGCATTCAAGGTTTTTCAAGGGTTTTCCATATGCAAAAATTATCTTTGAGAGTCAGAATTTTCTGTGCGAAAAACCTTCAAAGAAAGTGCTAAATGAAGTCTTTCATATTGGCATAATAGAGATTGTATTGTACCTTACATTCAGCTTATTTATAAGCATTCAAAGTAAGGTGTTTTTCTATTCTCCTCTGTCATCAATGAGATTAACGTGTGTCCAAGTCTTGGGAGACTTTGGACGTGATGTGTGACTAGTACTCAAGTGGAGGCTAGTTAAGTGTTTGTAACGAGGGTCTCGGGGGAGACTCAGTTACGTGTGTGACGTAGTCACGTGTGTGACGTAGTCACGTGTGAGTTACATGTGTAACGAATTCAGGCCATGTTAGTGAAAGTGTTGCTAAAATCCTACTGAGGTAGGTCGTGGTTTTTACACCTCAATTGGGCTAGAGGTGATTTTTGACGTAAAAATATTGTGTCTCCTTTATTATTTTCGCAATTAGTTTTGTTTCTGCCTCACTGCAAACACGTCTCCAAACAGTTCTCATGAGTGTTTTGAAACGAAGAGAAAAATCGGAGGACACAATTCACCCCCCCCCCTCTTGTGTCCTTGTGGGATTAAAATCTAATAAGTAGTATTAGAGCAGAGTTCTCATAGTTAGGTTAACACCTTGAGAGATCCTGAAAAGATGAATGCTCCACAAGGAATCTTAGAAGGCCAATCTGTGACCAAACCTCCATATTTCAATGGACAATACTACAACTGGTGGAAAAATCGAATGGAGAACTATATCCAAACTGAGGATTATGAGTTATGGATGCTCATTGTGAATGGTCCTTACATTCCAATGAAATTCACAACTGATGGGAAGACTGTTCCTAAGGAGCTGAAGGAATTCAACTCAGGCGACTTCAGGAATATGGAGAAGAATGCCAAAACTGCTTTATTTTGGACTCGGACCTGACGAGCACGCTCGCATCTCAGAGTGTGAATCCACAAAGGAGATATGGAATGCTCTTTAGATAGCTCATGAAGGAACAAATCAAGTCAAGCAATCTAGAATCGAGCTATTGGTAAGGAAGTATGAGCTATTCGAGATGAGCAATGAAGAGACAGTTATGGACATGTACACTCGGTTTACCCATATCACTAATGAGTTAAAATCGTTGGGAAAATTCTTTACCACTGAAGAGTTGGTAAGGAAGATCCTACGAATTTTACCTTAATCATGGGAATCAAAAGTCACTACTATCCAAGAAGCCAGGAAGATGAATGAGATCTCCTTGGATGAGCTTATTAGGAATCTACAAACGTATGAACTAAGAAAGAATTCCTAGATGAAGGAAGAAGTGAAGAAAGATTTAGGACTAGCACTAAAAGCTAGAGAAAGCGATAGCTCAGATTTTGATGAACAAGGGATGGCCATGATTGCTCGAGAGTTCAAAAATTTCTTCAAAGAGGCCGAAAGCAAATACAAGAATAGCAATATCAGCAAGGCCAAGAACAGCGATCGAGATCAGTTCTCAGGATGCTTTAAGTGTGGAAGACAAGATCATGTTGTGAAGAATTGCCCTTTGTTGAAGGAAGAACAGGGGTCAGAACAGGTCCAAACCAGATGCAAAAAAATGCAGTTAACTAATGTTGAAAAGCGGTTCACCAAGGCAATGATGGCAGCCTGGGGTGATACCTTAGAAGAAGAATAGGACTCTCAAGATGGAGAGGAAGCACTAGCTCTTATGGCTCGAAGAGAATTTGATTCAGATTCAGATTCGATCAAGAGTTTGTCCCAACTCAAGGAAGAGGTACGTAATCTTAGCAAGAGGAAACTTGAAAAATTAGTTTTTACATTGATGGAAGAATGTGAGATAGTAAATTCTGAAAATTGCATACTTGAAAATACCTGCTGAGGATTAGAAAAGGATGCTAAAAGACTGGAAAGAAAGAAGTAAGAACTTAGGCATCTGAATGAGGTTCTCACTTGTGAAACACTAAAAAGTGATGAAAAAGTTCTTGTTTTATGTAATGAACTAGACACCCTTAAGGAACTAATGAACAAGAGAGAAGAAGTGTTTAACAATGATCTCTCAAAGTTGGAAGAAGAGCCCCGAGAACTGGAACTTAAGATAGAATTATTGGTGAGTGAAAACAATCAGTTGCTTGAAAAGGTTCATAGGGCCGAATCTAACCTCGTTCAGAACAGGCATAGGAACAGTTCCTCAGAAGCAGTCAGGATAGAAGCCCTGATAAATGAAAATAGTCAGTTGCTTGAAAAGCTCCATAAGGTCAAATCTGACCTTGTTCAGAACAGGTGCTGGAACACTTCCTCAGAAGCACTCAGGATAGAAGCCCTGATAAATGAAAATAGTCAGATGCTTGAAAAGCTCCATAAGTTTGAATCTGACCTTGTTCAGAACAAGCTCCGGAACAATTCATCAGAAGCGCTTAATTGGCTAAATACTCACCATAGTTGTGATAAAAAGGGACTAGGATCTGTGAATAAACCTGTTACTAGACCAGTTTGTTGAGCTATTAAATTTAAGTTTTGATTATAACAAATCCAAGTGTAAAAATTTGTCTAAGTAATGTTGCTCCAAACACGATCTCCAAACAGGCCTAACTGGTGTTTGTAATGTTTATTGTATTAACTGGCTTGCTACATGTGAGAACAAGTCTTCAAAACAGGTTTTACTTGGTGATTCTATATTAAGTCAAGAATGCCATCTCAACAGTTGATTGTAAGGCGTGTTCCTGAACTCTAGCAAAGCAAAGAACAACCCCAGCAAACAAGGTGGTCTTGGTGTTCACAGCAGCTCTACAAATCTTGGACAAGATGACTGGTTCAAAACAAGAAGTCTTGGGTATATAGGTTTTATTTATTTAGACTCTTGTTAATATGCCAATATTGAAACGCCTTTTAAACACCTCCTGAATCGGTATTTGCGCTAAGTGCTTCAGAACACCAGTTGCGAACAACCCTGCAAACAGGGTGCCTAGGGTGTTTCTGAACTGAAGTGGCCATACCCGGTTATCTTTGAAAATTCATTTCGGTTGGCCAAGATCTCCAGAATACTTTCTTTAAACTCCAAGATCGCTATTTTTCTGGAAAGGATATTTCTTGACAATATTATGGGAGATTTGCGAAAATAGGTTTTGGGAGATTTACCAAAACTAAAAGATTCCCTTTGCCTATATTTTCGGATATGATAAAATTTCAAAAGTTGAAGATTTCTGGTTGCCTTTTGAATCTTTTTCATGGCTATGGGAAGATAAGGGTTATCCCTTAAGATAAGAAATCCCTTATACTTTGGGAAAAATTTATCACTAGCCGTTGGGGAGTATTTTTGCTTGAAAATCGTTTTGCATACTTAGCTGATTCTTTGGTCTTGACTGTTGGATTTTTGTGTATAAAATCTCAGTTTTTTCACTCCCATTGAGAGAGACAAAAAAAAAGCAAGAGAGAAAAACGAGAAACACACAACATACGCAAAAAGGAAAATTTCAAAAGTGGTTTTTCTAGTGAGAAGAATTTTTCGAGCTACACTTGAGAAAAGAAAAACCGACACAAGTTGTGTTTAAACTGAGCTTTCAATATATTGGCATAATAGGATTTTCATTGTACCTTACATTTGCTTAGTAAGAAGCACCCCCAGTAAGGTGTTTGTTGACTTTGATCCCAGATCAGTCGAAAGTGAGTGAGTGTGTCCTAGTCGTGTGGACTTTGGACGTGTCCAATCTGGTGAGATTTGGACGTGGTGTAACCTGTCTTAGAGAAGGAGGTTACGTGGTTGCAAATTGTAACAAGGTGTGTTACATTTGTAACGAGTTAAGCCCGGTTTAGTGAAGTGGTTAAATCCTACACGAGGTAGGTCGTGGTTTTTCACACCTCAGTTGGGCTAGAGGTGTTTTCCACGTAAAAATTGTGTGTGCTTTATTTTCCGCATTTATCTTGGTGATTTTCGCATTTGCAATATTTGAGAACACCCTCTGCAAACAAGTCACAAGGGTGTTTGTTATTTACAACACGAAAATCAGACACCACAATTCACCCCCCTCTTGTGGTAGAATACTCACGAACTTAACACAGTTAACAAAAAATATGTTGGACTTCAAGAAAATATAATATGTTTTCACTGTGGAAAAACTGGTCATTATTGCTATGCTTGTCCTTTGAGAAAAAGAGTCATGGAGAGAAACTCATTGTATGTTAAACAAGTATGAATTAGAAAAGATGACTTAACCACCGTGTCAAAGAAAATGGGACCCAAGTGGATCTAGGTTCCCAAGACAAACACTTAGCTGTTTTGCAGGCTAAAGTGAGAGGAGACAATCAACTATGGTTCTTGGATAGTGGTTGCTCAAGGCACATGACGGGAGACAAATGAAACTTCCTCTCACTTACAGCCTTTGATGGAGGGAGAGTGGCATTTGGAAACGAGAAATCTGGGAAAACTGTCGGTGTAGGTAAGATAGGTAAATCACTCTCTTACTCTATTGATAATGTATACTTGGTTGATGGGTTACAACATAATTTGCTAAATGTGTCTTAAATTGTGTGATATAGGTAATCATGTTGAATTCTCTTCAAATCAATGCTTGATTACCAATGTCAATTCTGGTAGTGTTGTGTTGAGGGGGAAGCAACACAACAATGTGTATAAAGTGTGTGTTCTTTCATTTCCCCAAAATCATTTCACTTGTTTAAGTGCTCTTGATGACGATGTTATGCTTTGGCATAAGAGGCTAGGTCATGCAAGCATTTCTCTTTTGAATAAACTTATTTCTAAGGATCTAGTAGTCGGACTACCTTCCATCAAGTACAATGATGACAAGGTGTGTGACGCTTGTGCTAGAGGAAAGTAAGTTAGAGCTTCTTTCAAGTCAAAGAACGGTGATAGTACTTCCTGACCTCTTGAACTACTACATGTTGATTTGTGTGGTCCTATGACGATCATAAGTAGAGGAGGGAAGATGTATGTATTGTTTGATAAAACTAACTCCATAATTGAGCATGATATGCAGGATGAAGAGTTCGAACTTGGTCTTGTAAGAAAAGACATCACGCTCACTCAAAACTCCATGGTGGATAATGGTAAGTCCCCTGAAGGTGAAACATATGGAAAGTGGGGCAGGGAGCAAGCCAGTCAGGGGGAAGCTTTGCTCAACCTGATTTGGGACAGAACCGACCCACTCAACTTGATCTTTCCCGAACAGTTGTGGGATCAGGCTCCAGAACAGATCAAGAACTTGTTTCATCAAGTGTTCAGGAAAGATTGGAAAACATGTCTCTAGATTCATTCGGTCCATGACTCTGGAAGAGTTAGAGCTCGCACCCCCTTGACCAGATCATGTTTGACATTAATACAGATGTGCAAACCAGATCCAAACTTAGAAACTTATGTGCTTTCTATGCTTTTTATCTAACGTTGAGCCAAAGAATGTTTATGAAGCCCTTGCAGATTTTGACCGTTTTACTACTATGTAAGAAGAGTTTCATCAGTTTGAAAGGAACAAGGTATGACACCTTGAACCAAGGCCTAAGGACAAATCGATAATTGGCACCAAGTGAGTGTTCAAGAACAAACTGGATGAGTTCAGAACAGTCACTCGGAACAGGGGCAGGCTGATGGTTCAGGGTTACAACCAAGAAGATAAGGTATAGATCATTTTCTTAGAACTTGTTTGGTCTCTTGATCTACAAAGAAACAACACACAGTTGTCATGTCCACAGCAAAAGCCGAGTATGTAGCGGCTGCTTCTTATTGTGTTCAATTGCTGTGGATACGGCAACAACTCAAGGACTTTGGTGTTGACACATTCCCATATTTTGTAAAAACACAAGTGCAATTAACATTGCCAAAACCCCATATCAACATAAAAGGACTAAGCATATTGACATACGTTATCACTTTTTGAGAGATAATGTTGAAAAGGCCTTAGTTTCAATGAATTTTTGTGCCACTGATAAACAAATTGCTGACATATTTACCAAGCCATTGAGTAGAGAACACTTTGAGAGGAATAGATTTGAATTTGGTATGATTAAAAGAACTTGAGCATGCCTAATTAACCCCCAATGATTGACTAGTAAAGAGCCTATACATTGTTCCAATAGATGCATTCAATTCTTGTGCTTTTACTGGCATATGTGTGGAAAGTAACATGCTGACACTCGTTGAAATCTAATGATATTGCCCTTAGTGTCCTGAGACACCGAACTTCTAACAGTAAGAATAGGCTCTAGGAACATACCTGACCACTGTTTGTATCATGTGCTGATCAAGTGGCATTATTAATGGAATGTTGGAAACCGAAATTTCCTTTTTCATTACACCTAACCTATAATTTATACCATACCTAGTGTAATGATGTGCTGCATGCAAAATATTCTCTCTCCAAGAAGGGCCGAAATAAACTCTCTCATAAACTTCCTTGATTTTCAGGCCACTCATGCACCATTAAACCCCTACACACACTCTCTCTCCATAACCCATCATTCCATCTCTCTCTCTCCACCAAGAACCCCGATTTCACTCTCCTTCCTTAAACCCCTTCAAAACCCTAAATCACCTAAAACCCTCAAATCCTCAATGGCAAGAACTCGTGGCAGTCAAGCATCCTCCAAGCACAAGAGTTATCACCCAAGATCACTATGAGACCAACCAGCAAGAAAAGGGGGGGAATTGGGATGAGTTTTGAGAGAACATCACTGGCACCTTCATCGCCATAAACGATCTACATTGGTATGGGAAACTCTCCCTTACCTTCTTTTTCGATTACTCCCTCTATTTGTGGGTTCTTGAAAAGCTTGGACTTAAGATCAGTAGGCTTGAACCCTACTATGGTACCTTTGGTACACCCAATTGCGGGTTGAGATATTGTGATGTATGACCCGGTTGTGGCCGAGTCTAGATTAGGAAAGAATGAGGCCGAATCAGTTGGGGAGTCAAAAGATTATGATGTTGAGCGTGTTGATAGTGAATTTATTGTTGAAGATGCTGAGGATAATGATGAGGATGAACCAATTTTGCGGATTCAAACGAACTGCTCCAACCAAGTCCCAAAACACCCACCAAAACACTCTTCAAACCAGTTCCATACAAGAAATCTGCCCAAAAATGGGCTGCCCTAGAACAAGTATCTGAACTGGTTGAAAAATCTAATGCACCTAAGAAGAAGAAAATTAGAAGAACATGACACTTGCTGAGAGATATGAGCCTTTCCTCCAGAAATCAGTGGTTCGGGGAAAGGTAGTTAAGGTGTCGTACTTTCAGGAACAACAGCTTGGGGTGTTTGTAGAGACGTTATAAGCCCAAGGATGGTTGGAATTGTTCACAGATCCTAAGATAGGGTGTTCGGTCCCATATTTTGCTGAGTTCTATGCAAATTGTGTTGTCACCAATGGAGTAGTGACAAGTATAGTTAACGATCATGAAGTGCAGTTTGATGCTAAGAAGTTAGGTGAGTTACTTGGGGTGTCCTCAAAAGGTTTTGATGTGTATGAGAGAGATGACAAGAGCATCTTAGGGAAGAATGGTTGCTGGCGCTGACCCAAAGACTGGCCCAAAAGCCCCATCTGACTGTGTCCCGGTCTGTGAGAAAGGGGGAAATGATGCCATTGCATCGGTTGTTATTTGGGTTTAAAATGTTGTTCCCTGAGGTCAGAGACGCAACCTTGCTGATCCTATGGATGTGTGCTACACTGATTTGTAGGATATGGGTGAGCAAATTAACTTGCCCGCGATCATGATTTGCCATATTGGGAGAATTGCCAACGCAACCAAGGTTCACGACATGGGGTATGGGTTCTTGCTGACATCAGTGTTTGAGAAGCTTGGGATTCCATTGCAGAAGAGAGTAAGCATTTAGGTTAGTGATAAGATTGGTAATAGTACATTGATTGGGTGTGGGTTCAAGATTACAAAAGGTGGTAGTGCACCTTCAGAACAGGGGTTCGAAACACCTCTTGGCCCTGTTCCCAGTGATGTCTCCACATCCAATGGTCCTACCATTGACACTCTGTTGCAGGATCAGATCACTTTGAAGGGGGAGATAGCTGAAGTGAAGCAAGTGCTTACAGAGGAAAAGGCTCTTAATACAAAGCGTCACGAGGATCTGCTGAGTGCCCTTCTTACCCTCACAGCCAAATCCACCTTCCTCTACCCGAACCTGTTCCTTTCCTTGTTTCCAATACTATTTTTCAAACACTTGGTTATGTATGTGACTACTAATGGTATATGGTTGTTCTTAGACGGTTTATGAATGTATGCTATACCTTTTCTTATGCCTATGTTATTTGTTTGTGCATGACTCGGAAGGCCAATATCCTTACCGTACCACACACTTGAGTGTATCGCTATTACTTCCTGCATTACCGCTTTGGTGGTGATTGCATCCACACTAGATTTCAATTACCGACCTCCTCACCCTTTTCGATGATGTCAAAAGGGGGAATATGAGTATGACCACTCCTTGTTTCGATTGGGTTGCCTAGTTTAAGTTGACCTCTTAACTCTTGTTTTCTCTCTAGTGTGAGGGTGGATAACTATTTTGGCACTAATGTATATTTTCCCTGTCTCACTATTAATTGTGATTGATGACTTACGGTCATTTGGTTTGTCATCATCAAAAAGGGGGAAATTGTTGACCCAATTAATGTGTAAGGTTTTGATGATGACAATCCAAATGAGCTAGTCAATATGTCGTACTTGAGTTAGGTGTTGTTCTTGAGTTGTGTGTTGAGATAGGATCCGAAAATACTTGGAGCAGTTCGAATAAGCATAGAGCATCAAAGTTGATAACATGCGCAAGAATCTGAGAACATTACCTCAAAACAGTTCTAAGCACAAAGCATGGAGCGTCGCATGGAACATCAAAATCATGTGCAAGGAGTTCAGCTGATAACAAAGAGTCTTAGGCGTAGTATAAGTTTTATTTTTTAGATTCTTATTAATATGTCGATTAGAAGATCTTGACTTAATACTCATCTTGAAGGAATTTCTTGCACTAACTCAGAACACTGCTCAGAACAGTTTGAGTAATTAGGTCTGCAGTGTTCTGAGGGCAACGTATAAAACTCTTGTCCCAAAGATTTTCAAGTGTTTTTCTACTGTCAAAATTCCTAACATATTTGGGATTGATTTTCTGATAATATTTTGTCTTACAAAGAGTTCTTCACTGAATAATATTGTTTTCCTAAAAAGATACTATGAAAAGATTTTATCTTAGCCTTTAAGATATGATTTCCAAAAAGGATAATGTTGAGAGATTAAATTCCATTTGAAATACTGATTATTTTTTAGAGTTATTGCTAAAATCCAAAACCTCCCATATACTTGCAACACAAGTATTCGGTGGGTATATAATCTCTTGCCTCTCAACGTTTTCATTCAAGGTTTTTCAAGGGTTTTTCATGTGCAAAAATTATCTTTGAGAGTCAGAATTTTCTGTGAGAAAAACCTTCAAAGAGAGTGCTAAATGAAGTCTTTCATATTGGCATAATAGAGATTGTATTGTACCTTACATTCAACTTATTTAGAACCATTCAAAGTAAGGTGTTTTTCTATTTTCCTCTGTCATCAATGAGATTAAAGTGTGTCCAAGTCTTGGGAGACTTTGGACGTGGTGTATGACTAGTACTCAAGTGGAGGCTAGTTACGTGTTTGTAACGAGGGTCTCGGGGGAGACTCAGTTACGTGTGTGACGTAGTCACGTATGAGTTACATGTGTAACGAATTCGACCTGTCTTAGTGAAAGTGTTGCTGAAATCCTATTGATATAGGTCGTGGTTTCTGCACCTCAATTGTGCCACCACGTAAAAATATTGTGTCTCCTTTATTATTTTCACAATTAGTTTCGTTTCTGTCTCATTGCAAACACGTCTCCAAACAGTTCTCACGAGTGTTTTGAAACGAAGAGAAAAAATCTGAGGACACAATTCACCCCCCCTCTTGTGTCCTTGTAGGATTAAAATCTAACAAAATTTGTGTCATCAACTTATATTTCTTCTAATGTATGGAAAGAATAAATGTCGATATAAACAAGATTTGGACATATATATCTAATAACAGTTTTTGAAAACTTTTTGATTGCACTAGTTAATAAAACTTTTAAAGAATTTACCGAATGTGTGAGTCAACAACCATCTAATTAAGTTTATTTTGTTGTGCACAGTTGTACCTTTTTCATTATCATTACCATTTATTTTGTGACAAGGGCAATTGTTTGTATCCTTTTGTTCTTGACCGACCACAAATTAGGAATATAGGGCCCTCTCTAGGGATGGGAGTTGCACCCGAACCCGAAAAACCCACCCCGAACCCGCCCCATTTAAAGCGGGTATGGGTACGAAAATTTGGAAAAAAATGGGTATGGGGCGGGTATGGGGATTGCGTTTGAAAATGGGTATGGGTATGGGTATGGATTCTTAAAACCCGTACCCGATTGTGTACCCGATTTGCTAGTAAAACGGGACCAAAATACGGTAAAATTCAAAAATAAATATTTGGCATGAAACTCTAAGTGTATATTATTTATTTATGTAGAATTGAAAAATTAAGTTTTTTTACTTTTTTAACTTTTATGAGTTTATCCGACATAAACTTTAGTAGCATCGCTTGAAATTGCCAATCAAACATACCGTGTATGCAAATATGGGTTGAATATGGGTGACACTTTGCGCACTCTACATATACCCGAATAAAACCCGTAAACCCGAAAAACCCGATAGGTATGGGTATGGGTACAACCATCCAAAACCCGATGGGTATGGGTATGGGTATGGGTATGACTTTTGAAAATGGGTATGGGTGCGGGTATAGCTCAACCCGCCCCGAACCCGCCCCACGCCCATCCCTAGCCCTCTCCTATGGTCCTTAGGAATTAATGAAGGGTACTTTTGTAATCTTCATAAGAAAGCAATACCAAAAAAGACGATATGGGAGCTGGAATGACAGCAAAGAGTAGTTGCTGTTGCTTTCAGGAAGGTTCTACTTAACCCTACTCTTCCATTATTATTATCTTCCTAATCCATCGCACCAAAAGAAAAAACCTAACCCCATTTGGCACTCTTTTCGACACACAGAAGGGTAATAAACAACTACATTTCACCAACTACGCTTTTCCAAGCTTAAAAACTGGTGCAAAGTGCAAATTAAACCATACACTAAGAGAAAGAGAGACAATTGGACCCGAAAGCTCACAATCGTATAGGAAATAATTAACAAGAAGACCGAGGCACAAGACACAGTATATACTGATGCCTAAGTCGGCAGGGCAAACAAACCCCAACCCCAACGACAACAACAACAACATGATGTTGTCAACAACTTCATCATGGGGAATAAGAAGCAGTTTCCAGTTTCTGACAGTTTTCCTCATTGCCCTTGTGATTTCTGTCCTCTACTTGACCCAGAACCAAGACGGGCCGGGTCCAATATCCACGTCCCCCCCACCGGAATATCCGACAACAACCACTGGGAGCGATGGGTCTAGAATTCGGGTTGCAGCGGACGATGAGAGTGGGACTAGTATGGAAGAACAGCTACAAAGGATGGCGATTGTACAGAGTCCAAGGTGCGATGTTTTCTCGGGTAAATGGGTCTTTGATAACCAGACTTACCCTTTGTATAAGGAGAGAGAGTGCACTTTCATGTCGGATCAATTGGCTTGCCACAAATATGGGCGTCAAGATTTGAGCTATCAGTTTTGGAGATGGCAGCCTCACCGTTGTGACCTCCCTAGGTTTGTCTCTCTTCCCATTTACTATTTTTCCAACGGTTCAAAGATTCAAGAAATCTCTTTTTAAAAAAAGTGTTATAATTAAGGGGGTGTTTGGTAGCAACAGCTTTTTGATAAAAAATAGTTGTTTGAGAGGATTTTGGCTGTTTTGACCAAGTCAAACAGTTAAAGGGTGTTTGGTAAAGAGCTGTTTGCAATAGTTGTTTGGCTCTAAAAAGCTCCTTTTGAAAAAGCTATTCCCATTAGCCTTTTGAGAAGAGCTTTTTGTAGAAATGACATAATTATCCATAAGTTTGAAAAAATTACACACATCTTATTAAAAACTAATTCATAAATAAGGGCATAAATGAAATTTTACCAACATATTTTTTAGAAACAGCTAATTTTTACCAAATACTTTTTCTAAAAACAGCTAATTGAAACAGCTAACATAAACAGCTAATTCAAACAGCTAACAGCTAACAGCTGTTTACCAAACAGGGCCTAAATGTTTCCACAAAATCTTTCTTCTTTAAAATATTTTCACAAATTTATTTTTTTTTTGTCTCTTGGAATCAACCTCCCTACAGATAGAAATGCCGGTAGGATAAGGTTGCCTACAGCTGGATCTTTCTAAACCCCGCAAAAGTGAGACCCACACTGTAGTGTTGTTGTTGTTGTTATAATTAAATTTATCTTCATGACAAATTTCGTGACTTCTCATTTATTTTTCTCACGGTTCAAAAATTTTAAGGAATCTACTTTAAAAATAAAGGTTTATAATTAAATTTATTTTCATGGTAAGTTTCACCAACTTATTAAAAATTTAAAACGCAAATGTTGACAAAAAGGGCTATTAGTAGCCTACCGCTATTAATTAGTACATATACTTCTATCGCTATTTGCTAACATATACTAATTAATGTCACAAATTGCTTGCTATTTGCTAACATATGTACATATATTAATGCCACGACTTGCTCCATTTTTGTAGAATCAATTGCAATGGTTGTGCCTTAACTAGTGACTAGTGTGTATGCATCCAACGTACCGCACATATTGGTTTTTTAAAAATTGCGCCCTCAGATTTTCCCAGCCATTTTGTATTAGTTATTAACTTACTTGGGTACATATTAAACGTATGCTTTTGGATTTGAATATGCTCTTATTTTGATAATTTGGTATACTCTTATTACATTGGTTTGCATCTAGATCTAGCAAATGGGTTATTCAGTTCGGGTAAGGGTCGGATTAAGTTTGGTTTAAGTCATGTTTTGAGTTAAGTGATATTTCGGTTCGGTTCGGTTCGGTTCGGTTCGGGTCAGGTGAACTTCAATTTGAGGCACGTTCGGGTCAACCGACTTTTGGTCAAATACGCTTGTAATGCAAAAATAAGCGACTTTATAGAAAGTTTGGAGTTGGATATGGTTCTGTTCACGTCAATTTGGGTTTCGTATCCATTTTCAGGTGAACCTATTTCGAATGTCGGCTTGAGTATCCATATGGGTCATTCAATTCGTGTTTCGAATCTCGGGTCAATTTTTTCAGGTCTACTTGCATCAAGATATAATTTTTTTTTTGGGGGGGAAGGCGAGATATAACATTTTAAGGTTTAAGCATAATCTCACATAGCAATCTACATACTCCCTCTGTCTTATAATCATTGTGAAAAACATCTATATTTGTAGTTCCATAGTATTGTTGAATATATTTTTCCAAGAATTTATTAGTAGTTTTGATTTGTTCAAAAACTATTTTAAGTATATGTTGCCAAAAAAGAGCATTTAATACATGTTTTCATGGTATTCCTAATATTTGTCTATGAATATCAGACGGGAAAGTAATATTTTTTTCTTTTTCAAACTTATTACTAGTAAGTTAAAAAAATGTGTGATTCATGGCGGACAAAATAAGTTATGACTTCATTTTCTGACAATTTTCCCCTTTTGAAGGGGATTATTTATGCAGAATCTTGGGTGACAAAGTGTTTTGGGATTCCGCATAACTATGAAAACATTAATTATTCCCCACTGAGATGGCTTTTTAATTGTTACTATATTAGATCTATCAATTTTACATAGATTTAATTGACAATGCAATAATTTATCTTATACTAATCTCTACTTTCTCCATCCCAAAAAATTTGTTCTATTTAGAAAATAAAATTTTTTAAAGATACATTATTTAATACATTATTTTTATTAATTTTAAAAGAAAAAAACTTTTAATACTAATAATAGTAAGAAAGGACTTGACTTTAGAATTTTTATAAACAAAACAGTGATAAATATTTTTTTGCAATAGATGAAATGGCACTGTTGCAATTATATAGTGATTAAAAGTGTGTCTACTGTATGATGGGTTGACTCAGTTCCATATGCTTTCTCGAAAGAAGAGCGCAATTGACAAAGTCTGACCTAAACCTTTGAAATATTTTTATAATTGGAGAAAAGTCCAAATTATAACGCTTCAACATATAAATAGCCCAGTTCTATCATTATGCAGCAATCATCGCCGAAAAATTTTCAACTTTGCTCTGTTATTATTGACATCTCTGTTCGCATCTCATCTCACCCCTTATGCTGTGTTCTTTTTTGTTGGTAAATTTTAATTTATTAATTTTAATTAATTTTAAGTTTTTTAGTTCACTTTATCAATTTTAATTAAAAAATGCTTATTTCAACTCATTTTAATAAATTTCAACTTATTTCAATCATTTTAACCTACTTGCTACTATTTCAACCAACTTCTATTCATCATATAAAAAAATTTAACTTATTTCAACCAACTCCAACCCACTTTAATAAAAAAATGTCCACTTCAACCAATTTCATCTATTTTTGAACCGATTTTTCCTAGCAAAAAGAACCGGGATACATAAAACATGATAATAGTATACAATATTCTCTCCTTCTTAAGATGAAACTAATAGATGGCTAAGGTACACCATCATGCAAGAGCCAAAATAGAGAAAATAATATTATTTTTTGAGTGTGAATGAGACGCAAATGTTGATATTTGTAGAAATTAAATTCAAATCTCTAGTAATAACTTCCTAAGATTTTACCAGTTGAAATAACTGACAGAAAATAATATTATAAAATACTTTTCAAATGATTCTAATGGCGATATTTTCTCATTGTAAATTAATATATCATTTTTCCATAAATTAATGGTTTCAACTGAAAACTTTTATACTTACCAACGAATGTGAATAATTTTTGGAATACATGGAGTACCACCCATGAGCATTGAGTTCCCCCCCCCCCCCCCGGTTGAGGTTAAATGTGTTTTTTGAGCTTGATGTTTATGTTGTTTGTTGATGTGGGAATACAGGTTCAATGGGACAGCATTGCTGGAGAGACTAAGGAATAATAGGCTAATGTACGTAGGAGATTCCTTAAATAGAGGGCAATGGATCTCTATGATTTGCTTGGTAGAAGGAACCATCCCTCCTTCCCTCAAATCCATGACCGTTAATGGTTCCTTGTCCATTTTCAAAGCCATTGTAAGTCTTCCTCTTGCTTTGAGTTTTACACGTATTGCTGTTTTTCTGTTTTTTTTTTTTTGGATTGTTTGGAATTGTCCTATTTATTTGCAGAAATAAAACTGTCTATATTTGAATTTTTTTAAACCTTACTCGAACGCGATCTATGTTGAGCATTGTGTGTATGGTTTGTCTAATTATGAAATTCTCTTCTTGATTATTCAAAAGCAGGCACCCCAAAATTGCAAAAGCGAGCCATGTTAAATCATGATTTAGTGTTATTGGCTATTTTATGGTTCCCCCCCCCCCCCTCTTTTTGGTCACTTTCAATCAATTGTCATCTTCTTAATAGTACAAATAATGCATTGTCTACTTTCCAAAGGACTGCAAAATCAATTTTGGACTTTTGTTTTCAAGAAACCTTCTACTGCAATTGATAAAAGCGAAAAGTTTTATACATTCACCCCATGCCCCTCTATATGAAAGAGTAGGCATTCCACAGTTTTAAAATCTAAAATCTTATAAAACTATATTCTTTGCAATTTCACAATTTAGAAATAAAATTATTATATCAAACCCACACATCCCACAGGTAAAACATTCGAAAAATGGACTCATATTTAAATTTAAATTTGGACAAATGATGGAAATGAAGAGCCTGAATTCTGATTCTAAACTTACGTCATCTGTCATTGACAAATTCTTTGGATAAAAACACAGGAATACAATGCAACGATCGAGTTTTATTGGGCCCCGTTGCTTGTAGAGTCAAATTCAGACGATCCAATAATACATCGGCTACCAGAGAGAATCGTTAGAACACAGGCTATCGAGAAGCATGCCAGATTTTGGACCGATGCTGATTTCCTTGTTTTTGACTCTTACTTGTGGTGGAGAAGGCCCACTATGAAGATCCTGTAAGTTGAACACCTATCTTCGAGTATTCTTAAATCAACCAATCCAAACCCAGCACTAGCGCACTACCCTCCTCTCTTTCAAGTCAAAAGCCAAGGAAAACATGTTTATTTGTTGTCTTCTACGGAACATCTTTTATCTAGTATATAATCCTTTTCAAAAAAAGTTCAAGAGTAATATCTATTATATATTCATTTTTCTTTTTTTTCCCTAAAGTTATTATTCGACAGATGTTAAAGCTTTAAAGTTCGAAATATGAGCATGCGAATAGATTGAGAAAGAAAAATTTTAAACCTCAAAGTTGGTAATTTGATCATATGATGGACACTCATTTGATTACATTTGTTTTCAACTGAAAATTGATGAGTAGGTGGGGAAGCTTTGGAAGTCCGGAGGGAATATACAAGGAGATAGAGATGCTAAAGGGTTATGAAATGGCACTAAGGACGTGGTCCGATTGGCTGGAAATTCATGTCAACCATTCCAAAACTCAAATCTTTTGGATTAGCATGTCTCCTACCCACGAGAGGTATCAATTTATGCTACTCTTACCATAATTAATCCACGCATGAAACTGATTGATATTACCTTATTTCTATATATTTCCTTTTTTAAAATGGATAAGTACAAATTACTTTTACTGGACTCTTATCTTGGAGAAACCCAATAGGCTTTGCGGCCTGAGAGGGAGGGAACTCAGGCCCAAGGGCATGGTTGGCTACCCTATTCATCTCCGCATAATTAAGGAGACTTATAGGTTATGGGAAATCATATGACCTGTACTCTGGAAGGTGAACTTAATACTAATTGAGTCAAGAGTTCATTTACAACCTATCCTTGTATATTTCTGTCAATTAAAAACCATTCACATTGCCTTATTCTTTTCAATGGTAAATAAGATTTGGAAAAAGGCAAGAATTAGGAAGAACTGGTAAAAGTTAGAAAGGATTGGAAAAGATTGAGATATTTTTAGGAGGATTCGAAAAGAATAGGAAGATTGAGAAGAGTTAGGAATTTTTTTTTTGTTTCAATGAGTGAGAATGAATGGAAAATAATGTCAAGGATTTGGAAGGATCGTAAAGATTGGGAGGTTTACGAAATATTTGAATTTTTTGGGAATGGATTCGTCTAGTATAAGAAGAATTGAAAGAAAAAAAATTGAAATGAATTGCTGAATTATTATTTGCCAACAAGAAGAACAAGCCATGAGCCATATAATTTTTACTCACTCATCTGTAACTTGTAATTCAATTCAATATGAACCACAAAATCAACATAACTGGATTCCTTGCATCACATTCCATATGTTAGGCTTGGTCCACGCATATCTATTTTCTTTTTTCTCCATTTGCAGTTTCCCAAACAAAACAAAAAAAAGAAAAAGCAAAAAGTGAAGAGAGATACTTGGGTTGGGCTTATAATTCAGCCTGGTAAGGCAATTCAAGCAGATCCAATGACAGCCTGTTCGAAATGCCTTGCTATGCATCACTATCAAATTTTTTGAGAAACCCTCGTTAGCATTTCACTACGGTTCCTAGATTCATTCACTTGAGGAAAACTGGGACACCTTATTAAAGTGTCACTAGTCCTCCAAGGTTTGCGTTGCTTTGTCTCATCCATACCTTGGAACTTAAGGAATGAAAGTTTTCTACATGTGTTCTTACCCCAAAAACTTAGATCAAGCCGAGATAATTTGATATTTAAAATCCAAACATAATGAATTGGCACCATTCGCAAATTTGACGCTCAAAACTACAAACTATATTTGCGCTTGAATTAAACCTTGAATTGACCGGTACTAACGTGCATTTTTTTCTCCAATATTGGTTTCTTTACAAAATCGATTTGATAAAATAATAGAATGATGTGCCCAATGTAATCAACCTGAGCTAAAGCAATCTGAAAAACCTAGGAACTCATTGATCTGATCATACCCGAAGCTCAACCTGAGCCAAACCAGGATCTATAAATAGTTAAATACTAATAAGTTATCCATGTTTTGTAGGGGCGAAGAATGGGGAGGAGCCAAGGGATCAAACTGTTACAATGAAACCCAGCCCATCTTCAAGCAAGACTATTGGGGGAGTGGATCCGACCCGAACATGATGAAGATAGTCAACTCCGAAATTGACAGATTAAGCAGCAAAGGAGTGAATATCCAGCTGCTCAACATAACACAACTCTCGGAGTACAGAAAAGAGGCTCACCCTTCAGTGAACAGAAAGCAATGGGATCCCATCACAAAAGAGCAGTTAGCAAACCCTAGCAAACATGCTGATTGCGATCATTGGTGCCTCCCGGGTGTTCCTGATACTTGGAATGAGATCCTTTATGCTTACATTTTTCGTTCTTTGTAAAAATTACTTTTTATTTTCCCTTCTTTTTTTTTTTGAAAACAGAATTGTTTAATGGGCTCCTGTAAATTGATGGGAGAGCAACCCCTAACTCCGTTCGTCTTGTAGGTTTTTTTTTTTGGGAGGGGGGGGGGGGGGGGGGGGGCGGCGGGGCGGGCAAAGGGCCTGCACAATGACTTGGGGGAAAATGAGAATGTCCCCAAGAGATTAGATGAGATTGCAGCAATTTTAGTAGTTCAAGACTCGAGGGGACCGAAGATTCATCTTTCTCTGTTCATTCAAATATTTTTCTTTTTGTCTTTTGGTGAATGCTGAACCCATTTAGGCAGAATTCACATGGTGTTGTTATTCTCATTTTTTTTAAATAAAAAGATAGATTTATCAAAAAATAAAAAATAGATGTGGACTTTCACTAGTTTTTGGTGTGAGATACTTTGATCATAAATGGTCTTCAAGAGATTCAATTTTCTAATCACTGCGTTCAAGACCGTTTAACAGCCTCTCCTGATATCTTCGAACATCTTCGATAACGAAGTGAAATTGTATTGTCGAAAATAATCTCCTTTGGGTTCAAAAGATTGACAAAGCTTACAAGTTTTGGATCGGATGTTGGATCCGAATTCCGAATCGAATACGATTAAATTCATATTCAAATTTTTTTTCCAAATCCGATTGACGGATTGGAGGCCAACCACTAAATTCGATCTGAGTCGATTTAATGTGATCCGGACTTATTCCTTTTACCTCACAATAATTTTGTACTGTTTTTTCATCCAATATTTGTCCATCCACCTGTCGATGTGACGTCTATTATATTAACCAAAGCTTTGAACATTTATGCTAAGCAAGGAATAAAAGAAGGTACATATTTCATAATCAATGAGTTGCTATTGATGGTCGGTGAGGTGATAGTTGACGTCGGCGGCTGGAAAGGAGAAGGGGCTGATAATAGAGTCGACGGGCGATGATGTGTGGCTGGTAACATAGCAAGCAGAGAGGGATAGAGTGTCGAATGAGAGGAGAGCAAGTAAGGATTGCGTAGTGAGGTGAGAACACAGGATAGTGAGGGGACTGAAGAGAAGCGGCTAATTGGGGGGTGGGGTCTCTTAAGGTTTGTGTTTTTACCGACTAAAAATTAAAAATAACATGTTGGCAAAAAAATTAAATTTAAAAGTCAAATTTGAGAGACGGCTAGGGGTGTAGATTTTTGAGTTCTACAAATTTTAAATATTTAAAAAATTGATCTTGGATTGAAAAATCGCATCAAATTTTAGCCTTCCTCCAATTTCGATCCCAAGTCGACTCATACTCGGATTATTTTTATGGACTCGAACTCGAATTTTTTAACTCAAATTTAAATCAGGTAATTTTTCTTTGAATTGGATTATATCTACCTCAAATTCGGATGTAATTGTCATCCTTATGCTAAACCCATTTAGGCAAAAATTCACATGATATTATTATTCTTATTTTTTAAAAAAAATACAAAAATAGATCTATCAAAAAATAAAAAATGGATATAAACTTTGGCTATCTTTCAGTATGAGATAGTTTGATCATAAATGTTCTTCAAGTGATTCAATTTTCTAATTACTACCTTTAAGACAGTTTAAACATGGTGTCATCTCAATGGAATATGTGAGATTGGAAAGAAATCTAGCAAATCCACGAACCAAGGGGTTGACCAGGCGAATAGTTCTCGAGACGTCGAAGGGGATGGGACTAAAGCCCATGAACTGAGATAAAATAGTGGATACACTTGTGGTCAAACGAAGCCATATTAGTCTTAATGTGTACTACATATCCATCCCTATGGTGTACAGTAGTGCTTCTAAGAGGTTGAGATCTTATGTTCTTAATGGATCCATAACCCGTTGGGGTGGTGCTATTAAGATGCACTTGATGGATTCATCGATTGATACATGTGAGGTTTAGCAAAGTCTTGCTCTTAATAATTCTGCAACCATGATTATGGTAGTCCATGTTGAGATGGTGATGTATGTGCCATGGGAAGAAGCTACCCAAGCCAACACACATCAAATGAAAGACCAAAACTCAAGATATATCACGGCTTAGGGGTGGCACGGTCGTGCCTATGTGCACGGTGTGGCCGTGCCGCTTTGCTGCCCACAAAAGCTAGAAAAAGCTAACCAAGCACGGTTTGAAGGCTCTTAATGTTTGCTTTGATTCTAACCTCTTTGGTGATGTATAAGCCGTGGAAATGGATGGAAATGGAAGTGTTTTGAGTGGAAGAATAAGTGGAAATGGAGGATATGCTAAGTGAAAGTCATTAACTTAAGAATTCAAGTTAATAACATCACTTAAGAACCGTATGTATCAAACTAGGATAGGATAGAACTAAACTCTAGATTGGATACAGAATCACCACCAACCTTTGAGTTTAGGGCCCTTAATCTTGATTAAGATATAGAATCACCACTTAACTAAGGTTAAGACTCACTTGGACACCACCTTAATTGACCTAATTAAGGATAAGCAAGCAAGAATTTGAAAGGGAGAAAGCAAATGCTCTCAACTTGAGATTTTCATTCAATGGAGTTGTATGTATTGCTATGGCCGTGGGGTGCCTTTAAGGAGCAGCAAAAATGGGCCTAGCTAGTAACCATACAAGCAAGTAAGCACCTCCCTCTTTCCTTACTAGTGAGGAAAAGGATTAGGAGCTAATTACAACCGGTTACAATGCTAACTCATTACAAACATGCTTA
>JACYFF010031956.1:24677492-24696314 GCA_017589665.1 Selenicereus undatus
CTCTCTCTCTCTCTCTCTCTCTCTCTCTCTCTCTCTACATCTTTGTGCAGTACTCTTTGATGGTATTTGCACTTTACATAATTTAATATGTGCAATTCTAATATTGAACGACTCTCAATCCCCATGATTCTCATTCGTATTCTTACTTTCTTTTAATGTTTATATTTTTCAAGTTAATGATTAATGATTAATTATTTTTCTCTTCCTTTTATCAGAATCGATTATTTTAGTATGAACAACCGTGATTAAGAGTGAGAATTAATTTTATGGCCCAAAATTCTGGTTTTTGACAATGCAAGAAAAATTCACGTCAACACAGCATTACTTTTATATATTAGTAGAGATATAGATATAGATAGGACGGTCACGCCAAATTGAAAAATCCATCAGCCGAAAGAGTTGGTATTGGTCATATTAGGTGAATGATTGACATAAGGGTCGTTTGGTTTTATGCAAGTATGCAACAACTAAGGATCCTACATTCGATTTGGCCGGTTAATATCAAATTTTTTGCCTAAAGTATGTCTGTCCCAACATCAACATGCATATCTCATATTGCTCCCTACCCATATCTTGATTCAAAAATATAAGCTTTAACTACTTGTATCTAGTGCTGTAGGATCCATATTTCGTCCCATTGCAATCGTTTTGTATTCCATTTTCATTTTCCCTTTTTATTGAGCTACTGCAGTTTCAATTTGCATTGTAAATGTCAAAAGTCTTGTAAATTTCTCAAAAACTATCTACACATTGGAGAGGTAAGCGTTTTTGAATTCTAACAAGAGAGAGTGACGTTGTAAACTTTGTGCAAAGTATTGGAATCGTACTTTGTTTAAATGTAACAAATAGGTTGTAGCATGATTTTGACTATAACCTTACACATATTAAAATTTACGACATTGGTGACCATGGGCTGAGCCATGTTGATGCAAGTGACACCCAAGTTTTTGGAGGAAAAATATTATATATCAAAATCTGAGCTTGGATATCAATAATTGTTGTTTCTTTGGTTGGTAAGGCACCTCTCTTATTTTAGGTCAGTCATTGGTTCAACTCTTAGGGGTTGCAAACACGCTCCTTTTCTCTTGCGCTGTCCCTTTTCCCCAGTCTTTTTTTCCTAATTTCAAATTCCCCCAACCCTAATTTTCCTTTACTTTTTTATTTCAAATTCAACAAGCCCTAATTCTAGTTTATATCATGCTCAAAGCAAAATAATTTATTTAGTTTAGTGATCCTTGTCAAACTTTTATCTAATAATTATGCTAATACTATTTTAAAAATGACCAAATGGGAATTGAATTTGGTAAACTTGTGTGAGTTCGAAAATACAATTGGGAATTTGAAGATGAAACTAGATGGATTTGAGACCTCTCATATGTTTAGTGCTATATTATTGCTAATTTGCTATGTAGAGCACTGAAAATATAGGGAAGAGAAAGGATTAAAAGATTACAATGTAAATTAGATGAACATTAGTGGCACTGTATAGTATAACTCGACACCCCAAGGTTCAATTTCTGGCTTCGCTAGTGTTGGCGACCATGTACGTCAGTTCAATTAATTGAAATAGCTTCTTGCCTGATTTTGGGGGGGGGGACAAAAAAGCATTTGATGGCTTCAAAAGACTTCATTTGGAATGGTTATCCCTAAGATATGATTTAACCGCAATGCAAGGGCTTAGTATCGCTGTCTTTGTCAAATTTTGTAAACTGGAGATAGAAAATGTTGTATTCGCCATGATCTTCCACAATCAGATCTCCATAAAAGCAATTAGAGAGAGAGAATAGGAGTTGTTTTATTGAATATTTTACAAGTGTTGTTACATGAATGAAGTTATTTGCTTATATATACAAGCTTTTCAAGAAGCTCTTTGTAACAACCTGATAACTAACTTATAAGCAACCTGCCAACTCATCTAACTAACATGCTGAGCTGGCTGTGATTATGAGGGTCTCCAACACCCCACCTCAAGCTTGGGATGATTGTGAGGAAACATGCCAAGCTTGTTTAGCAAAGTCCAATGTAGTTGAGATGGTAGAACTTTAGTCAAAACATCAGCTAGTTGATACTGTGTGGGCAAGTAGCTAAGCTGAAGCAATCCTTCCATGAATTTATCCCTTGTAAAATGGCAATCCACTTCGATGTGTTTTGTGTGTTCATGAAAAACAGGATTGCGAGAAATGTGTAAGGTTGATTGGTTGTCACAATTTGGAGTAACTGGTTTGATATTATAAACTCGCAACTCTTGAAGCAAACTAACCAGCCATGTAATTTCAGTTGTTGTCTGTGCCATTGCCCTGTACTCAGCCTCAGTAGATGAACGTGCTACTGTCCTTTGCTTCTTTGACTTCCAACTGATAGGAGATTTGTCTAGTAACACAACATATCCTGTTACTGACCTTCTGCTCATTGGACATGAAGCCCAATCTGAATCTGAGTAGGTAGTGAGCTGAAGTGAGTCAATGCCTCGAAGCAGAATGCCTTGCCCTGAAGTTCCAGAAATGTATATGAGCAAGTGTTCTAATGCTGCCATATGAGCTGAAGTTGGATGCTGCACGAACTGACTTAGAGTTTGGACAGTAAATGAGATATCAGGTCTAGTGTTAGACAAGAAATTCAGTTTCCAATATATGTTCTGTAGGTAGTAGGATCTGCAAGGGGTACTCCAGAGTCAGCAGAAAGCTTACAATTTACTAGGAGAGGAGTAGCTATGGACTTGGCATTGAGGTACCCAGATTCTTTTTACAGCTCTTGTGTAAACTTTCTTTGAGTAAGGGTTCCTCCATCTGGAAGATGAGATACCTCAAACCCTAGGAAGTAGTTCAGTAGACCCAAGTCCTTGATTCCAAGTGCTGCATGAAGATTATGTTTGAGAGCTTGAATTTCTTCAGGATTGGAACTAGTTAGCAAGATATCACCTACATATACAGCAACAACTGTCAAATGTTGTTGAGACTATTTGAGGAAAAGACTGTAATCATTTTTGGACTAAGTGTAACCTTGGTTTTTGAGAAAATCAGTAAGTTTAGAATGCCATTGTCTCGAAGCCTGTTTTAACCCAGACAAGGATTTTTGCAGTTTGCAAACTTTATTTTGAGGATTGGGAACACCTTCAGGTATCTTCATATACACCTCTTCATGTACATCTCCATGCATCTAATTGATAGAGGGACCACTTTCTTGTTGCTGCTAATGCTATAATAGTCCTGATTGTGGTCATTTTGACCACAGGGGAAAACATCTCAGTGTAATCAATGCCCTCCTTTTGAGTATTGCCTCTAATAACTAACTGTGCCTTGTACCTTTCCAAGGACCCATTTACCTTAAGCTTTATTTTGAAAACCCATTTTGAGCTGATAGCTCTCTTGCTAGGTGGTTAATCCACCTCACACCAAGTGTTATTAGCTTGTAAAGCATCAATCTCAACCTACATAGCCTTGACCCAATGTGGAGAATTAGCAGCTTCTTTGTATGTAACTGGCTCATGAAGATGATCTAGTTGTGTGAGTGCCTACTACTGTGTAGATGAGAATTTGGAAAATTGAACTAAATTACACCAATGAGAGGTTGCACAAGTTGGAGCCTGCTGACTATATGAGCACATGTAATCCTGTAAGTAGGATGGTGGTTTTAAAGTCCTTGAAGACCTCCTAGGTAATGCATTTCTTGGAGAGTTAGAAAAAGGTTGCAAGATTGGAGGCTGTGTGGATGATGAAGGGGAAGAAGATGAATGATTCAAGGGAGATATGGAAGACGTGGAAGGAATATGTTCCTCATGTGTGTTGGTTGATTGGGACACCAAAGTAGGAGACATAATGTTTGTTTCATATGTATTGGAAAGGAAAATATGATTGGGTAAAACTGTATTTGTCACGGCTGCATGCTGGAAAGGAAAGTAATTTTCATGAAAAACCAAATCCCTACTGTAATGTATCCTTTTGGTGACTAGGTTATAGACCTTGCAAGCCTTCTTACCCATAGGATATCCTAGGAGTGCACAAGACTGAGCGCGGGTTTTAAATTTAGCTCTTCCATGCTTTAAGGTAGATATATAGCATAAGCATCCAAAATTTCTCAGATGTTCATAAGTAGGTTTGGTGTTCAATAACTTCTCATATGGTGTCTTGTAACCAATTGTAGAATTTGGTAACCTATTAATCAAATATGTTGCTGTCAAAACACAATCCCCCCAAAACTTTGTAGGAGCCTTAGATTGAAACAACAAGGCTCTAGCTACTTCTAGAAGATGTTTGTGCTTTCTTTCTACTATGTCATTCTGTTGAGGAGTATCTACACATGAAGTCTAATGAATAATCCCTTGTTTCTTGTAAAAAGCTAATGCATATTGATCCCCAAACTTTGAACCATTATCTGATCTGATAACTTGTACTTGTGCATGAAACTGAGTACTAACATAAGCAATAGAAGCTTCCCACATGGAAAAAGCACTACTCTTAGTAGACAACAAAAAAACCCATATTGCTCTTAAAAAATCATCTACAATAGAAAGAAAGAATTTGAAACCATCATAAGTGGCTATTCTATAGGGACCCCATATATCTATATGCAAAAGCTCAAACACTTTATTTGCTCTTGTATTGCTGGAGGGAAAAGAGGCTCTGTGCTATTTGGCTTGAGGGAAAATGCTACAAATTGAATCTATTCTTTTGTATGGTAGTCCCTAAATGTGTGCCATATGCTAAGATGACGGGTGGCCTAATCTACAATGCCAAAGTTTAGAACTAGACAAGCATGTTGCATGTATAATCAGCTCTGAATAAGAAGTCTTATTACTAGAAGCAGCATCAACCAGATATAGACCACCAGCTTCACTACCTAGAACCAATTGGCTGTTCTTCAAATGGTCCTATACGTAACAACAAGAAGGTAAGGTCTTGGCTAGTTTGCTAGCTGAAAGCAAATTGAAGTGAAATTCTGGAACATGAAGAACATCCTATAGCACGATGCTACCATTTAATGTAACAGTCCCAATGTTCCTAATCTAAACTCTTCTCCCACTTCGCATAGTTATAAAACATGCCCTTGTCATTGGTACAAAAGACTGAAATAAATGACGGTGTGGTTAGGGGTGGCAATGGGGCGGGTACGGGGCGGGTTTAGTCGTACCTTCACCCATACCCATTTTTAAAATTAATACCCATACCCATACCCATATCCATCGGGTATTGTAAAGTTATACCCATACCCATACCCACTGGGTATAGCGGGTATGCAGGTTTTATTCGGGTACATATAGACAAAAAAGAATTAAACTCATTTTGTACCCATATTCGATATCAAATACTCAATATGTCACATTAACACTAAGCTTTCGACGATATATCATATCACATCAAATACAATTAAAAATTTGCCAATCAAAACAATAAATTAGCGCTTGAAAATTACAGTTTGAAACAAAATATTATGCCGAACTTTGGAATATCATACAACTGAAAGCAACTAGTAAAATATTCAATTACAAGTAACAAATTAGAACTTTAAACAAACGGGTATGGGTTTTATATGGGGCATGTATGAGACGGGTACGAAGCGAGTATTAATAAAACGGGTATGGGGCGGGTACGAGCTATACCCATACCCATACCCATTTTAGCAATACCCGCCCCATACCCATTTTTTTCCAATTTTCACCACCCATACCCATACCCATTGGGGCGGGTTTTGCGGGTTTTAGGCGGGTACGGGTTTTTTTGCCAGCCCTAGGTGTGGTGTAATATGATCAGTGGCTCCACTATCAATTATCCAACTCATCTCAGGCTTAGCAGTAAATAAATAGAAAGATTTACTAGCAAGATAGGCATAATGATGATCTTCTATATTGGGAGTCACATCCATGTTTTGTTTACTGAGTAAATTTATGAGTTACACATATTGTGCTAATGTCAAGGTACGCTGCCCTGCATTAAGTTCTAAAACATATTCAATAGGTATAGAATCAAACTGTTGGACATAAGTTCCTACCCTTCTTCCTTTTGTTAGTTGATCCCCTCATCCTTTGCAACTTCAAGCACTTATCAATAGTGTGTCCTGGTTTTCTGCAGTAATTACGTTACACATTGTTCCTTCTAATATCAGCACCACTTTGAAAATGATGTTTCTGATTTAAAGACTGTTGTGTGCCATAAGGAAAGTTCTGAGATGCATTTTGAGGAGGATAATGAAGGGGCGGGGAATTAAACTTTTGTTAAGTAGACTGTATCCTTTGCTGAGACAAAAATGCTGATGATCCAAACTCAGCTTGATGAGAAGTTTTGATCTCCCTTTGTTGTTCTTCTTGAATGACTATGCTATAAGCATAACTTACACATGGTAAGGGATTCAACACAAGAATGTTGCTCCTAACCACTTGATAAACCTCATTCAACGTCATTAAAAACTGCATTAACTGTTGCCCTTCCATCAATTTCATAGCAGAACCCATAGATTCACATGTACATGGTGTAACCAAAATCATATACTCATCCCAAAGTTGTTTGCATTTTGTAAAATATGCTGAGATAGAAAGATTTCCCTGAGATAAATTGTTCATTTCTTTTTGTAAACTGATATATCTTGGTAGCTTGACTGAAACTGAATCTTTGAGAATGATCTTTCTATATCTGAGCTGCTGTTGGAGTGTATATTATGCTAGATGCTATATCTTTATCAACAGAATGCAAGATCCAAGAAATCCCCATGATTTTACACCTTTCCCATAGAGTCAACAAAGGTGAATTTTCTGCTGGTTTTCCATAACTTCCAGTTACAAAGGGTATCTTATTTTTAGCACTTAGTGAAACCTCACAAGACCTTTTCTATTGAGCATAATTGTTCCCATTGAGAGGTTCACTGGTGAGGCTACAATTAGGATTATCAGAGTGATGTAAGAATAATGCATGCCCTGGATTGAGTGTATAGTTGCTTAAGGGAACTCGATTGTTTTCAATATCCTGAGTTATACGATTACTCTCACCAATGTTCTTAGGATCAACCATCTTTCAGTAATCAAACAGTATGAATTCCATAAAGAATCAAACAGAACAATATATTCTTGATCAAGAATTTGAGGAGATAGCAATTTCAATGCTAGATCGAAGATATAGTAAACACAAGAAATAATCAAACGCAGATTTATAGACTGCAACAAATATCACGAATCAAAGCAAGGATGAGAAAAAGAAATCAAACTTTGATTCTAACTCTGGAGGCTCTGATACCATGTCAAAAATTTTAAACCGGAGATAGAAAATGTTGTATTTGTCATGATCTTCCACAATCAAATCTCCATGAAAGCAATTAGAGAGAGAGAATAAGAGTTGTTTTATTGAATATTATGCAAGTATTGTTACATGAATGAGTTCATTTGTTTATATATACAAGCTTTTCCAAGAAGCTCTTTGTAACAACCTGATAACTATCTTATAACCAACCTACCAGTTCATCTAACTAATATGCTGAGTTGGCTGTGATTATGAGGGTCTCCAACAGTCTCTTAAAATTTGAATATGGATCCAATTGGATTGTAATAAAATTCAATCAGTTCAGAGTATGTGTACGTGTGTGTATGTTTGCTCAAGTGAAGGTAAATATGCTTGTGGGGAGGACAAGTCGAATATATCTTAGTTAATAATGCACTTTCACTCCCATGTGTGATGTCCGAATTGATATATCTGCATAGATGCATAGATCTAGATATTATTAATTTTGTTCAGATTGATTTGATTGAATTGAATTGGCTAGCTTTGATTTTCTATTCAATGTCATTCTTTGATGTAAAATTTAGTACTACGTTATTTGTTTGGAATCCTTTTCAGTACTACATGCTTGTTAGTAATTTTAATAAATGTAAATTTAAAATTAGTACATGTTTTCCAATGCAAAAGGTAAATTTTAGATATTAATAATAAACTATTTAGTTATTTAATTTACTTATTTTTTAAATTTAAAATGAACAGGTAAAAAAGATTGAAATGGCAATACAAGTCATATATATAATATAAAAATGAGTGGATTGAACGGATTGATGATGTTTTGACAAATGGCAAGTCTCTATTGATTGTCTCCTATTAATTGTCATACATTTACATCAATACTATATTTTTTTCCTTTATAGAATTAATTTAACAATTATAAATTTAACACAATGATGTCAATAAATATGACTTTAATTAATTAATAATGATTACATTTTATTATTCATATTCAAGTATCAATATTAAATGATTGTTTCTTTATTTAATTATTTTAACAGTTATAAATTTAAAATAATCTTATTTCCTAATATTTCTATTATTCCCAATGTTTGCACACATATTTATAATCTTTCTTCCTTTTATTTGAAAAATAAAAATTCCAGACTCACATTTGTGAAGTATTGTTAGCAAATATTGGAAGAATAAAAAGGTGATTAGCACAAAGATGACTGATTGATGTATGTAAAGGTATAATTACTTTTTCCTTTTTTGTAGGGTCAGTAAGTTGAAGTTATTTCTATTTATCAAATAACAACAAGTCAAATTCAATTTGTTTCTACTTTTACTATTTACTCTGATAATAATATGTTCTCATTTTCCTTTATGTGTGGCTGTAATCCAATTATGTGCATACAGTTATCACGGATAGTTTTGCTCATAAATTCCAATCTAAGTACGCATAAGGTTTTATTGGTATTTTAATAACTTCAAAGTCCAAAAATACAAACTAATAGGGAAAAAAAATAAGACTATAAAATTTTAACATATGCCCGTGCAAAGCATGGGATGCACACTCATATCTAATGAAAACTAGTTATCATGCTATGATTCACAAGGTTAATGATATCGTTTTTGAAACATAAACTTTTACATATAGCTAAAACAATCGAATTTTTTTCATGAAAAATCTATAAAATGGATTCCACTCTGATAATACCCTGAAGAAAATGAGGTGTTTGGAAGAAATAACTGGATGAATTTGTCCGACCAAAGACGTAACATATGTAATATGATTTTTTTTTCATACAAAAATTGTTAGTAGGGTAGACCAAAAATCTCACAGTCCAATAATACTGACAACTATAGCTTGAAAATATGATTAAATACTTTAAAGTCTGCCATTAAAAAAAAAAAACTAAAACTTTTATTTTCAACCACAGCATATATTAGACGTAGTAATGGTATATTAAACACGTTACTAATTGGATCTATGAAAGAATGTAGATTGATGAGGATTTATATAATTTCAACTATATTGTGTAAATGTGTGTTTAGGGTATAATATTTGGCATATACGTTGTATGCATATGGGGGGAAAAATACGTCGAAGAGGGGTTGGCCGGGTGGCCAACACTCCACAAATCCTCCCCCTGGTCCAGGTTCAAACCTAGCGGGCACAATTTTGCCTTTGTGCAATTGTGTGTAGGAGGTTTGTGGGTCTGGACTTTGACATTCCCCCCCTTCCCTGGCCCATTCAAGTTCACTGGGTACCCCTGAGCTAGAGGCCAGTGGGCTGAACCCGCTTACCCTTATAAAAAAAAAAAAAAAAAAAAACTATGGAAAAATACATTCTATCAAATGTTAGATCTCATTCAGTAGTGGCACTACTATACAAAAACTACTTGTTCTTTTAATTATTTTATTCATATACATTAGTGAGTTCCACTTAAATTAATATCATGATTCATGTATTATAGTGTACACAAATAAAAAAAGAAAACCATACATTGAACTACACTTAGACCCTGTTTGTCAAACAGCTATTAGCTGTTAATTGTTAGTTGTTTTATTAGCTGTTAGCTGTTTGTAGAAAAGTTGTTTGGTAAAATAAGCTGTTTCTAACGAAATTAGCTATTTCTAGTAAAATTGTGAGATAAAAAGCTAATTTTTCAAAAAGCTATTCTACCAAATACTTAAATTAGCTTTTTAACTAAGTCAAACAACTAATTTGGATCCAAAAAGCTCTTTTTAGCCAAAAACTCTCCAAAAAATTGCTTACTAAACACCCCTTAAATAGGTAATAAAGTTCATATATTTTGGTGTAAAAAAAGGGGGAAAAAAAGAACGATAAGCATACATTTCACTGCACATTTTCTAATAATAAGATACTCATGTAATAAAAAATTTTTAAAAATCAAACAGTATTCACAACATTTGTCACCTATGCAAGTCATGTACTCAATTTTTTTATAATAGGCCTCACAATTTAACAATTTATACATGCATATTCGGAAATGATTCATTTTTAAAAAATAGCAAATCTAACTATTATAAAAGTTGAAAAAAAAAATGCAAGTATGAACACGAGTTAAGCATTTTAAGTTGCATACATTGCATACATTTATGTATGCATGTTAGTAAATTATTTATTTTAAAAACTATCAATTTTAACTTTTAAAAAAGGAGAAAAAATTCTTGTAAGTGTGAACACAACTTAAGCTTGCTATAATGGCAAGCATTGAATATATGTCATATGCACATAACGAAAAAAAAAAGCACATAATGAAAAAAAAATGTATATGTCATATGCATTGCTCTAATGATAATTCTTACCTTTTTTACCAAAAAAAAAGCGCATAACGAAACCAAAAAAAAAATACAGCCAATTGTACGTCGACATTTGTCGCACAAAAAATTTATGTACTTACTTTTTTCATATATTACTAAGTTCCAACTTCCAAGTTCATGCTATGTACGGGTTATTTTAGAATTTTAATTCTGTTACAATTTGTATTCCAAAACTTAATTTGATAATCAATGCTTAATGATGCAAAAGTTTTGGGGACATTCAAAAAAGGAATAACGAGTAAATAATAGCGGATGGAAAGAGTAAAAAAACAAGGAACTATGCATATAGAAATGCATTACTTGGTCCCCTTTAATTAAATAGATTTTTGATAGGTTGATTTTGTCAGGGGTTAATAACTAAGACCCTGTTTTTTCGTGGGTCAATTTTAAAATATCAATTTCAACCTACTTCAATATACTTCAACCTACTTCAACCCACTTCAATCCACTCTCACTATTTTAACCAAGTTCAATTTATCACATAAAAAAAATTCAACCCACTTCAACTAACTTTAACTCACTTCAACCTATTCAACCCACCTCAACTCACCTCAATCTATTTCACCCTTTTACCAACCCCAATTTACCTACAAAAAGAACATATCCTTATACTTCAAAATGATTTTATTCGAAATTAGATTTGATCTAATTTTCACATAAAGTAAGTAAATGAGAAGTCATGTCGAATTTGATCTCAATTTAAATTGAATTGGGCCGAACCCAATTTTTATGTAGCCATAAAAATTGAACCAAATTTTAAACTATATGCAGCTCAAAAAAAAGTTGACTGAAACGGCACGACTCCAATATGTGAAATGACAAAAAAAAAAAAAAAGGAGAACAAAGGAAGGCAGTAAAGGCTGCAGAGCCAGTGGTGGCTCCTAGTCCTAGCTGGTAATAACATGAGGAAGCTGCCAAATGAGTGACTCATGAATCATGTCATAGTGGCGGTGTATACGTTAGGCGTTGAGGTATAGGAGCGTATTCTGAGGATAGGCCACGGGAAATGCGGCGTAGTCGGCACGCCCGCTAATTTAGACTGAATTTGAAACCTTTCTCAGCTGTAACTACCCCTCTACCAATACTGCAGTCCACTGTCTACAAGACTGCTCATAACGTGCAACTTCAGCCTACATTTCCAACCGCACAAATTATATATATAAAACAAAGGAACTTTAAAAAAGCTCTTAAGTATTCTAACTCACAACTGCTTTCAAAACAAGAGTCGGTCGAACACTCTTTTCTCCTCTCATAGGAAAAAATTATTGAATAACAGATTGCTCAACTCTTTATTTTATTTTATTTTAATAATTTTTGGACGCCTCTAATATCAAATTTTAGGGGTATTAAACATAAACCAATATGTAAGAAATAGCCATGAATATTCTTATTTTTTTATGTACTATCATTTAGTCAAACATACTCTTGGCCTATTAATTTAATGACTTTATAGTTTATTTATCATATGTAAATAGTATATTCTTTCCTTCAGTTTTGTTAGTATCACCATTTGTATGTGATAAATATTTTGCTACACCATCGCATCCTCAAATTTTAGGGATATTTATTTCCTTTTATAAAGACCGACTTATAAGCATTTAGATTGATCCGTTTGATGACGTGGTAATTTTTTGTAGCCATGTTTGATAAAGAGCTTTTTGGATGCAAAAACAACTTTTTGGGTATTAGTTGTTTGATTCTAGGCAAAAAGCTCTTTGGATTATTTGGTTGATTAACTTTTTAGATTAATTTTTTATACCTAAACATTTCTTTTACAAAAAAACTCTTTGGGATAAACTTTTCAAAGAAGTTTTTGATGTTTATTATTAAAATAACCATATTAGCCTTATAATTTGGACACATTTATATCAAATGTCATTCACAAATTATATTTCCAAATATTGGATGCTTATGATTTAAATTTTTAATTTATTTTTTTTTCTCTTTTGCGACAAGAGTTGTGGATGATCATGATGTCAAAGATAATGCCTTTAATTTTACCGCTTTCTTACAAATAATTTATGTTAACTAGTTTTACATGATATTCGTAGATGATATTATTCTTATTAACGAGACCAGAGAGGGGGTTAATGATAAGTTGGAGCAATAGAGACATACACTGGAGTCTAAAGGATTTAGAGTAAGTAGATCGAAAATTGAATGCCTACATTGTTGTTTCAGTAGAAGAGAAGATGCGGGGGGAGAAGTCAGCATTGATGGAACGACGATACCAAAGGTAGAAAACTTTAAATATCTGGGCCCGATCGTTCAACAGAATAGAAATATTGATGAAGATATTAATTAACGTATAAAAGTAGGTTGGCAAAAATGGAAATATGCTTCAGGTGGGCTGTGTAATAAGAGGATGTCTGTAGGATTAAAAGACAAAATTTATCGTATGGTAGTTAGACCTGCTGTACTGTATGAGTGAGAATATTGACCTATAATAAGGACACATGTTCAAAGGTTGATGGTAGTAGAGATGGGGATGACTAGGTGGATATGGTTATACGAGAATGGATAGAGTTAGGAATGAAGTAATTAGAGACGTAGTTAAAGTGACTCCCATCAAAGATAAAATGAGAGAAACAAGGCTCAGATGGTTTCGCAATGTGAAAAGGAGTGTTGACGCCTCAGTGAGGAGATGTGAGATTATTAACATTCTCGAAGGTAAAAGAGAGAGGGGACGACCTAAGAAGAGTTTGGACGAGGTGATTAGAGAGGACTTGAAAGTTGTATTATTGACGGAGGACATGGTTCATGATAAGAGATTATGACGGGATGGGATTGGGATCTTATATCGCAAAGAGTTGGCCACCTTATTTGGTTGTGGTTTTTCGGTTGTAGTGGGGTAGTTTTGGTTGTCGTTTTTAGTATTATGTTTGTATGCAGGTAGTACATATATTTGGGAAGAGACATTGTTTGTCTACCTCTGTTTGTTAAGGTATACTGTCTTTCTCTGCTATGTTGTACTTGTGTTTACATAGTTACAGCTACCTGATTTATTAATATTTCTTAGTTCATTTCCTAATGCGTATCCTTAGTTTATGCCATTACATGTTTTCACAAAATCCTTCCTCTATAAAATGTTTTCACAAAATCTTATTTTGTGGGTCTTTTGGATTCAGCCTTTCTATCGGCAGAAATGCTGGTGGATGTAAGGTTGCCTATGCCTGGATCTCCCTAGACTCCACAAAAGCGAGACCCACACTGTGAGGTGTGTTGTTGTAGTCTTACATGATATATAAATATTTTTATGTCACATAATTTGAATTGCTATTAAATTAAAAAGAAAACATCTGACACTAAAAAATATTTTGATAATAAATATTAAAATTAGGAAAAGGTATAAATGTAATTTTGTACATCACATAAGTCTTAATTCATAATTCATATCGAAAAGAAAAATAAATATCTAACGAAAAATTATTTTGTTAGAAAAATAATAAAATTGAGTAATTTGGCATAAGTGAGATTTTGTCAAATAATTTTGTTAGAAACAACTAACTTCACCAAACACTTTTTTCGCTATCAGCTGATTGCCAAATAGAGTCTACTTTTTTTTTTTTTTTGGCTGGGCAACTTACTTACAAGGGTAAATAGTAAGGATTGAATGTTAGACGACTGTTATCAAAAGAGTACGTCCAACTAAATTATCCGCTAGAATTGCCCTCAGAAATGGGGAAAAGCAAAAATCTGACAATAACGAGGATGTAATAGAATGCTCAAATTTTGACAATCAGTCTGCAGCTGTATTTGTCTCTCGAAAGATGTGATTGATAACGAAATATTATACATGGATGTATAGTATCTTCATTTCACTCATTTCCAACAATATCGTCAACTTAGGATAGACAAGGTGCACCATTGTCACATCAGTAAATCGACGAATATTTGATTTGGTGCTGATATATACAAAATAAACATCCTCAAAATTAGACCATTGCACATTATTTCATTAGTACAGATTACTTCTTCTAGTGCTCCCAAAATTGGGATATTTTGACAAACGTAGGTGATGTTTAAGTTAATTGCAATCCACAACATAAATTTACACAATAACGCAATAAATAATTAGCTTAATTTTTATTGAAGAGACTTAAACTAAGCATAAAGTCAAACTATCTTAATTCATATCCAATTTGAAGTCACATGAAGATCGAGATGGGTATAGGTCAAATTGTGTGATAGTAACACAAGAAAAGCACACCCCCAACAAGCAGATAGTTGTAATGTAACTAGTGGACTCTTGTAGGTATTGTCAATGACAAAAGTACTGAAAGAAAAAGACTGCAAGAGAGCAAGAGTGGGTGGATGGGGTTGGCCGCCGGCACACAGTGACTGTACGACCGAGGTGTTATAAATACATGGGGTAGGCATACAGCTCAATGAATCTCACTCACACACCGTTGCTTCAAAACCCCCCCCCCCCCCAAAAAAAAAAAACAAACCAACCTTAGGTTACATTTTCCCCTAGAAATATGTCTGTAATTATAAGGTGTGCTATTGAAGGTTGGTAGCTAATTAGAGAAAGAATCTGTGAAGCTCAGGAGGGATAGCGCCTTGAATACTAGTTTGATGCAATCATCAATAGTATTTTCATCCTTAAGAGTATTAAGTAGGCGCTATCCATCCTGAGTTCCATGGCTTCTGATCTCTACTATTTTCATCCAAAACTCCTTGATCATCATGATGCTGCAGAAATCCCACTTGGCAGCAAAACTGAGTTACTTCAATCCTTGCTGTTTGTGTCGAAGTACTGCATATTTTTCGTACCCTTTTTTTTGGGTTCTGTTTGTTTTTTATTTTTCGAGTTTCCTTCTACTATTTGATGTCATGATTACCTTTACAGGCAGTTGAGCAGTCACATTTCTTCTTTACTCAATTCATTCAATCCCTTTTTTCCCCTCTGCTAATGTATGTGCATTTTTTTATATGTATATAGTCCTGGCTCTCACAAAGTATCTCCCCTCATTTTTCTTTTTCTATTATGCCCAAAGACACCCCCTGCCCTACACAGTCATGCCATAATATAAGAATTGTAACATATGCAGGGACGGAGCTAGGATTCAAAGTAAGAGGGTTGAGATTAATAATACATATAACATAAGCTTTAATAGTTCTAAAAATGAAGTACGTAACTAATACATTTAAGAAAGTTGTCCTCGATGTCTCATGTTTTGAAAATAAAACATGATATCGTCATTTGATAGACTTTTAAAAAAATTCAAAAAAAAAATTACACAAAACGCATCACAAAAAGTTGATCCTATGACCTCCCAAATGGAGCAATAGACAGCAAATCAATTTACTATGCACTATTTTGTTAACTATATAAGAACTAATTAATATATATTTATTTTTTGTTTATACTAAAATATTTCACATTTAATTTTTTTTTTCTCAAAAAAATGAGGGGTCAATTAATCCTCTTACCTTAGTGGCTCTGCCACTGAATATGTGTGCTCTACATCTTGATTGTAGTAAAAGTAGACTTAGCAAATAGATTGAGTGGATTGAATCGGGGTCGGTTTAATTTTCAGATTAGATTGCGTTCGTACGGTAAAGATTTACCACAATGAAGACGAGCTAAATTGAGTACATTCCCAGGGCAATCTCCAAATTAAGATTTGTGGGTTTCCACTACAACCGGACGGTAGGCGGCCGCCCAGGTTTTGTCAGAAGAAAACAAGCAAGCTTTGGCCTATTCAGCTGTAGCCAAGTCCTGCTCCACCCGGCGACTACCACATCTCCTACCACAAAAGCATACCCATGGAACCTCAACCGTGCACTGTCAGCATTGAAATTCAATTATTCCCGACATCGTTTCACCTGCAGCAAATTTGACCACGAGTTTTAAGATCAATATTTGATTATTTATAATATGTACTTTTCAAGTATTAATTCTTTTATTTTTTTAAAATCATCATTTAGCCCTGATCATTTCGTAAGTCTTTTTAGATTTATCAACTTCAATCCACTTCAACCAACTTCAACCCATCTGAAAAAAAATGTCAACCTTAACCCACTTCAACCAACCTCAACCAATCTCAACCCATTTCAACCAACTTCAACCCACCCCTTCATAAATTTAATAATTTGTAACCCAAATCGTTAAAAGTAATTGACAAGTTGGACCGGCCTCCAACTTTCTGAAAAATAGTTACAAAATTGTGAAATTACCATTCAGCAAAAAAATACACTAAAAATTACAATAACTTAAATCATGTTCTTTTCAGTGGGAAATGAAGGGCGTGAGATGAGTGAGTGTGGGAAAGGGAGGGAAGGAGTTGGTGAGTGTAGTATTTTTTTTTTAAGTGTGGGAAAGAGTGAATGAGTGTGAGTGAAAGTTGAACGTAGTTGAATGAAGTTGAAGTATTGATTATTAATATTTTTTTGTTTTCTAATGTAATAATTTTATTATGATAGTAATTAATGATGATAAAATTTTTTAATTTTGTTTATTCTTTTTTGTTCTTTTTTATTTTGTTTATTTTTTATTTTTTTAATTTTGGATTTTTGCATTTTTATTATTTTCTTATTTTATTTTTAATTTTTAATTTTTTAATTTTTAATTTTTAATTTTTGTATTTTTGTATTTTTGTTATTTTATTTTTTATTTTGTATTTTTGTATTTTGTGTTTTGTATTTTTGTATTTTTTATTTTTTTATATTTTTTAATTTTTTAAATTTTAAATTTTAAATTTTAATTTTTAAAATTTTTAAAATTTTTAAAATTTTTAAAATTTTTAAAATTTTTATTTTTGTTTTAATTTTTCTTGAATTTTTAAAATTTTTTTAGTTTAAATTTTTTTATTTTTTGTATTTATTTTTTATTTTCTATTTTTTTGGAATTTTCCATTGGTTTTTTTTTGGAATAAAAAAATAAAAAATAAAAAATAAAAAATAAAAAAAAGTACAAAAATAAAAAAAAATAAAAACTAAAAAACTAAAAATATAAAAAAAAATAAAATAAAACATAGAAATAAAAAATAAAAAAATAATGAAAAATTTAACAAATAATGAAAAACAAAAAAAAAAAATAAACTGTGACATAACATCCAAAAAATTAAAACTGCTCATAATTGCTATCAGATTATTCGTACACACAATTACGTAAATTATAAAAAATTTCAAAATATGAGAAATTGTTATTTTATGTAGGTGTGGGAAAGAGTGGATGAATGTGGGAAAGAGTAAATTTTTTTTAAGGTATGGGAAGGAGTGGAAAGTGGGGGAAAGGAGTGGGTGAGTGTGAGTTGGGTTGATTTTCCAACGAAAAGAACAAGGCCTTAATAAATTATCATTCATTCTCATTATTTTAACCCACTTCAACGCACCACAAAAAAAATATAGCAACTTTAACCTACTTCAACCCACCTCAAAAAAAAAAATACCAACTTCAATCCACTTCAACCAACCTCAACCCATTTCAACCTTTTATCTACCCCCATTTACCAACGAAAAGAACAGGCCCTTAGTCCCTTTTCTTGAATACGATATAGGCTAATAAAATACGATTGCCAGAGGAAGAGCATGTTAACAATAACGGGGAAGTCTAAGTCGACACGATAAGACGATTTGAATCCAACTTGAAATTATTAAAAAAAACACGAATCTAATACAAATTGAACTTATTTCGGCCCAAACTTCACACAATTTGACATTTCAGCCTAAAAAAATGCTATTTTTCAATTTTAAGTAAATATGAGCTATTTTCAAGGCAATATAAAATTAACTTATTTATTATATGAATCGATCAGAATCAACCTGTTATCTTACTCTAATCAGAACCCAAACAAGGTCGTTATAAGACACTTAAAAACATTTGGTTTTTATGAGGGTAAACGTTCAAACATCATGAGTTCGTATTTAGGAGGCCCATTAGTCTGACACCGGCGAAACGCAAGACAAGCTCTACATAAGCTTGGCCCCAATAGTCCAGTTATATACCCACACTGTTGAAATTTTTGTATAATTTGAAAATCAAAAATCTTTTTAATTATTATCTTGAACTGTTAAATTACTTATTGTTTGTTGAGTGATTATTAAGACCATGCTTGGCTAAAATAGTTGTTTGAATAGGTTAAAGTAGTTTAGACAGCTGATAGCAGTTTAGACAGTAAATGACTGTTTTAATTTAGCTATCAGTATTTAGTGGTTTAGATAATGGACCAAGGATAAATGTGCTCAGTAAAACTAGCTGTTAAATTAGAAATAACGTAAAAGGGTATTATTATTATTATTATTATTATTATTATTATTATTATTATTATTA
>JACYFF010031956.1:24696324-24721775 GCA_017589665.1 Selenicereus undatus
TATTATTATTATTATTATTATTATTATTATCCTCGCCGCCGTCAAAACATAAGTCAATATAATTTTAATTTATCATTAACATCAAAACATTTGTAAGGGATTTCTTCCACTCAAGCACACGCTCACGGGCACCAAATTAATAATGAAAATCAATGTTGTGTGACAATGCTGGGAAAGCATAAGACAAATTAGCAATGATCAAAGGTGTATACGCAAGACTTAGATTGTATTCGGCAACAACGTTTTGAGTAATATTTAACATTGTGAGCGAGTAAATATATTAATTAGTCAATTCTTAGTGTTCAGTAATATAATGCTTAGACTGTCATTTCAAGTATCGTTTAACATTTTAAACAATGTTTTTGAAAAGCTAACAATATTAGCTTTTCGCATTCAAAAGTAAATGTCATATTTTCTGGTCAAGAATACCCTTTTGAAATTTTATATTCGAAAATTACCTATATCTTTTTATACCAGTTTACATTAATTAGTTAGCCCAAGAACAAACTCTACCATGCACATTTGCTTCAATTGTTCATCTAAATAACTATCCGTTGATAGCTAAATAAAACCGTTATCCATTACCTAAACAGCTAATTTAATCAAACGAAGCCTTAATTATGAGCATTTTGGACATGCAAGTATTGACAAGCTCATCTAGTCCACTAGACATTAACAACTCTAACATTTGCAAACGCTCCAAAAACCATCGTTCGCTAGTATCGTATGTTCATTTATCGAAAAGTTTGATTTGGAGAAATATAGTTTTGACTTACTCAAAACAATATATGCCACCTAAACCACTACTGCCAAACAAGACCTAGGGTCGATTGATTCCTATTTTTTATCCGATAATAAGCAGCGTCTTTTGACTCTTTAAGAGTTGATAAAGTTCGATATTTATTATCCATTATTTTGTGAGTTTTTAACTGTGATTATGTTGTTAATGGAAGGTGATTATGGGGATCCCTTATATTTAGCTTCCATTTCCTGTTTTAAAGGGAGCTAAAAGTTAATTATTTTCTCTTTTAAGTACTTTTGCTCATCAGTGCCCAGGACATTCTGGTTCGTTGCGCGGCGTCCAAATCACATTCCGTCTCTTTCATTTGATTGATTTATAGTGCAAAATACTTGGGTTGTTTGTATTGAATCACTTTGACTGGTTTTTTTTTTTGGTCAATGTTCTATTTGACTTTGGCTGCCTTGGTTTTGAGTTACTGGTCCTTATACGTTTGGATTTATATATGATCTTCTAAAGTCTGAACCTTCCTTTACTAAATAATATTCTTCTACACTAGCTCGTAATTACAATAAAAGGTCTTTCAGAGTTTTCTAAATTCTGCTTAGATTTCTTTCATACAAATATTATTATTTTGTAGTGCCAAAACCATTATTTTTTAGCATTAAGTAGGCGGTTTGTTACTCCTCTTTTGCATCGAAGGATTCGATGGATTGTTGTATCTTAGGAAAGGATCACATTTATACAATCATTAAACAGTGCAATGGGGCGTTTTCTATGTTAGGAAAGCGCCTAGTATACTTCAACCAATCAGGCTATGTTTAAACATTATACTTTTTTGTTTATGTCTAGGAGTTATAGTCATTCGTTTGATATATACTCGTGCATTAAGTGCTAGTTTTTTGATGTTTGTGGTGCTAAGTTGATTATATGTAACCTTGTCTCCAATCAAGTTGATCAATAGTCTAAGAGGAAACTCATATAGGTTGCATATTATTTGACATCAGGGGCAAAGGCAGGATTCAAAGCAAGGGGGCGCGAGAATTTTTGGGAGTTATCTCGAATTGGGATTTGGGACTTAAGAGTTACAAGGAGAGTTGAGGAGGAGTAGAGGCGGCTACCGGCACAAGTTGAGCCACTAGTGGTGGACCTGGCGGCCGGTCGGCGACTGGGCTGGGCAGACTGCAGAGAGTGAGAGAGAAAGAGTGCGTGGACTAGGTAGAGAGAGAGAGTGCGTTTGAGGAGGAAAGCAAAGCAATATTAGAGAGTCGAGAGGCAGAAATTAGGGAAAATGAATGGGCAAACCTAAAAAAAAAGCATACAAGGCACTGTAGAAGGAGAGTGATGAGAGTTGAACCTATGACCCCTTAAAACAAGTAAAAAGCAACCGACCATCCTGCTAACCACACATTTGCAAAATGTATGTGAACTAAGTAATATATATCTATTTTTTTTTATCCACAAAAATATCCCATATTTAATTTTTTTTTTCCCAAAAAGTGAGGGGGTCAATTGACCCCCCTTATCCCAATATAGCTCCGCCCATGTTTGACATACGGTGTCATACGTTTTACTGCATAACTACCTTGTCAATTGAATTTTGTGATCATATGATTAAGTTTCTGTTGATATATGTGATTACATGATTGCTTTACTGCTAGAAATATTCCATTATATAGTTTACTGAGTTTACGATTGCTCAAGCACTCTTCGTTTGATTTAGTTTGCTTATCTCGTCTTGGCTTATGTAATTGTTGACAAAGCAAGTCGTTATTTTATTGGATTGCCTGATAGCCTTGTTTGTTGATTCGTATTATGGCCTGAAATATTATTGTTCATAGAACATTATTGTATTTATAAATCTTGAGATATAGAATATTATTGTATTGAGAAGTCTTGTGATATTGGTATTGTGCTTAGGACAGATTTTCGATGGCCTTATCTTTTTCCTACTTTCGATTTTAGCTAGCTTAGGAGACAAGCTAGGGCTGGTATGTATTCCCTATTATTTATAGAGCATGAGCCTTGTAATGGAGCAAGGCAATGAACAATTGATTCCTATTGCAAACAAACACAAACGTTCTTACTTCCATTCGTGGTATCAGAGCCTAAGCTCTTATCGCAATCATGACTGGAAAAAATTTGTGATTGAGAATATGTCCCCATACTACTTACATCTTTTGGAAATCACAACTGTCATATTTGACAGTAAAAATTATGATATTTGGAAAAGAACGGTAAAAATCGCCCTCAAATCTAAAAATAAGCTAGGCTTTATTAATGAGGCCTTGAAGAAACCCACACCTAAAGATGGAGAGGATACGAGCTAGTTACAAGCATGGGAGACGGTAAACTCCATGATATGTTCATGGATTTTTAATGTCATCGAACCCAAGCTAAGGTGAGTATAGCATTCGTGGATACCACAGAGGCTATATGGAAGAATTTGGAGCAACACTATGCCGTAACCAATATAACTAAAATACATCCATTAAAGGCTAGTGTACGTGGTTGAGTGCTAACAAGAAGGCATGGAAGTAGTTGACTTCTATGCAAAACTAATGAGTCTCTGGAGTGAGTCAGAAAATCAAGTACGTGCTCCTCGTTGCACATGTTGCACCTGTGAGTGCGGAATTAACGCAGAGTTGGTGAAGGCAGCCTAAGAAGAAAAAGCCCATCAATTTTTGACGGGGCTAAACGATGACATTTACTCGGCTATGCAGAGTTAGATTTGGGGTTCGAACTGATACTCTCACTTGACAAAATATTCAATATGGTATCCCAAGAAGAAAACCATAAAAATTATGCGATAACTAAGGATGATCGGAGTGAAGCAGCATCCTTTTCGGTCAAGTTAGCTACTTAGGTATAGGCAACAACTGAGAGAACCCCTTACAAACATTGTGGTAGAGTAGATCATGAAGAGTCGAGATGCTTTGAAATCATCGGGTACCCAATAGGTTGGGAAACCCGGGGTAGAGGGAAAGGCCAATGTCGAGGCAGCAGCAGTAGAATCTCGAGCAGCACTGGGCGAGGAGAAGCAGTGCATGCCATGACTGCCAATAGTTCCACAGCTGGAACAGGCAAAGCAAGTGCAACATCGATGCCTGGGTTCATAGCAGCTAGTGCAACAATTCCTAAGCCTTGTTGAAACACTTAAAGACGAGTATAAGAGATTGTCAGGTAAAGGAGAATGGTTATTTGATACCGATGCCTCATTTTATATGACAGGAGTATATGATCTCCTCAAAGATGTTCGGAATGTCGAACCTATTATGGTTAGACTCCCCGATGGAAGTCAAGCTGTAGCAAAGAAAAAAGGAACCGTGGACTTGGGTCCAAATCTACAACTAAAAGAAGTTCTTTTTGCTCCTGAGCTAACTTGCAATTTGATTTCCATTTATCAATTGAGTAAGGAATCTAATTGTGTTGTGACATTCACTGATTCCATATGGTACAGGACTGTATCTTGAGGAGCCTGATTAGAGTGAGTAGAGTCAAATGAGGGGTCTTTCTGAATAAAGAGGTGCCAGACTTGAAAATGAGTATGCACAGTTAGACTTAGTTATCTATGGCATGGACAACTTGGTTATCCATCAAGAGAAGTGTTTAAGTTACTTGCTAAGAATTTAAATTTTGGTATTAGTTGTGAAAATAAAGAGCCCTATTATATATCCTTAAGTGAAAGCAAAGCTGCTAATATTTTCGAATTCATACATCTTGATATTTGGGGGGCTTATAGAGTACCTTCTGTTTGTGGGGCAAGTTACTTCTTAACGACTGTTGATGACCATAGTAGGGCAGTCTAGGCTTATTTGATGCGAGAAAAGGAGAAGCTAGCAAATTGTTACAAAGCATTGTGAGTCTAGCTAAAACCCAGTTTGGTGAAGATGTGAACATCATTCATAGTGACAATGGACGCAAGTTCACCTCAACTCCTATGAAAACCTTCAATGTTGAAAAAGGGATAATTCATCAAACAAATGGATGCTCCATAGCAAAATGAAAGAATGGAAAGAAAGCATAGACATATCGTACATGTTACTGGGGCCCTTCGGTTTCATGCCTCCTTACCAATAGATTTCTGAGGGGAATGTGTTCTGATAATGGAATATGTAATGAACAGAACTCCCACAAAATTGCTCAAGGACAAGACACCTTATCAGTGCTTGTTTGAGTCTTAGCCTTCCTATGAAATTGTTCGCATTTTTGGGTGTCTATGTTATGTAAAACTACAAAATAAGCAAATGCATATTTGTGGGCTATCTGTTTGGGAAGAAATGATGGGAACTATATGATTTGGAGACTAAGGAAATTTTCATAAGTCGAGATGTTGCTTTTTATGAAAATATATTTCCTTTTACTACCAATGATTAAGGAACCTTAGAAGAAAGGGGGAGTTTGGAACATTACTACAAAAACACGTTGGATGAAGACGAGCCAGGAGCATCTGAGATGCAGTAAGCAGATGCCAAGGCCCAACCTAAGAGCTCAGAACCAAGTCTAGGCACAAACTAGGCAGCAGACATAGTTGGGCCATATGCTGGGACAACAAGGGAGTGACCGGCTGGGCCTATCCTCGGTGACAATCCACAATTGGATAGGGGGAGCACTGTGCTTCCACTCTCGCCCAGCCTAGCTCCTCTACAGCGAAGTGCATGTGCGAAACGACATCCTTGATGACTATGTTTGCTTAAATGCTCACTTAAAAGACCCCTCTGCATCTACCTTCTCTCATCATTACTTCTTATTACCTTTTATCCCATAGTAAATTATGTCACACGTAATAGTTTTTCGTCTACACATTAGAAATTTCTAGCTACTATTACAAAAATTATGGAGCACAGTCATTATCTTGACGTAGCACAGGACCTGAAGTTGAGACAGGCCATGAGAAAAGAAATACGGACCCTCGAAGAAAATCAAACATGGCCAATTTAAGACTTGCCTCCTGGAAAAAATTCTATTAGTTGCAAATGGGTATATCGAGTAAAATACAAGGCTGACAGATCCCTCGAGCACTACAAGGTTTTATCAATTGGACGTGAATAATGCTTTTTTGCACGATGACCTCCATGAAGAGGCATATATGAAACCACCACCTGGTTTTTCTACTAGAGGGGCACACAAAGTGTGCAAACTAAGAAAGTCACTTTATGGATTAAAGTAAGCGTCCTGACAATGGTTTGCAAAGCTATCTAAAAAATTAGAAGCCAGTGGCTTTGTACGATCCTATGCCAACTATTCTTTATTCACCTATCGCAAAGGTATTGTGTTCCTAGGAGTGTTGGTATATGTGGATGATATCATTTTAACAGGTAACAATGCTACATGCTACAACATGCCAAGAGTTTAAGGATTACTTGAATAACTATTCCCGTATTGAGGATCTTGGTTCCTTGAAATATTTTCTAGGGATTAAGGTGGCCTGTGGACCAACATGACTTTTTCTGTGTTAGCGGAAATATGCCCTTGAAATAATCAATGAATGTGGACTACTTGGTGGAAAACGTATTGACTCTTCAATGGATGAAAACCATAAACTAGCACTTACATCTGCTAACCTTCTTGATGATGCTACTGATTGCTACACAGTACAGGCGACTTATTGGTCTACTCATCTACCTCACCATCAATCATCCAGAGCTCTCTTATGCAGTACATGTGCTCTCTTAATTCATGCAGAACCCGCGGGTTGAGCATTTCCAAGCAACCCACAGGGCATTACGGTATCTTAAAGGCAAACCAGGCTTGGGTGTTTTGTTACAAGCCGATAGTGATTTGCATACATATGCCTATGTTGATTCTGATTGGGGAGTATGTCCTCTTACTCGAAGATCCTTAATTGGGTATTTTATAACTCTTGGAAGGTGACCCATTTCTTTGAAGACTAAGAAACAATCCACAGTTTCTCGTTCTTTAGCTGAGGCCAAACATCGTTCTATGGCAGTTGTTACAAATGAGCTTATTTGGCTCAAGTCCTTATTGGCCTATTTGGGTGTCTTTTATGTTCAACAAATGAAATTATTCTGGAATAGCCAGGCCGCAATACATATTGCTAAGAATCTAGTATTTCATAAGCGGACAAAGCATATCGAAATTGATTGTCATTTTATTCGTGAAAGACTTGTTCGAATTGATTTGGTACTTTCTTATCTCCCATCCAAGGAACAACCAGCAAATGTGCTCACTAAAGTCCTAGGAACCAAGCAGTTTCTGCATTTAGGAGACAAGTTAGGCTTGATTCATCCTCATGCACCAGCTTGAAATATTATTGTTCATAGAATATTATTGTCTTTAGAAGTCTTGTGATATAGAATATTAGTGTATGTAGAAGTCTTGTCATTGATATTGTACTTAGGAAAGATTTTCGATTGCCTTATCTTTTCCTATTTTTGGCTTTAGCCCACTTAGGAGACAAGCTAGGGCTGGTATGTATTCCTTATTATTTATAGAGCATGAGCCGTGTAATGAAGGAGCAAGGTAATGAACAATTGATTCCTATTACAAACGAACACAAACGTCCTTGCTTTCATTCAATTTGAGAAAAAGAGTCACTAGTTTTGTTTACTAAGGCGCTTTGACATTATTGCAAGAACCAAAATTGAGTTATATGTTGGCATATTTATTTCTTATTTTAAGCATCATGCGTAGGGTCAAGAGTATAAAAGTTGCTTTTAGCCTTGAGTTATATCCATTTGTGATAATAATAATTATTGATTTATGGGTTCAGTTGCTATTTTTCAATTCAGGTGCTAATTTTCATGTTCGTGCTAGTCGAGATGTCTTTGTTCCTATAACAAGTCATCTAATAAAACTATGAGTATGAAAAATGGCAATATTGATCATGTCTCAAGAGTGGGTTGTGTTAAATTAAAATTGTTGTTTGGTAAATTTCTTGAGTTGAATGGTGTGCATCATGTTATGAGTATTAGGAAAAATCTTGTTAGTATCTCCATGTTGAGTCAACTTTCTTATAAAGTTCTTTTTGCATCCAGTAATGTTATAATTACAAGACATGGTTCTCTTGTATGCAAAGCTTATTTGAGTAATCGGTTGTGTAGGTCCAATGTCTTTGCTCCTGAAGTGAATAATGTGAGCATTAGTTCATTACTTCTTTTAAACGTTGAAAGTTCTAATTGGCATGACAGACTTGAAACATGAACATATAATCAATTAGACACTTGATAAACCTAGGCCTTATTTCCAAATCATGTGTTAATGTAAAAGAAAAATGCCAAGGACCACTACTAAAAAAGGTGACTTTTCCAACGGACTGTCCGACCGAAAAAGTGATTTTTTCTGTTGGAAAATTGATTTTTCGATGGAATAGCTGACGGAAATGTACCGTCGGAATAAGGCGGGTCGGGATCGAGTTCAGACGGAATGGGGTATTCAGTTGGACTAATACCGACGAAATTACGGAAATCTTGTGTCCGATGGCAAGAAATTTCGTTGCCTCCCCTCAGCTAGCCTCCCCTTGAAAAAAAAAGGCGAAGGCCGTCGAGGTCACCGTCGGATTTTCGATAGAATTCCGTCGTATTCAGTCAGACTCCGTCGGCATTCTGTCGCGATCCGTCGGGGTTTCCGTCGCAAATTTCACAGCATTTTGAAGAAAAATTGGGCAAATGGAGGCAGCCCAAATTTACAATTTACATACAACTTGCAAACTGAAATCTTACATGGTAACCACCACACGTGGTTACATTGTTTCAACTCAACTATCACACATGGTTACTGTCATTCAACATCACAAGTACAAAATGTTCACAAATCCAAATGATCGTACCACACACAAACCCAAACCATTAACTGTCCCCAATATACATAACATGAAAAAGTTCAAATGTTAGAAGTTCTAATAGTTGAAATAGTTATGTGTAGAGTACGGATCGTACCCATGGTCATTACCATCATCATCACCATCATCATCATCATCACCATCATCACCATCATCATCATCATCATCATCATCATCATCATTTTGAGGCTGAGGAAGAGGGGGAGCAGCAACAACATAAGTGGAGCGGTGGTGCTATCGAGGGCGCGAAGAAGGGCGTGGGTGTGATGCAGAACCGGATGCGTGTTGAGATCTAATGAATTCACTCAGTGTGTTTTGCACACCACTAAGTTGTTCACTCAACATCATCACTTTCTCTTCTAAATGACTGTTCCGTTCTTCAGTTCGACGATTTAACTCCGCCATTGAACTTAACTCATTATTCAATTGGGTGACCGTCTCTCGTACATCCGGCTCTTGACTGCCCCTGGATGTTGCTGAGGACTTGAACAAGTGCTTTAGTTTCACCCCTTCTGAACCTAATCCATACACGCGCCCCTTTTTGTTTACGTTGCCTTGCACCCACAGCTCCGTCTCATATGGAATTTCATATGGCTCAGAGCTAGGATCTGTCGAAGATTGGGAATTCCTGATATGTTTCCATTTCTGTTGATGTTCCGTCTACAAAATAAGTTCAAAAGTATTAAATGTTACAGATATAGTTACGTCGACGGAGTAAGAATATTTTAAACACGTAAAAAGTACATGTTGCTTACGTATGTTTTTTCAGATTTCTTATCAACCCATGTGTTGTCCCCCACGTGTTGATCAGTGTCTTTAAATAACTTTATTACAAACGGGTCCCTTTGAAACTTCTTAGCCTGTACAATATGCAAATAAGTTTCATTGCAAAGTCAAACACATACAAAGTACAAAATGCATTAAGTTGAAAGATGTGAGAGTTCTTCGTACGTACCAAACATCTCTTTGGCTCGCTGAATGGGATTGAACCACATGTATGCAAAGAAGGACCTAAGCCATCTTGATCACTGTTCTGGTTCTTCTTTGCTTGTGCAATCACCTTTTTAAATTTTTCGGAAGCTCAATACTCTTGAAGTGACTTCCAAGTGCCGTTAGACAACCACAGAGGCTGCTTGTCCCTTTTCCTTAACTCCCCAAATGTGTCATTCAATCTACTAGCCCCCTTCTCCTGAAAGTTGCTCCTAATTTGGGAGTCATGCTCTGGAACCCAATAGAAACGCTTATGTCAAATCAAAGTGAGTAAAACACAAACAATATGTTAGTGAACAACATATTCATAGATTTAGTGAACTTATAAATTTATCTTACCTTGAACTCGCCAAACCACAGATCCCATTGTGATTTAGGGACTTTACCCCATGTTGGCCATGGCTCGGTAAATTTGCTCACAAATATCTTCGTTATTTCAAACATCACATCATATGGAAAGAAGATGCAAGTAAGAAATACATTTACAAATTTGCGTTCGCAACAAACATATTTATATGTATGTTCGGGTTCTGAATATACAAAAGTGAAAATGTATAATTACTTACTCTTTACCGTTTGACTTAATAAGCACCTTGTTAGACGTGCTCCCATGGGTTGAAGCACTTTCACTGTGATCCCTACTTCTTTGTTCATTGTGTTGTGGAATCACATGTGGTACAGGGATGTAAGAGCCAAACTGGTTGCCCATAAATGCTCCTTGCGTCTGAGTGTTAGGAGGTCTTTGTGATTGGAAGAAGCACATGTCAGCTTGAGGGAACGTAGCATTTTGAGGTACCTGTTGGGTGAATTGTATGTTTTGGACGCTGTTGGGATCAGGAAATGCATTCTGAGGGATGTCTTGGTAGTTTTGCCATCCCTGGAACTCTTCTTCCGCTTGGTCAGTTTGGTTGTTATGACCTCTTCCCCGAGTTCTACCACGTCCACCACCGCGTTCCCGTTGCGTACCTGATATCTTTAAGACAAACATACAAACCGTAGTGATCAAACATATATAAAATGCAAGAATTATATATTAATAATGACTCACACAATAACAATTGTATCATTAATTATTGAACAAACACTAAATGCATACGACGACCAAGTCTACATCCATACAACGAAAAAGTTACACCAATTCAACAAATACTAGTCATCATCCTCGATTTCTTGGTCCTCGTTAGATTCATAATGGTTTACACCGACTTCGTCTTTAATGTATTCATAATCATCATCCCACTCTACCTCCGCTCCTCCCCCGTTTGCACCTTTCTCATTAACAACTTCAATGTATTCCTCGTGACTCAACAAAGTTGCAGGAATTGTGTCATTCACCGGTGTTGCGTGAGACACATGATCCTCTTGGAATGCAACTGGTAAAGTGAATTCGTTATGCACTTTGTGCATGGGTTTGTTTGGTACAACAACCCACCAGTTATGCTTATCTCTTATTCGATTCGGGTATTTCATGTACACTACTTGCGTTGCAGAAGTAGCAAATATGAATGGATCATATTTTCTATATCTTCGAGTGGTATTTACCTCTACAAATGGGCATGGTTTGGGACAACGTATTCCTTGAGGGGTGTTATTGAACCAATCACATTTGAACATCATGCATTGTTTGAACGACTCTCCAAGATATTCAATGCGAATAATCTCTTAGAGGATTCCATAATAATCGTCCTCATATCCACCTTCCTCGCTCCCTTTGACGCAAACGCCACAGTTGAAAGTTTTTTTCCCTTCACACATTTTCTGTGAGTGAAATAGAAATCCATTAACTCTAAATGCAGACCACGATGTAACTTTCCTTAAAGGCAGTTGAGCCAAGTGGTATATGTGTACTTGGCGTTTGTCATTGAACATTTGTACAATTTCAACCTACATTTATTTTTACAAACTTGATCAACATGGGAACCATATTGTATAAGATGCGTTGAAGGAGATAAACATATAACATAAGAGGCAAGTTTACACACTCACTACTTTTTTGAACCACCAAATATATTGAGCTTCAATCAAGGCATCTATCTCCACGTCCGTTAAAGTGGGATTTCCTTGTACTTGTTGTTGTTTGAATAAACTGTGAGAATGACATTCATCAGCACTGAGTTCTCGATTAACTTCATCACAATACAAAATGGCACATGTTGGACTTACTCGATATAAGGTTGCACTTCATTACAATTTAACCAAATGTGAAGGTATACAGCGTGCAACTCTTCATTAGTTAGGTACCTCTGTGTACGACTTCCCACTGGAGTACATTGGGTTTGGAAAACTGATAAAGTTGGTTGCATTTGTGGCTCATCATTGTCATTCTCATTACGTCGACGTCTTGTGCGCATTGAAGGCACATCATCGCTGAAGTAATACGAGGAGAACTGCGATATCTCAAACACCAAGCATGCTTCAGCTATTAATCCCTCTGGATGTGTTTTGCTTCTTATCTTCTTCTTAAACCATCCAAAGTACCTGAAATACAACAAGTTGTACAAGTATTTCAGTTTAACGCTACTACTAAACTTAGTGCTCCATGATGTTTGGATAATAATTTACCTTTCAAATAGATACATCCATCGATATTGCACTGGACCCCCTAGGTATGCTTTTTCTGCCAAGTGTATAAGCAAGTGCTCCATGACATTGAAGAATCCCGGTTGGAAAACTCTCTCCAATTTTCAAAGTATTATGCTTATAGTGCGCTGTATTTCTTGTAACTTATCGACCCTTAGTACTGATGAGCAAAGGTTTTTGAAAAATTCACTTAACTCAACCAGTGCTTCTAATACGTCATCTGGAAGGGTACGAAATGCTATTGACATATGCATTTGCAAAAACACATGACAATCATGGCTCTTCATGTTTTGAAACTTTGCAGACTTTATATCAACGCAGTTTGCAAAGTTGGAGCAATATCCATCAGGTATTGTCAGTTGCTTCGCCCACTCACACACCCCCTTTCGTTTGTCCAAAGAAAGGGCGTACGTGTCCTTCGGTTTTAGTGTTCGGCCATTAGCACCATGTCGGACGTTCAGCTCACTTCGATCACACATCTTCGCCATATCTAGCCTTGCCTTCACATCATCTTTTGTTATACCAGGTACATCCATCACAGTGTTGATGATGTTATCACAAAAGTTCTTCTCTATGTGCATTACGTCCAAATTGTGATGTAGTAGTTGGTCTCTCCAATAAGGTAACTCCCAAAAGATGCTTTGCTTTGTCCAATTATGAGAGTTCTCCTTGAAACCCGGGATGGCAAAATCTCCATCAGTGGTTACTTTAGGAAGACTCCGAACCTCTTCGTATAGTTCCTCATAATTTTTTCTGGATGGAGGAGCATCGTTAACAACTTCATTAGTGGTCTCTGCGCAGCTTACAGCATATTCTAAAATGCCTGAGCTTTTGCACTTGGTTGCTCATTGTCACTAACTTGATTAGTAAACATTACAACATTCCCCATTGCTTCCACATTATCCACAAATGGTCAAGTATTATCAACGTCTATGGGACTTGACACCATGTTGTCATATAAGTTCTGTGCGTTGCTACTTCCAACATTGTCATAGGAGGTTGGTTCCACTTCCCCATGAGATGTCAAATACCAATAGCCTTCAAGAAAACCGTTGTGGTACAAGTGTAATCTCACGTTATCGGGTTCTCTATAAGCTCTATTATGGCATTTGACACAAGGACATCTATAATGTCCATTGTTTAGGAATTCCACTTGACTTCTTATAAATTAATCAAACAATTCAACTCGATCTGAAAATTCTTGTCTATACCATTTTCTACCTGGTAAAAATATTTTATACATCCACCTCCAATGAGGTGGTCCATCAATATTATCTACTGTATAGCATGACAAATGTGTACATTAATTACTTATTTACAATGCTAATGGACATAATGATTACACTTTCCTTCATACATTTTTACAACAATAATTTACATATGATTGTACTACTTCGTTGTGTACTATGTTCAATATGCAATGCACAAAAACAAGATAGTACGACAATTAGGTCAGAATGTAAACCTATTCGAATGTCTGAAATTGCAGTCAAAACTTTTGACATTCACACCGACAATAACGACATTCACAGCAACAATAATGTATTTTTTTTCCGTTCGCAATATGTTTTCTCTTATGACCCATATCCTTCATATTAATCATTCACATAAATTAAATCTACAAATATTTACGTTACACATAATAAACATATTATTATTTAGTCTACGTACATAACAATAAATAATAGTTACACATTTACAAAATAATACATTTTCATCATCTCACTTGCAATTATTATGCACCCTTTGTCCATTTAATTTATTACATTTTAGGTACAACATATGAAATAATCTACTAATTACATTTATTATTTAAGTAAATTTTGACATCAATATATTACAAGTACTTGTACAACACTAAATAACATGTACACATATTACCCAAATAATACGACATAATATTTCACTCTCCCACATTTTCTGTATACTACTATACTAATTTCTCTGAATAGTCACTATTAATTATAACCATCATAAATTTTACGAATTAGTCACACCTCACATCCACTTTCAATATGAAATTCTCTAAAATTAGAAATTCATAACTCCCAATAATACGTTCCAAAAAATAACATTCAATTACATTTGTATATCATCCACCCAATTACGTACTAATAAAACTCAATAATTACTTTCACATTCACATCAACACAACCACATTTAAAATCTAAAATCTATTAATTGTTGAACAAAATATCTACTACAACCTAAACAAACAACATTTACATATTTATTATATAATTGTCACTTCAATCTCTCAATTTCATATAATTGTTTAATTGTCATATAATTGTTTAATTGTCACTTCAATTTCTCAATTTCATCAACATATCTACTACAACCTAAACAAACAACATTTACATATTAAACTTTCATATTCATATCAACACAACCAAATTCAAAACCCATAATCTAGAAATAACTCAATAAAATTTCAACAACAAATACAAATTATCACATAATTGTTAAATTCTAACTCCAATTTGTCAAATTCATAAAACAATACACTACAAATTATGTAAATATCACTTACTTGAATTTGGAGGAGAAAAGTGGTGATGGTGGAGATGGGGTTGCCGGAGGGTTGGGTGGTGGCCGGTGGACGGCTGGGCGGCAGCGGCCGAGACGGGCAGACGGCGCTCGGTGGTGGCTCCTTCTCTCTCTACCTCTCGCTCTCTCTCTCTCTCTCTATTTGGCTTCGGGCAAATTGAAGTTCGAAAGCAATTCACTGCAATTTAACCCTTGTTCGATGGAATATTCCGTCGGACGTTCCATCGGACCGGTCGGTCTGACGGAATATTCCGGTGGACAAGACATTTTTTTTCAAAAAAATACCTGCAACTTTTATTGGACAGAGAGTCGGTCAAAAAAATTGGTGGGCCAACGGAATTTCCGACGGAATCTGACGGTTCCGTCGGAAATTCCAACGGAAGTGTGGTCCGTCGGACAGTCCGTTTGCCCTCTTTGCTTTTCCCGTCCTTCCGTCGATGTGTTCACCGGCCTCTCTGACGACCTCATTTTCCGTCGCCGTTTTCCGTTGGAAAAAACAGATTTTTTAGTAGTACATATGTGTTTCGTCTAAACAACCTAGAAATCATTTTAACTTGGTGGTGGAAAAAGAATACCAAGTTGTTTGAATTGATTAATAGTGACATGTAAGAGTACAGTAAAGTAGTAATTCGTGGTGGAAAAGATATTTTATGACATTTATTGATGACTTCTACTAGTATTGCTACGCTTATTTGCTTACTCATAAGAGTGACATGTTTGTCAAACTTAAGGTGTACAAAGCTGAGATAGAGAATCAACAAGAGAAGAAGATCAAAATTTTACAGGTAGACATACTCAGTGAGTATGTTTCAACAGAGATTGATCAATGTTGTGAAGATCATGGAGAGATACACCAAGACGCCGGATACACATGTCAATCTAATGGAGGTGAGAAAGAACGAATCGAACCTTGAGTGACAATGATACTGCTATATTAATCAGTTCAAGTTTGTCGAATAATTTGTGGGGTGAAGCTTTATACTGTACTTTATATTTTGAACAAAATTTCCCTGTAAAAAAAATCTAATAAGACGCTTGTGATTTGTGGAAAAAATATATACAAAGCCCAATTTGGAATACCTCAAAGTGTTGGGGTGTTTGGTTGAAGTGCATGTTCCATTTGTTCGTAAAGGAAATTGGGTTCTAAAACATTTGATTTTGGGTTCATTAGATACGGCCGGCCCCTAGTAGTACTATTTATTGTTTTTGGATGATAAATTCTAAGATTCCTGAAATTTCTGATAATACTATTAGAAAATCTCCAATGCTACTTTCTTTGAAAATATTTTTCCTTTGAAAAGTAAAACTCGTTTGCAAGTTATTGAGTCTATCTCTATTTTAGATTTTGCTCCTAATTTTGAGATTGATAGCGATGCTCCACAAGGAGTAAAAGACCAAGAAATGCTAAAGTTTTTAGTCTTAACTTTATGACTTGTTTACTTGAGGATGAGCGTAGGACTTACCGAGAGGCAATGATATCCTCATAGGCTACTTTTGGAAAGAAGCTATCAATGATGTGATTAACTCTGTTTTGACAAATAAGACTTGGATTTTGACTAGTCTTCTCCTGATTGCAAAACTATTAGTTCTAAATGGATTTCCAAAGGAAGTTGAGAACTAATGGTTGCATTGAAAAGAACAAAGCTAGACTTGTGGTACATGGCTTTACACAAGTAAAAGGGGTAGATTTTTTTTGACACATATTCTGCTCTTTGTAAGATGAATTCTATTAGAGGATTGATTTCTTTGGTTCTATATGCAATTTACTTATTCATTAAATGGATGGTAAGATAGCCTTCTTGAATGGATATTTGGAAGAGGAGATTTACATGAAACAGGCTAAGGGCTTTACTGTGTCTGAACAAGAGGAAAGGCAGGTAAGCTTGTGAAATCCTTATATGGATTAAGACAATTTCTAAATAGTGGCATAAGAAGTATGATCAGGTGATACTTTTTTCAATAGATTTACCACTAACAGTGGTGATGAATGTGTTTATGTGAATCAACTTAATGGTGTTCACATAATTTTGTGCCTATATGTGGATGATATATTATTGTTTAGTAGTGATCTTGATGTGATTCAAGAAACCAACCATTCTTGTTTAAGCATTTTGACATGAAGGACTTCAATCCGGTTGATGTGATCCTGACCATTAAACTGGTAAGAAATGAATGTGGCATTCCATTGACCCAATGATCATTATGTTCAGAAATTGTTGAAAAAGTTCCATTACAATGATGTTAAGTTCGTGTCCACTCTATATGACCCTTGTGTGAAATTGAGGAAAAATATGGGGGAAAGTGTTCTCGAAATTAAGTATCCTCAAATCAAAGGATCCAGGTTTCATTTGATGAATTATACTAGACCTAACATAGCCTTTGCATTAGGTAAGCTATCTTGACATATCCACAATCCAAGTTTGGAACATTGACTCGTTGTAAAAATGGTGTCTCATTACCAAAGCGGGACCATACACTCTACATAGTATTATTGTTGTTATCTAGCTGTTTCATAGGGAGTTAGTGATACAAATAAATCTCATATTCACATGAAATTAAATCTACTAGAGCTATGTCTTTACATTGGGAGTTGGGGTCATATCATAGAAGTATGCTTAATAGACCATTATTGCATGCCCTATTATGGAAGTTGTATTTATTGCTTTGGATGTGGCATGTGTTGAAACCGAGCAACTTAAAAATTTCGCGTCGGATATTCCATTGACTAGGCCTATTCCTCCTGTTTCGATGCACTATGATTGCCAAGCTACGATGGTGAAGGCTGTAAGTAAAAATTTTAATAAGAAACAGAAGGCACTAGAGATTGCTGTGTTAGCCTATAAGACAAGTAATTTCTCATGGCGTGATTTCTCGTGACTTTATCAGGTTAAAAGATAATGTTGCGGATCCACTTTTAAAGGGATTGGGGTGCTAGCAGACACTTGAAACGTCAAGAGAAATGGATCTGAAGCCAACAAAATAGTCACTGTAGTGGTCCTCCATTTCCAAATGTATGGCGATCCTATGAATGGATGTTTAGTGGGTAACAACAAAATTGATGTGTGAACTAGAAAACGCGCTATATTTTAGTAAAAGTTCTGGGTCCCATTCCTATTGTAAGGCACTATATTTTAGTAAGAGTTTTGGGTCCCATTCCTATTGTAAGTGCTCTTTAGGGGCTTTGACAATTTTAAGGTTGAGTTATGTTTTTCTTAATCTAACCACAGGCTCTCTTTGGAAAGAGGCGTAGTTGATAGGCTAGCTCTTAATAATGCATGATTTTTCTGTGGTGGTAGTCACAAATCATCCATCGAGGTTCATGTAGTGTGTGTCGTCGTGGGGTTGCCACTGTGGGATATTTGGGCTATTCCTTAATGGACACTCACAAAAAAATGCCACACATGGTTGTGAAGCGCCCCACCAATGTGAACCTTGATGAAAAAGACTCTTGCCATGTGTGTGGTGAGTATACTTGTCCAAAGTTATTGCAGTTCAAAAATAAGATCACTCTATTGTCTCAAGTCAAAACTCACTAACATTAAGTGCTAGTTCAAACCCAGAAGGCACCTCACACCTATTGCATATGTTTTGCTCAATATTATTAAAACAAAAATTTTAGAATATAAAGTATTTTTGATTTCCAAATCATGTAGGGGAACGTTAGGATTTTTGTGTGATTTGAAAATCAAATTTTTTTTAATTGTTATTATTTCTTATTATTTGTTGAGGGATTAATAAGTTTGATGGATTCTTATGTTTTATCCCTTAGTAAGTGATATCTTTGACTCTTTTGGGCGTTAGTAAAATTGGATATTTAATACCTATTATTTTGTGAGTTTTAATGATTATTATGTTTTTTTGAATAAAAAAACCTTTATTATGTTGTTAATGAAAGATGATTATGGGGATGATATCGCTGATATTTAGCTTCTAGTTATAGTTTTAAAGGGAGTTAATGATTAGCGAATGTCCTTTTAAAATACTTTCACTCGGGAGTGGTCGGAATATTAAGCTTCGTTGCTATGTGCTAACCCTCCAAATCACATTCTCTCTCTTCCATTTAGTTGATTTACAGCGTAAAAAACTTGGGTTGTCTATATTGAATCGCTTGAATAGTTTTTTTGGTTAGTATACTATTCGACTTTGGTGGTCTTGATTTTGAGTTACATGTTTTCTTATGACTCCACATTTATATATTATTAAACCTTTCTTTCCCAAATAATATTCTTTCACCCAAGCTCGTAATTAGAGTAAAAGATCTTTTCATTTTTTTTTCAGATTTTGCTTAAACCCACTTCATATAGTAGTTTCATTTCATAGTACACTATTATTTTTTAGCATTAGGTTAAGTAGTTGGGTTGGGACTCCTCTTGTTGCATTGAAGGAGTTCGATAGGTTGTCATATCTTAGGAGATGACTACATTTGTACCCTCATCCCCAGTGCAGTGGGGCATTTTCTTTCTTAAGAAAGCACCTAACATGCTTCAAGCTAACCAGGCTATTTATAAAATATATACTCTTTATTTTTGTCTAGGAATTTTAATCATTCGTTTGATACATATTCCTGTATTAAGTGTTAATTTTCTGATGTATGCGGTGTGAAGTTGATTATATGCAACCTTGTCCCCAAAATATATTATCATATGTTTGTGAGTTGATTAATAATATTATTTCCGAGGATTATTTCCTATTATTTTCCAACACACAAAAGTGAATTGGGGGAAGGCGGCATACAGTGACTTCTCTAGTGAGAGACAGAGCGAATTCTCTAGAGAGAGGGTGAAACTCTAACGAGAGTAGCCTCTTTCGCTGCTTCTCAACATGAACCTCCTTAAGCCTAAACCCCCATATCCAATTTCCCATTCCTTGTCCCTTGTCTTTATATTCAATTCTTCCGCTGAATTGGCCTCTTCTCAGCCTATTAATCAGTTTTTGTTTCATCCCAACTATTTGACCATGCAAACCCAATTTCCCTTCCTCCCTTCTTATCAAATTAGTGCTCACATTCCTTCATATGTTCTCAGATCTACAATGGCTGTTTGTTTTTAGATGTAGAATCGTTATTTTCTTCATTGATCTCCCACCTCAGTTTGTCACGTCTTTAGGATTAGCTCATTAATCCACAACTTTCTGAATGCTCCCACTTTGAAGTGCGACTCGTGTACTAGATGGGTACAACCCTGAAATGGCTTAATTCGATTTGCATCCTAATAGCCCCAATCTACATGATTATGCAAGACCGAGCTTTTGGGATCCGATCTTCTGCAATTCCTCCTATTGGGGTAGCTCAGAAGTGCATTATCCGCATGGTGTTTGTTTGTCAGTGGCATAAATTCTAGAGAAAAAGACATCAGGGGGGTAGCAAACAACAATGTCTATGACAGCCATACTCTAGTTAGCAAAGTTTTCTTTCTCTCTCCTCTCTACCTCCCCTTATTGCTTCCCCCTACTCTTTCTAAGTTTTAATGCCAACCTGTTCTCAGTTACTACCACCTTTTTTACTTATGATTATTATCCTTTTGATCGAATCATTCAGACCATGAAATATTAGCATTGTTGTTAGATGGCTTATTGCATTACTTATGCTGCCTCTATATGGTTGAGGATGTTTGGTAAACTATGTTTTATGATCTATAAGTTAACGATTTACTTATTAGGTTCGGGTATCTCTTTGTCTTGATGTACAAAAAATATGTGCTTGCCTATATGGTTAAACGTTGATTTAAGGACATGCCTTATAGCTTCTCTAATTACAAATATATTATGGCTACTGGTGTGTCATCCTTTGTCTAGTCCTTGTATATATTTGGTTGGTCATCCTTCATGTATACACATTGTAGTTTATGGGAACATGATAGGCACTTAATCCATAATAAAATTTTGATGGCTACCCTCTTTTTAAGAACCTTACACCTGTGATGTAGTCGCCTATCCGTGGCCATTTTTTAGTGCAACTCCTGACATTAATATTTAGAAATATGTTTTTCAATGTAGGTCTCTGAATTCCTTATGTTCATAAAAATTAGGTGTCTATTATGGTTGATGGCATACCCTTCTCTTGGTCCTACGTAGATGGATGTTGTACAATACCTTAATTAATGGATGTTGTACAATACCTTAATTAGTGGGGCTAGAGATTTATTTCTTGTCAGTCAATGATCCCCTACCTTCTTGTCAGTCAATCAGGTTACTCTTGGCTTCTAAGATTTATTTCTTGTCTTATCATATAAGCTCCATCTCAGTTATGGTTGATATGCAGCTTACTTTCACTAGTGTCCCCTCATTTAGCTTCGGCATGAATATTTTACCTATCTTTTCTAGGAACTATAATAGATTCCATGGGCTAATTCAATAGTTCCATTTTGTGTTGCAAGACATAGCAGTCCATAGCAGATTATATCAGCTTATTAAATCTTTCTTGACATCCTATAGTAAACTGGGTCTAAAGACTTTCTATGAAATTTCTATGTTGAGATGTGTTGGACGGGCCTAATTAGATTAGGCCCGACGGCCACTTAAGTCGCCTAGGGCGACAACCCTAGCTACCCCCTAACCTATATAAAGGGGTTTAAGGGGGTTAGCCTCAAGGGTAAGATATAGAACACTCCCCCCTCTCTCTCCTCACGGTTACCCTACCATCGCTACCGGGTATTCGAGTTTAGGATGTGGACATTTATAAAGCGACTCTAGTAGCCACTTGGATTTATTATTATTGAAGAACTGGTATTCTAATTGTGGACTATTATCGACAGTACAATTCCGCATCCAGGTTAGTCCTGAATCTTTTTCCTACAGTGGTATTAGAGCCAAACTGATAGGTTCTAGTCTCGTTTATGTGTTGAATGATTTGAAAAATAAGCATGCTTATGACTATATGGTTAGTTGTGCAATCTTTGTGATTATGCAATCAAGAAGCATACTTCTGTGTTTTTTCTAAAATCCCGAAATGACTAAAGATTAGTTCTTTTTTTTGTCATAACAATCTGCTAAACCTGATTTGTTCAAAACATGCTCGTTTATTCGTTTAAATTGCCTAAATTTTCGTAATTAAGGCGTCCAAGATTAACTTAAAAAATTTGCATCTTTGGTTGAATATTTCTGTTTTGTCAATTTGCATCTTAATTGATAAAATAGATCCCATCATACGTGCATAAATCCATGCCCAGATCATTTAAACATGTTTTGACAAGCATGATTTCATGAGATTATGTGTTAATTTTAGGTTAGCATGCCAAAATGTAATCGCTATTATGCTATCGTGCTATTAAAACGAGAAAGCTTGATTCTTTATGCGATTTTATGGTTTCATATGCATCAACATGAAAACCTAAGAGATATGTAAGCAGATTTTTTTTTCATTCGAAGCGATTAACATGCCAAAAAGCATAGACTTGAAACCCTCGCTTCCCCACATCAAAACCCCAAATCTGGAATCCACTCTGCCTAGTTCTCGACCTCGACTAATAAAAGAAAAAGGGTAAAAGAGATTGAGGACGAAAACTATACCCATCAGAACCACCGTGGAGGGGTGGCGCGTGACCGTCACGCTTCGCCAGCGAAGGTCGATTCTCGATCTTCTTCCTCCCAGAGCCCATAGTCATCGCCGATCTACGCAAACTCAACCGAAAACCACCATTTTGGGAGGCACGTGAGACCACGCGCCACCGCCTCAGAGGCGCGTTGGTGCCTTCCTCAGACCAAGGTTGGGCCGATCTACACCATAGTTGCCTCGTCTCTTGCCGGAATCGTGTAGATCTAGGCTCATGGGGCGGCGGTGGTTATTGGATCAACTGGGAATGTTTTTGGGGGCAATCGACAACGGTGGTAACGATAGCCGTGCTCGTGGTGGTGGGGAGGGAGCTTGGTGCTCCATTCCCATGGCCACGACACAAAAACAAAGAGAAACAGAGATGGGTAGAGAATTCGAACAGAGTGGAGAGAGGATTCCATGCAGAGGGACACCGAAAAAGAAAGGCTCGGCTTCAGGGTTGGGGAGAAAGAAGGAGGGGGTTAGTAGAGTAAAGTAACTCACCAAACCCCCCCGGTCCTTGTAATCGGTTAGAGCCAGTTTTTTTTGGTTTTTGGGCCGGTTTTCTCCAACCCCCCCGGTTCTTTTAAGCCGTTTGGGCCGGTTTTATTTTATTTTTCGTTTTGGACCGGTTTGCTTCTTGTCATATTTTAACGATATGGGTCAGACTATTTTTGACTGTTTTGGATCGAATTATTTTTCAATCATTATTGTTTAATTATTATCATTAGTCGTGGCATGATTTTAATTGAATAATAATGATATTCAAGTTGATAAAATTTCATGCAATTAATTCATTTGTTGAATTAAGGTTTCGAATTAGTCTTAATCCTAGGTGCATGATTTCGTTATAAAAACATTAATATGTTTAAAGCCATATACAAATTCGTTTTATATATGCATCAACTTGACATTTGCTTGACCAAGTAACTTGTTATCGATTCCTTGGGATTAAAGTTATATGAATTTGTTTCATATATGAAATTAGTATGTATAACGTAAATTTGTTTTACTCACACTCGATAAATATGAGGATCCCCTTAGTTAATAAATGAATATGTTTCATAAGTTACATTAACATATTTAATGTCATATATAAATTCGTTTTATATATGTGACGATTTAAAATTTTCATGTTAAGTAGCTTGTTATCAATCAATTGGGCATATATATGATTAGTACGTAAGACGTAAATTTGTTTTACTTGAATTTGATAAATATCTATGTGATATGAGGATCCCCTTAGTCGATAAATGAATATGTTTCATAAGTTACATTATATAAATATGTTTTATATAATACTTAGTGACATGACTATGTTTCCTATTTTAGCAGCTTTATGTAAAAATATGAGCAATTATGAATTAGTTAAATGTTCTATCATTCTTGTGATTACTTCATGCTATTATTTGGATATATAAGATATTTGATTATTTTATGAATTTGTTTCATAAAATTTAAATTTGCAATATTATATGAATGCGTTTTATATAATTTACGAACTTTATTATGGACTTGTTTCATCCAAATTTTAATATCATATAGATCTGTTCTATGTATGATTAATTGTGATTAATATTTGGATATATTTTATGTTACAAATTATGTTGCATTCGATACATGAATAGGTTTCATGTCAGTCACCAATTAGTAGTATTATATAAATGCGTGTTATATATACGAACTACATAGGTTGTAGTAAACTTTGCTAAATTGTTTTAGCACTTGCTCCTTGCACAAATTAATGAATGTGGATTTGTTTTCATGTTACCTGCTAATTATGTAACTTAGCGGCATTTTATGAATTGGTTTCATGAAATTTAAATTCGTAATATTATAGATGTATTTTTTACGAATAACATTTGAATAATTTTTATATAATTATATATAAATGTGTTTTATATATTGCTATTTGGGCATTTTATGAAATTCTTTTGTAACATGTTATTATTCGAATATGTTTGGCAATGTGGATTCATTTTATTATATAGATGCGTTTTATATAATAATCTGAACTTCATGGTTTATATGTCGTTGATAAAGTTGTAGATGACATATTAGTGGTTATATATAATGAGATAACTTAATGTGAATTTGATTTACATAAAGTTAGATATCTTTGTGATATTTTTGAAATGTTAATTTGTTTAACCATAATGTCCTCCACAAATTTTGTTTTATGAAAGATTGTGATAAATAAGTTATAAAAACTTCTAATTCATGTTTGTATGAGATGATTATGAGCTTAGTGAAATTTTCGATCATGCAACATGGATAATGGAGTTTTTGATAATTTATTTATTTGAAAATATGCCTAATGTCCACTTTACAGAATATATACCTTTAAGGTATGGCAATTAAAATAAGGTTGGTAATTTGTTTACCAATAAGAGAACTTGATAGCGCTGACTATGATACATAAAGTTAGAAGATTAAGTTTCTTCTGAATGAACGTGAAATGTTAGGACACTCATTAGGTTATAGGTCTCATAGGATGGAAAAGATGGTACTGTTAGTAAACAGTATCCAGAAAACTTAAGAGCATACCAAAAGTGGTTCAAGAATAGATCGATCAAGATGTGATACCTTGTCGCATTGCATCAATGTCGATCTAGCAGGGGAATTAAAAGTCATCCCACTGTTGGGTACGCGTGGGATTAGCTTAGCATTAGGATCGTCCGGATCTATTTCCTTAAAAGGTTCTGAACCTAAGATTGGTATTACGAAAGGGGAAAGACTAAGGAAATAAAGAGAAGCATATATCACGTGTGAGTGCTATAAACTGTGAAAATTAGGCATCTTATACTTAGGATTGTCCTAAGTCGATTAAGGTACTTCCTTCCACAGCCCCTCCTGGATAATGTGTGCGCTCCCAAACATTTGTTACTAACTATGATCCTTAGTGGATTGTGGATACGGGAGAAATAAAGTACATAGTTCGGGATTGAATTGATCTTTGTGAACTTTCACTACTACCCGGTGGATTCACGAATTGTCGTTTTAGGTAACGACGATGAAAAAGGTGTCCTTGAATTAAAGACGAATCATTCGAGGCCCCTTGAAGGGACTGCGTTGTCTCTTCCCAAACACTCTTTATGCACCTAGGGTGCGATGCTTCCTTGTGTCTTCCGTCCCTAAGGATAGTTTTCTTTAATTTTCATTTAGATGTCTTAGACATCATATGGCGTGGTGATTTGTTTGGCCATGTCACACTAAAAGGTGTTTTCAATGGACGAAATAGAACATCTTCCATCCTTGTCTCA
>JACYFF010031956.1:24726775-24742333 GCA_017589665.1 Selenicereus undatus
ATATATATATACGTATATATATATATACATATATGCTTGTATATGCTGTATCAAGCCGCTGGAAGGTTGCTACTCGCTCGGTAAGTTTATACGTAGCTATTTCATTTGACTTCTATGATAATATGCTATGGTTATGGAATTGAAAACTGAGTTGGAAGCCGGATGGCTTGAGGATGAACTAATGAGAGGTTTGAGGTTCTTTTTGGTCGGTGTTGTGTGAGGAGAGAGCCTGGGTTGTGATTCACCCAATCGTGTGGATTGCGAGGCTATATGTGGCTTATTTTGCTGAGTTGATTATGAAGTGTTTGAATGTGTTACATGCAAACTCCCTTCCCTTTATGTCATTAAGTTTCATCTTGCAAGTGAGAGTGAGTTTGAAAAGGGAAGTTTTCATGGTTGTAACTAATAGTAGCCCTAACTATTAGCAATCGATGGCCTATTTTAAGTATACGAATACAGTTTTGGCAGTGAACTCCATAATGAATTTAAATAAAAAGAGAGTGCGTTGTATGAAAAAGGATTTCGCTGTGAGGGGCAGCAAACTTATTAGTCGTTATGGCCATAAGCTTCAAATTGGTTAAGATATTGTGTTTAGGGAGAATAAGATGGGAGTGAACCTGCTTGAACGGGGGAATCCCTAGCCTAGGGAGTAATCCCAGCAGTGGGAAGCCCTAGAGACCCTAACGAGGATTAAAGTCCAAATTAGTTGCCATCCCGAGAGTACGAGCTTAGCATAAGCAATAGTCTCACTAGGGGTTGTGAGTATATCTCACCCAATCAGCAAATTATGATGATCTTATGCCCAGAGTATTTTCCTGATAAGTAAGAAAAGCAGTTGACATTTTGACTTTTTAAGTATTTCATAAATAAAGTTTTTAAGGGTCATTATAGGGCCAATACGAAAGAGATTCTTTTAAAGAATATGAGCCTGAAAGAGGCTAAGAAAAGAGCTTTATGAGCCTCAAGAGACTAAGAAAAGAGTTTTTATGAGCCCAAAGAGGCTAAGTAAAGTGTTTTCAGAAAAAGAAAGAAGGATTTTTGTACATATCAGGTGATTACGATTCTAAATGCAGTAGGAATGAAGTTTCAAGTACAGTATGGCCATATCCTTGTGATGAATCGAGTATATGAGTTTGAATGTGCATGTTTAGCGAAAGAAAGCTCCTTGCATAATCTCTACTCCATGTGTTTAAGCATCTTGTATGAGTGAATTAGATAGATAAGGCATAAATCACGAATTATATCACATCACCTATGAAAGAAAGTTCTGTACTTAGCCTCATTGCTTGCTTATGTGTTTAACTGCTTGTTAGTAAAGGACTTTAGTCATTTAGGGACCTAGAAATGGGTTTGAGTGGTTAGAATGAGGTTTACGGTTAATGATTCGTCCTTGGGGACTTTGTTTACCTAATATGATAGTAATACATTGATGCATGATATGTGACTATTAAAGATATTATTCCATGCAACGGTTTCGGATTTAAGGGGGTGGGGAATACTCACTGAACGTGTGGTTACTCATTCCACTACTCTTTCCCCCCTTTCCCCAAGTTTTCTTTGTGACAGGCAGGTGTCGACTCATTTATGTCAAATTGGAAGTTGTTATCGCTGAAAGGGGAGTCACGTGTGCTCACAGTGGAGTAATCTTGTTGTTTGATGATGTTGTAGAATGTATTATTAGTTGTAAATATATGTAAATAAGTATTCTAGTCCGTGCAGTGTATTCGATTTAGGAGTCACTCTGTACGACCATGTGAGCCAACCATCTAATTAAATTGTCTTTTTAGCTGAAGTTAGTTACGCTTTGGGATGCAAACCCCAGTATTTCGGTTGTGTGAACCGTTGAGATGTATCTTCCATTTCTTCTTTATTAATGAATTATATTGTTTGATGTACTCCGAGCGAGTTTCTCATTGAGTTATGAACCCTGACGTGTAGTTGTTGAGCTTATTTTAGAATTCTTTACACTTCCGTTGATTGCAGGGGTTGGAAACGGTAGGTTTTTAGGGGGGACTCGGGCCGTTTCACCCTAGAAGTTAAGTAGGAAGTAAGAAAAACGTAATACTCCTAGCCTTAGGGGCTGGGTGTTACAGGAACTTTCAAAATATCAAGAAACCACAAGCATTTAGCAAAATCAAGTTCCTAGCTAGAATGCATAGACCTGATTTGATATTCCTTTTAGAGACAATGGTTAATGACAACAATATTCGAATAATCCTTCTCCAGTTGGAGTTTGATCACTAGGACTTTGTTTTCCCAATTAACCATTCAGGAGAATAGCAACATTATTCTATAATGATAATACCTAGGCATTAATGTTTCTTAAAGAACATAGAGTTATTCATATTTTGGTCCACGATACCCAAAATGTAAGGAATTCTATTATTTTAGGGATCTATGCACTAGCGCAATGTAGAGAGAAAAACGATTTCTCAGGAACACTTATCTAATTGCATAATATTATAGATGTTCCATGGTGTCTATTAGTGATTTTAATGAAATAACTAGTCCAAGTTAGAAATTAGGTGGCCTAGCCTCAAACGTCGGTAGGTTCCAACATCTAAATAGATTTCTTGCCAATATTAATTCGGAAGCCTTTCAAATCTCAAGTAATCTTTTTTGTTCATACTCATCTTATTTATGAAAGGTTAGAAAGACTATAGTAAGAAATGATTGGACTAATATTTATCCTAATGTGTTTGAGTTGTACGGTACTTTTACATGCTCTGATCACTTTCCATTCATTGTATTGACCTAATTTCAGCAATCAAGAGCCATAACATTCCCATTTTGATTTGGAAATGTGATCAAAGAGGAACCACATATACAAAATAATGAGAAAGCTTTGGAACGTTAAATATGAGCTTAAAGAATGGTTGAAAAGGCATATTAGCAATGCATACGACAAATTGGCTAAAAATGCTAAAAAAATGGAGTATATGGATGATAGGCTGTTATTAAATCTTGACAGTCATAGATTTAATTACTGGATAGAATGCTTGCTAAAGTAAAGAGAGACGCTTCTTCTCTTTAATAAGAAGTTTTGAGGAAAGAGGGCCCAAAAAGAGTGGCTAGTGAATGGTGATAAGAATTCCACATTTTCCCATTATAAATCGAACTCTAAAAGAAAGAGGAAATTAGTGATGAAGATTAAATATGATTGTGGTGTTTGGATACATGATTAAAAAAATGATCACTCAAAAATTCATCGCAGACTTTACCTGGCAGTTGAAGTAAGCCCACAATAATAAAAGAACAATTCTAGATCTAGGGTTGCTCGAGCTGGTATCAAACTCTGGTAACAATGAACTTACTAAGCTCCCTAACCTGGAGGAAGTAGAGTTGCACTCTTTAGTATTGACTCTAATGAGATTCCAGGTCTTGTTGTGTAATGCCCTGACCCCTCCCGGGTCGCGAGCAATTACCATGAATGACTTCAAGGATCGTTAATTGGCCCCACAAATAACCACAAATCTTTCTGGTGTGCTTCATCCTTACTCACACACTGCCTGGAAAACTTCCCAGGAGGTCACTTATGCCCCGATTGCTCCCCAGTAAGCACGCTTGACAATGGAGTTCTTAAGAGTGGGCTTCCTGAAAATAAAGGTGCACCTTTGGTGATATAAGTAGTCATATCAAATCCTTTAAGCCACTTACGGGGTGTTACAATCTATGACTATCCAGATTTAATAGCAGCCTGTCTTCCATATACTATATTTTTTTAGCATTTTTGACCAATTTGTCATATGTGTTGCCAATATGCCTTTTTGACCATTCTTTAACCTCATATTTACGTTCTTAAGTTTTCCCATTCTATTGTAAATGTTGGGTCCTCTTTCATCACGTTTCCAAATCTTTGAAACTATAGTATTAACATTTTGATACTTGCACCAGAAATTCAGAAATCGAAATGGGAATGCTTTAGATCTTGACTACTAAAATTGGGTTGATGCAACGATAGACAGTGATTAGAGAATGTAAAAGTACCATGCACCCCAAACACAGTGGGATAACTATTAGACCAATCATTTCTTACTATAGTCCTATCTTGCCTTCATAAATAAGATGAGTATGAACTGAAAAGATTACCTAATATTTGAAGGGCTTCTGCATTAATATCGGTAAGAAATCTATTTAGATGTTGGCACCTACTGATGTTTGGGGCTAGGCCATCTAATTTTTCACTTGGACCGATTATTTCATTAAAATCACCAATAGACGCCATGGAACATCTATAACATTATGCAATTAAGAAAAGTGTTCCCCAGAATCAATGAGTCTGTGGTACATACCCATGTACCATGTTAATACACACACCTATATAAAGAGGCCTTCCACTAATTTGTCTAACAAACTTGAAAATTTTGAGCCTAACAAACCTAATTCCAATACCCATGTCCATGCTGTAATTGGACCTTCTCTCTTTGAATTTGGGCAGCCCACCATACAAACGTTCACCATGATTCAGCAATACAAAGTAATAGATACATGATTCATCTTCAAACAAATAATTATACCTGAGGCAAAAAACTCTCTTTGAAAATTAGTAAGAATACATACTTAAATCAATGGATTTTGAAGAACAGATTATAGCTGAGGCAGAAAATTTGTTTATTGAAAAGTTACTGCTGTTAGGAGTTCATGCTGGAGGTATGTTTGATAAAATTCCTCAAACAAACAATTATATATCAATATTTAATGCAAAGTATGTCTACCTAGTGCAACTTTTAAAGTCACCATTCTTTGCACATAAGGTGTTCGACAAAATTCCCAAAAGGCATGATTGTAATAGCAAAATCGTTCCACATAAGCTGACAAAACAGGTACACTGATTTAGTCAAAAGGTTCACTGCAGTGTACACAGGTTTCACTGTATTTTTGGAAAGATACACGAAAAAATAAGAACGGTTTACAGTCTCAAATTCTGTTATTCGTAGATGTTGAGTTATTATATTTAAGTTTTGATGATAACAAATCCAAGTGTAAAAATTTGTCCAAGTAATGTTGCTCCAAATACGATCTCCAAACAGGCCTAACTGGTGCTTGTAATCTTTATTGTATTAACTGGTTTGCTACATGTGAGAACAAGTCTTTAAACCAGGTTTTTATTGGTGATTCTATATTAAGTCAAGAACGCCATCTCGACAGTTGACTGTAAGGCATGTTCCTGAACTCTAGCAATGCAAAGAACAACCCCAACAAACAAGGTGGCATTGGTGTTCACAGCAGCTCTACAAATCTTGGACAAGATGACTGGTTCAAAACAAGAAGTCTTGGGTATATAGGTTTTATTTATTTAGACTCTTGTTAATATGCCAATATTGAAAACGCTTTTTAAACACCTCTTGAATCGGTATTTGCGCTAAGTGCTTCAGAACACCAGTTGCGAACAACCCTGCAAACAGGGTGCCTAGGGTGTTTCTGAACTGAAGTGGCCATACCCGGTTATCTTTGAAAATTCATTTCGGTTGGCCAAGATCTCCAGAATACTTTCTTTAAACTCCGGTTGGCCAAGATCTCCAGAATACTTTCTTTAAACTCCAAGATTGCTATTTTTCTGGAAAGGATATTTCTTGAAAATATTATGGGAGATTTGCGACAATAGGTTTTGGGAGATTTTCCAAAACTAAAAGATTCCCTTTGCCTATATTTTCGGATATGATAAAATTTCAAAAGCTGAAGATTTCTGTTTGCCTTTTGAATCTTCTTCACGGCTATGGGAAGATAAGGGTTATCCCTTAAGATAACAAATCCCTTATGCTTTGGGAAAAGTTTATCACTAGCCGTTGGGGAGTATCTTTGCTTGAAAATCGTTTTCCATACTTAGCTGATTCTTTGGTCTTGACCGTTGGATTTTTGTGTATAAAATCTCAGTTTTTTCACTCCCATTGAGAGAGACAAGAAAGCAAGAGAGAAAAACGAGAAACACACAACATACGCAAACAGGAAAATTTCAAAAGTGGTTTTTCTAGTGAGAAGAATTTTTCGAGCTACACTTGAGAAAAGAAAGACCGACACAAGTTGTGTTTAAACCGAGCTTTCAATATATTGGCATAATAGGATTTTCATTGTACCTTACATCTGCTTAGTAAGAAGCACCCCCAGTGAGGTGTTTGTTGACTTTGATCCCAGATCAGTCGAAAGTGAGTGAGTGTGTCCTAGTCGTGTGGATTTTGGACGTGTCCAATCTGGTGAGATTTGGATGTGGTGTAACCTGTGTTAGAGAAGGAGGTTACGTGGTTGCAAGTTGTAACAAGGTGTGTTACATTTGTAACGAGTTAAGCCCGGTTTAGTGAAGTGGTTAAATCCTACATGAGGTAGGTCGTGGTTTTTCACACCTCAGTTGGGCTAGAGGTGTTTTCCACGTAAAAATTGTGTGTGCTTTATTTTCCGCATTTATCTTGGTGATTTTCGCATTTGCAATATTTGAGAACACCCTCTGCAAACAAGTCACAAGGGTGTTTGTTATTCACAACGCGAAAATCAGACACCACAATTCACCCCCCTCTTGTGGTAGAATACTCACGAACTTAACAATTGGTACCAGAGCCTGGTTTTCTCGCAAAAAGGCTAACACCTTGAGAGATTCTGAAGATGAGTACACCACAAGGAATCCTTGAAGGACAATCCATTACTCGGCCACCCTATTTCAACGGCCAACATTATAGTTGGTGGAAGAATAGGATGGAAAACTATATTCAGGCAGAAGATTATGAGTTATGGATGCTCATCAAGAACGGGCCCATTGTTCCCACCAAGGTGCTTGAAGATGGTAAGAAGGTTACCAAGGAATCCATAGAGTTTGATGCCGAGGATTATAAAAAGATGGAGAAAAATGCCAAGGCCAAGAAGCTACTATATTTTGGCCTAGGACCCGATGAATACACTCGCATCTCTGAGTGTGAATCAGCCCAAGCTATCTGGAACGCCCTGCAAGTTGCTCATGAAGGTAGGAGTCAAGTTAAACAATCTAGAATTGAGCTACTTATGCGACAATATGAGTTGTTTGATATGGGTGATCGTGAGACCGTGATGGATATGTATACACGATTTACCCACATCACGAATGAGTTAAAATCCCTGGGAAAGTCTTTCACCACTGAAGAGTTGGTGAGGAAAATCCTCAGAATTCTACCTCGTACGTGGGAGGCCAAAGTAACAGCCATCCAAGAGGCTAAAGACATGAACAAGATCACCCTCGACGAGTTGATTGGTAATCTCCAAACCTATGACCTCTGAAAGAACTCACAACAAAGAGAAGAGCAAAAGAAGGATCGTGGGCTTGCCTTGAAAGCACATGAGGACACTGACTCTGACCTTGAAAATGAAGATATGGCTCTAATGTCCAGAAAATTCAAGAAAATCAGACACCACAATTCACCCCCCTCTTGTGGTAGAATACTCACGAACTTAACAGTAGAATAACTATAAGTAAATGAACATAATAATTACTGAGGTATCACTGTACTCAAATTCTCAAAATTTAATTAAATAAATAATGAAAAAGTTTCGTTTTCATTTTATAATTAAAGGAGTAACTTATGTGGTTTTTGAAGGCAACAAGTGGTCTGCAGCCTCCGGAGGATCCCAACATGTCCAACACTAATGTTGAAGATGCAACTACTGAGGTAATAAATTACAAGATCACTCTATATTTTAACAAATATAGTTAGAAAAATTTTATAATTAAAGGACAAAATATTTGTTGATGCAGGTGGCATGTACCATGGCGTCTATCGGAGATGGTGAACTTGAAAATATTTGGTGACACTATGAATGTGAAAATTGATAGCATGAGGACACCATCATTTCTTTTTACACAATTTAATATTTTGTGGATGTAGAGCTGATTGCATTTGTCGATGTTAGAGCTGTTTTGGTGGTTGTAGATGTGCATGCCACTATTGATTCCTATTGAGTGACAGGGTATTGTTTGTAACTGTACATCTTAATTTTGATAAAATGAATCTTTTATGCAATGCATTGAATCTTTTTCCAATTGCAGGAAACCTTTCCTCAATTGCAGTAAACCTTTTGTGCCAAGAAGGAAAATTGAGATGTTTTATGCAATTCAGTGAATCTTTTCTGAACTGCAAGAAACCTTTTCCCCATTGTATGAACCTTTTGGACCAAGAAGCAAATTGAAGTGCTTTTTTTAAGATAGATTGGTCGTTGATATCCTCTGTTTTGAAGCTTTGTCTTATAATATTGTGATTGTTATGCTAGGGAAAGCTCTAAGGATTGCTGGAAGATAAGATATTGTATAGCTATAAGGAGTTCTCCAAGGAGGACCCTAAGGATTTCAAGCCTCAAGCCATATTTCTTTTTGTTCGATACATAGCTGATCTATATAACTAGACAAGACATATGGACCTTTACTACATGTAATTATACTCTCAATCCATCTAGACGTGGCCCTTGGTAAGTAGACAAGATGGATGGACTTCTTCAATAAGGGTGCCTGCTGGGAGCAAAAAACTTGTCACAACTTTTGCTGATATAATTCACTTAATTATAACAAGGGGAAAAAAAGTGAACTGACATTGAACTTCTTGAACCCGGTATTCCATTTCTCAACATCTCCCATGTACATCTCCAAGTATCGCATTGCATACACCCCTGAGTTAGGATAAGCTTTTCTTGAAACTTCCATCCAAGGTAGTTTCAGTTACTCCAATTGCAAACTCTTCATAGAAATAGCTTTACCCCTGACTGATTTGGGGATTTCATCAGAAAAATACTTTGAGAAGCACTGAACATAGGGAAAAAAAGTAGTATACATTTATAATAGATAACTTCAAATATTAGAGGATTAGAATATCAAAAGGACGAAAAGGTAATATAAAAAATTACCAAGAGGCAGACACAAACAAGAATAGTACCATTGTCCATATTGTTATGACTAAGAGAATGGATAATCTCCACCTTCTTTGCCAATAAATTGAAGCACACAATAAAGTAATATCTATTCTGAAACACTGGAAAGAATATCTGCATATCAACACAGCTATATAAACATATGTACACCATTCCGCTATATAGGCATATGTAAGTCACATTGCGATTATGGTGCAACAATGGCAATGGTGAAATATGGACAACACTAGCATTTATTCCACAGTTTTGCATCTTAATTTTGATCCAATGAATTTTTTATACAATGCAGTGAATCTTTTATCAACTTTAGAGAACCTTTCCCCAATTGCAGTGAATCTTTTGTGCCAACAAGCAAAATTAAATCGTTTTTAATTGCTATAGGTCTGAGGTTGTGCACTATACGCACAGCATATATGTACCTAATAAGGTACATACGTTTATAAGGTAATATTTCCCCCCCAGAATTGGTTCTTCTCTCTGCATTGTGCTAGTGCATAGATCCCCAAAATAATAAAATTCCTTGCATTTTGGGTATCGTGGACGAAAATATGAACATCTCTATGTTCTTTAAGAAATACTGATGCATGGATGTTACCATTATTCCATAATATTTCTATTTCCCTTGAATGGTTAATTGGGGAAACAAACTCATAGTGATCAAACTCCAACTGGAGAAGGATTTTCTGATATTGTTATCATTAACCATTGTCTCCAGAAGGGATATCAAATCAGCTCTATGCATTCTAGCCCGGAACTTGATTTCGCTAAATGCTTGTGGTTTCTTGATACCTTGAATGTTCTAACAAATAATCTTCATTAAGAAGAAATTGAAGGAATATATGCCCTTCTTGTAGGGAAAAAGGATTTCTATAATTACTTCCAACATCACGTCGTATGATATAAACTGAACCAAAATCAAAATACCATAGACTAACCAAGGAAATTTCCATTCGGCCATAAGCCTTAGAGAACCATGTACTGAGCCAGAGGGAAGAAAAGATAGACTTAGAAGTGATGATTGAATGTATTCAACCATCCCTTCTCTCGCCATTATGCAAATTACAGTGCACATTAATAAATAATTCAAGAAACAAAACACATGCCCAAAAAATCTTTACTGGTAGTGGATCTGGCTAAATCAATATTGAAATGATGAGTAGAACTACTCAGAACAATAATTCTTATAAAGAAAATACTATAGGATAGAGATTTAGTTTGAGTGTCCCATCCTAAGTTAATCTTGATGAAGTAATATTCCTCACCATTGTGGAATAATTTTATCAGGGAACAATAACTCCCTAATCTCTATCCCTAATCTCTAAACAGTGAAATTAGATGCTAAATTTGTGTTAGAAGACAAAGAACACTTCCAGATCTCAAGCAAAAGCACCAAGCATTGTTGTATTCCATATCTCAATAGTAACTTAAAGCAATCTATAGTTGGTCTGGGCTCGAAGGCATTCTATATATAGGCCCTGGAAAAACAAGAAAGGTTGACCCCAGCTTGTTTTCCTCCCAACATAGATATTTGATAGAAATTCTTTAGAATGTGTTTACTATAGGATGTCAAGAAAGATTTATTAAGCTGATATAATTTGCTATAGATTGCTTTGTCTTGCAACACAAGATGGAATTGTTGAATTAGCCCATGGTATCTATTAAGAAAGAGAGGTAAAATGTTCATACTGAAGCTAAATGAGGGGACACTAGTGAATGCAAGCTGCGAATCAACCAGAATTGAGATGGAGCTTATATGATAAGATAAGAAACAAATCGTGGAAGTCAGGAGTAACATCATTGACTGACAAGAAGATAGGGGATTATGCACTAGTTCGATAGGTACGGTTGCTCATCCCAGAGAGGAGCACCTCTAGCCCCACTAATGATAGGTATTATACAACATCTATCTATGTAGGGCCAAGAGAAGGGTTATGGCATCAACCATAATAGACACCCAATTTTCATGAACATAAGGAATTCAGGAATCTAGATTGAAAAACATATTTCTAAATCATTAATGTCCGGAGCTGCATTAAAAAATGGCCATGGGTAGGTGACTACATCATAGGTGTAAGTTGCTTAAAAAGAGGGCAGGCAATCAAAATTTTGTTATGGATTAAGTGCCTGATCATATTCCTATAAACTACTATGTCTATACATGGAGGACCAGCCAAATATATGCAAGGACTAAACAATGAATGACAGACTGGTAGCCGTAATGAATTTGTAATTGGAAAAGCTATGAGGCACATCCTTAACTCTACGTTTAACCATATAGGCAAGCACATATTTTTGTACATCAAGATAAATAGATACTCAAACCTAATAAGGAAAACAGTTAACTTATTGATCATAAAATATAGTTCAGCAAACATTCTCAACCATATAGAGGCGGCATAAGTAATACAATAAGCCATCCAACAATGATGCTAAACTTTCATAGTCTGAATAATTCGGTAGAAAGGACAATAATCATAAGTCAAACAAAGGTGATGGTAACTGAGAATAAACTAACATTGAAACCTAGAAAGAGTTAGGGAAGCAATAAGGGAAGGTAGAGAAGAGAGGGAAAGAAAACTTCCCTGACTATAGTGTAGTGGCCGTAGACACCTTTATTTGGTACCCTTTAATGCCTTTTTCTTCAGAATTTATGCCCTTAACAAGAAAACACCGCGAATAGTGCACTTTTGAGCTACCTCAAGAGGAGGAACCGCCAAAGATCAGACCCCAAAAGCTCGATCTTGCATAATCTTACAGATTTGGGCTATTAGGATGCAAATCGAATTAAGCCATTTCAGGGTTGTACCCATCTAGTAAACGGGTAGCACTTCAAAGTGGGAGCATTCAGAAAATTACGGATTAATGAGCCAAACCTAAAGATGTGACAAACTGAGATGGGAGATCAATGAAAAAAATAACGATTCTGCATCTAGAAACAAAGAGTCGGTGTTGATTTGAGCACATTTGAAGGAATGTGAGCATGAGTTTTATAAGAAGGGAGGAAGGGAAATTGCGTTTCAATGGTCAAGTAGTTAGGATGAAACAAAAATTGATTAATAGGCTGAGAAGAGGCCAATTCAGCGAAAGAACTGAATACAAAGGCAAGCGACAAGGAATGGAAAATTGGACCTGGGGGCTTAGGCTTAACGAGGTTCATGTTGAGAAGCAGCAGAAGAGGCTAGGCTAATTTGAGTATCCTACTCTCATTCGAGTTTCACCCCCCTCTAGAAAAAAATAAAGCGCATAAATTTTATAAATAGCTTCGTTAGATTGAAGCACGCTAGGTGCTTTCTTAAGAAAGGAAATGCCCCAGCGCACTGGGTGATGAGGGTACAAATGTGGCACTCTCCCAAGATACGATATCCTATAGAACTCCTTCAATGCAGCAAGAGTCTCGAACCAACTGCTTACCCTAGTGCTCAATTATAATAGTTTTGGTATTACAAAATTGTACTATTCATATGAAATAGGTTTAAGCAAAATCTAGAAAAAGTGAAAAGATCTTGTACTGTAATCACGAGCTAGGGTAAAAGAATATTGTTTGGGAAAGAAGGGTTTGATAATATATAAATACAGAATCATAAGAAAATATGTAACGCAAAATCAAGGCCACCAAAGTTGAATACTATATTTACCAAAATACTATTCAAGCGATTCAATGTAGACAACCTAAGTTTTTTGCACTGTAAATCAACTAAATGGAAGTGAGGGATATCATCCCCATAATCATCTTTCATTAACAACATTCCGACCACTTCTGAGCAAAATATTTTAACAGGAATTTTGCTAACCGTTAACTCCCTTTAAAACTAGAACTGGAAGCTAAATGTCAGGGATATCATCCCCATAATCATCTTTCACTAACAACATACTAATGGTTTTTTCATTCAAAAAAACATGATACTGGTTAAAAGCTCAGAAAATAAAGGGTATTGAATATCCAATTTTACCAATTCCCAAAGAGTCAAAGATGTGACTTGCTAAGGGATGAAACATAAGAATCCATCAAACTTATTAATCCTTTAACAAACAATAAGCGACAATAATAATTAATTTTTTTTTTTAATTTTCATATCACACGAAAATCCCAACATTCCCCTACATGGTTTGGAAAACAAAATATTTTATTTTCGAAGATTTTTTTAATAATATTGAGCATAACATACTATGCAATGGGATGTGGTACCTTTTGGGTTTGAATTAACACTTAATGTCAGTGAGTTATGATTTAAGGCAATGGAGTGATCTTATTTTTGAACTACAATCCCTTTGGCCAAGTCTGTGCTCACAACACATGAGGCACAGATTTTTTTCATCAAGGTTCACATCGGTGGGATGCTTCACAATCATGCATGGCATCTTGTCATGAGTGTCCATTAAGGAGTAGCCCAAATACTCCACAATGGCAACCCTACCACGACACATACTATGTGAACCTCCATGGGTGATCGTTGACTACCACTCGATAAAATCATGACTTATTAAGAGCTATCCTGTCACCTACACCTCTTTTCAAAGAGAGTGTCAGGTTAGATTAGGGGAAAAAAATAACTCAACCTTAAAATTATCACAGCCCCCAAGCAGCACTTGCAATAGGAATGGGACCTAGAACTTTTGCTAAGATATACTGCTTTTTCTAGTTCACACATCAATTTTGTTGTTACCCATTAAGCATCCATTCATGGGAGCACCATGCATTTAGAAACGGAGGTCCATTACAGTGACCATTTTGTGGGCTTCAGTTTCATTTCCCTCGACGTTTCAAGTGTTTGTTGGCACGCCAATCTCTTTTAAGTGGATCCGTAACATTATTTCTTAACCTGATAAAGTCATGAGAAGTCACACCATAAGAAATTATTTGCCTTATAGGCTAACACCGAACTATCTAGTGCCATTTTTTTCTCACTAAAATTTACTTTTAGCCTTTGCCATAGTAGCTTGGCAATCACAGTGTATTGAAATAGTAGGAATAGGCCTAATCATAAATGGCATATCTAAAAACAAATCTTTAAGCCACTAAGTTTCAACACATGCCACATCCAAAGCAATAAATTCAACTTCCATAATAGAGCATTCAATCATTGTCTACTTAGAGCAGCTGCAATGCAAGGCTCGTGAGCCAAAACTTTGGCTTATGGTCCAAGAAATACCATGCATCAGTGATTCGCTTCGCTTGCCCTATGGTCCAGCTCACGGTCGTGATCCGCCCCCACATTTTTTCTCTTTTTCTTTTTTTGCCAACTAAGCTCCTAAAAGTCTAAAACCCAATAATATGTTAATGGTGGGGTTCTTAAAATATTATTTTATTTGGTGATCCAAGTTGGTGATCCATAGGATGTAGAGAAGAGAGAAAAAGTTGGTTTATGAGACAATATGGAGGGTGTGGGCCCCCACTTGTGACCCAAAATTATGGATTACCATTGCATATGCTCTTAACATACTTCTATGATATGGCCCCACCTCCTAATGTAAAGACATATTCCCTAGTAGATTTAATTTCATATGAATATGAGATCTAATTCGTGTCACTGAATCCTTCTTAAACAACAAGATAACCATAATAATACAACATAAAGCCCAAGGTCATCTTTAGGTATTGAGATATCCTTTTTATAACAAGTCAATGTTCCAAACTTAGACTGTGCATATGTCAAGTTAGTTTACCCAATGCAGAGGCTATGTTAGGTCTAGTATAATTCATCAAATGAAATCTGGATACATTCATCTGTGGATACTTATGTTGAAGAAAACTTTCCCCTAAATTTTTTCTTAATTTCACGAAACGGTCAAATGGAGTGGAAACGAACTCAACATTATTATAGTGAAACATTTTCAACAATTTCTGAACATAAAGATCATTGGGTCAATGTAATACCACTTTCATTTTCTACAAACTTAATGGCCAAGATAACATCAGCCGGACCAAAGTCATTCATGTCAAAATGCTTAAACAAGAATGATTTAGTCTCTTGACTCACAACGGGATCACTACTAAACAATAATGTGTCATCCACAAATAGGCACAAAATTATGCAAACATCATGAACTTGATTCATATAAACACATTTATCACCACTGTTAGTGGTAAAGCTATTGGAAAGTATCACCTTATCATACTTCTCATGCCACTATTTAGGAAGTAGTTTTAATCCATATAAGGATTTCAAAAGCTTACCTATATTTCCCTCTTGTTCGAGCATAGCGAAGCCCTTAGCTTGTTATATGCAAATCTCCTCTTCCAAATATCAATTCAAGAAGGCCATCTTAACATCCATCCAATGAATATGTAAACTCCATATAGAACCCTACAAATCAATCTCTAACAGAAGTTAGCTTACGAAGAGTAGAATATGTGTCAAAAAAGTCTATCCATCTTACTTGTGTAAAACCTTGCATAAAAAGTCTAGCTTTATACTTCTCAATAGAACCATTAGCGATCAGCTTCCTTTTAGAAATCCATTTAGAACAAATAGTTCGACAATCAGGAGAAGATCAGTCAAAACCCAAGTTTTATTTCTACGAACAGAGTTAATCATATAATTTACAGCTTCCTTCTGAAAGGAGCCTCTAACAATCGCAATTCCTGTCGGTATATCCTAGGTCCACCCTCAAGTAAACAGATCACAACTTGTATACATATACATACAAACATACATACATACATACATATATATATATATA
>JACYFF010031956.1:24757558-24769624 GCA_017589665.1 Selenicereus undatus
ATATATATATATGTATATATATATATATATATACGCATATATATATACATATATATACGTATATATATATATATATATAATCTTCTCCTCCCTGTTAACCCAGAGCTCTGGGCGCCATGGCCATAGGAGGACGAAGAGGTCGTTCGAAGGCCATTCCAGGGCCTACTGAGGACAGTCTTCAATCACCATTACCGCTTAGTTCAAAGGGAACTTCTGCAGTCATTTCCCCGCAGATTTTGGAACAACCTATCAATGAAACAGTACCAAACTCCGATCGAACTCCACTTAGGGTTCTGCCCACATATGCTTCGCTGGTGGACCCTGATGAAGGTACGACTCTTGAATTCATTCAAGCACCTGAGATTAATGGTATCAAATGTGCACATTTAGCTCAGGAGGATATCGAAGATGAAATAAGCTATTGGAAGATTACTGTGATATGTTGTGTGCTAGGGGCCAATCCCCCATATGAAGTAATTGCTGGGTTTATCAATAGAATTTGGAAGGATTTTTCAATTGATAAGATCCTCCTAGTTAAGAAGGGTCTCTTTCTTGTACGTTTCACTGAGCTTCAAGATGTAATGTCTGTGGCACATAAGGGTTTTTACCATTTTGACAATAAGCCATTTATAGTGAAGGCATGGAATCCTGAACTGGACATCAATGTTGATGCGATTTCTGCCCTCCCAATCTGGGTTAGGTTACCGGAGTTGGATATCAAATACTGGGGATTGCAAAGCCTCAGCAAGATAGGAAGTATGCGGGGGATACCTCTAAAGACTGATAAATACACAAAAGAAAAGCTCATGCTTAAATATGCAAGGCTTTAGTTGAGATACCTTTGGATGGGGATTTCCCTGAGTTCATTGATTTTGCAAATGAGAAGAATGTGGTCATAAGGCAAAAGGTTATATATGAATGGAAACCCCTTAAATGTTCCTATTGCAAAATGTATGGACATATTCAGGAGGAGTGTAGGAAAAGACCACAACAAAGAAAAGAATGGAGGGCAGTTGAGGCCCCCCAGAATATTACCTCTGAATGTGACCCAGAAGTGGGAGCTGAAGGTGATTTCCAGCTTGCTACTAGACACCTATCCAGGAAGCCATCACATCAAGCAACAGAACTGGCACCAGATGATCTATTACAAGTTAACCAGTACAATGCTCTGTTAGGTGAGGGGGGACTCCATGAATGTGAAGAAGGAAGGGGAAATGGGGGAGGTTTCTTCACCTGCCATGGATAGTATCCTCAGCTGGAATGTAAGGGGCATGAATGCCCCCAATAAGCAAGAAGATATTTATCTTTTCTTGCAGATGCATAAAGTTGGTATGATTGGTTTTCTTGAAACTAAAGTTCAATATCAAAATATTGATACAGTTATGAATAGAGTTTGTCCTCACTGGCAGTGGATACATAATGCAACAGGAGAGGAAAGAGGGAGGATTATAATATGTTGGCATCCTAGAAAGTACAGGGTAAGGGTCCACTATATCAGTGACCAACTTATTCATGGTGAAGCTACTCATCTTCCCACTAGCAAATGTTTTTTTTATCTCTTTTATCTATGGGAGGAATCTGGTTGAACAAAGACTTCCCTTGTGGGAATGTTTGAGGAACATGTCTAACTCTATCAATGACCCATGGTGTGTGATGGGTGATTTCAACTCTATACTTAATCAGGAGGATAGAATTGGAGGGACTATTGTCACTGAGGGTGAAACAAAAGATTTTGCAGAATGCATTCATTACTGTGGATTGCAAGAGTTCAGTTTTGAAGGGGCATTCTATACTTGGAACAATAAACATATTTGGTCCAGAATTGACAGAGCACTACATAACAGCTTATGGTATGCCCAACAAGATTTCGCACATGTTCAGTATATTTCCCAAGGGTTATCTAATCATTGTCCTATCCTCATCAGTTTCCCTCAATGACCCAAGCCTAAATATTCTTTCCTATTCTGTGATATGTGGGCTAAGGATAAAGAATTTAAAGGCATTGTTAGGCTTTGTCTATCTCAAACCCAAAAGGGGTCACACCTGGGATAGCTTCAACAGGTTCTTAAAAGGCTTGTGCCTCCTCTCAAGCAGCTCAGTAGGAACAAGTACTCTGACATATATGAGCAGCAACAGAAGGCTAGAGATCATCTTATGCATATTCAGCATCTTCTTCAAAAAGATCCTGCAAATAATGATCTGATACTACAGGAGAAGTACAGTAGAGATCATTATGTGGCCATTAATCACTTAGCCATGTTGCTTATCAAACAGCAAAGCAAAGTTGAGTGGATTGGGCATGGGGATGAATGTTCTCGATTGTTCATGGCTAGAATAAAGCAAAGAAAAGCTCTCACCTGCATTTATCGTATTGAGGATTTGAATGGTCACAAGTATGAGGGATTCCAGGAAGTCTCTAAGGTTTTAACCAGCTATTATAAAGGCATGCTGGGATGCATAGAATCACATAGAGCATCCATTGACATGCAGATCATTGCAAAGGGGAATATTCTGAATGTGGAACAACAGCTGCAGCTGTGCAAACCATTTGATAACAATGATATAAAGAAGGTCCTTTTCTCGATTCCAAACCACAAGTCCCCAGGACCTGATGGTTTCAACAGTGGGTTCTACAAAAGCTGTTAGGAGGATATTGGACCATTAGTTTGCAATGCTATTCAAGAGTTCTTTGAGAAAGGTTTCCTACCTAGTTTCTATGGGAAGACAAAGCTGATCCTTCTGCCGAAGATCCCAAACCCTATTAAGCCTTCTGATTTCAGACCTATTTCGTGCTGCAACATCATTTACAAATGCATCACTAAGTTACTTTGCCTTAGACTGAAAGAGGTGCTACCTCACATTATTGATGCAGGCCAAGGGGCTTTTGTTAAGGGGAGAGAACTCCTTTTCAATGTCTTGCTTTGTCAAGATATTGTGAGGGGATACCACAGATTGCACACTCCTCCATGTTGTATCATGAAGGTAGATCTTCACAAGGCTTTTGATTCTGTCCACTGGGAATTCATTAATGAGATGCTTAATGCTCTTCATTTCCCTCCTTTATTTGTCAAATGGATTATGAACTGCATTTCTCAAGTACAGTTTGCAATTAATGTTAATGGTCAGCAGGGTAATTGGTTTAGAGGAAAAAGAGGTCTAAAACAAGGGGATCCTCTTTCCCCCTTGTTGTTTGTGATGACCATGGATTACCTTTCCAGACTCTTTAAGAATGCCAACTCTCAACCAGGTTTTGTGTTCCACCCCCATTGCAAAAACATGAATCTGACTCACCTCATGTTTGTTGATGACCTCATTATTTTCTGAAGGCTATTCCTTCCTCTATCCAGTTACTCATGAATGCTTTTAATGCGTTCACTAGATGCACGGGACTTAAGACAAACCTGGACAAGTCCAGTATTATCTTTGGTGGAAACTGCTCTCATATTCAGCAAGCATGTTTGGACATCACAGGGTTCAAAGAAGGTCAGCTTCCATTAAGATATTTGGGACTCCCAATTAAATCAAGTAGATTGTCCAAAGGAGAATGCAGCACCCTAGTGACAAAAATCACAACAAAGATTATGGTGTAGGCTTCTAGACATCTGTCCTATGCAGGGAGACTGGTACTTGTTAACTCAGTGTTATTTGGTATGTTCAGCTTTTGGGCTCAGGTTTTCATTCTACCTCAAGCTGTTATTACAAAGGTTAGTCAGCTCTGCAGAAATTTCTTATGGGGGGGTGAATCTGGATATAAAAAGACTCCTCTAATAGCATGGAAGACTGCCTGTACCCCCAAGAAATATGGAGGACTGGGGGTAAAGAACCTCAATCTCTGGAATAATGCCTGTATAGCAAAATTGGTATGGGCTATTGCAAAAAAGAAGGACCATCTATGGATTCAATGGGTTCATGGAAGATATCTCAGAGGAAGGGATTGGTGGGGTTATACACCTAAAGGAGATACATGTTGGTATTGGAAGAAAATCCACAAAATCAAACAGCTCTTCTGCAGTTATCCAAAGGATGATTATAAAGTTAATGAGGGATATAGATGGCAGTTAAAGTTAGACAGCAGGCCAATATGGTCAAAACTGGTGTGGTCAAGGATCTGTGTACCAAGGCATTCACTCACTGTTTGGTTCTTTATGCGCCAACGACTTCCTGTACTCAACAGACTTGGACAGTATATGGACATACCTACTGTCTGTTCCTTCTGTCAGCACCATACAGAAACACAGGATCACTTATTCTTTGAATGTCCCTTCACAAAGGAGATATGGGATAGGTTCCGGGAAGAATGGAGGTTGACTCTAGATGTTAGGGGGAGAGAGGCACTCATTCTTTCCCTGAGAAACCTGAAGATGACCAGGAAAATGAGATGCCCTGTTCAGGCCATGTCAAATGCTGTTATATATCATATTTGGCAAGCAAGAAACATGCTTCTCCTCAAGCAAGAGACATATCAGGTGCAAAGCATTTTGAAGGACCTTAGGACTCAAATTATACAAAGGGTGTTATAGATTCATCAATACAATCACAATTATAACACTTGTATAGATTTTCTTTTGCATAGGTAGTAGGAGTGGCTTTTTAATAGAGGCATGTATTAGGCTGTACAGAATGGTTTTTGGTTAATACAATGTCCTCACTTATGCAAAAAAAATAAAAAAAAATATATACATACATACATATATATACATACATATATATATATGCCTGCTTCGTGTGCAAGTGTGCTCTATAGTGCGGCCATGCTTGACTTATGTGAGGCTCGAGTAGATCGATTAAGTGAAAGTGGCGAGTTATGCGCTAGTATAGGAGTCAAATAGCTCTCCCTACACCTTCAGGTGACGTTGTGAGTACTTCATTGGTGCAATATACTCCTAACACGCGAAGTGGCTCTATGGATTGACTTTTAGGTGATCCGAGTGAGTCGATCGGATATATGTGAGCCGAATCCATTCTCGCGTTCTTATGTTCGCTAAGTTATGTTTTTAAGGGTAAATGCCTTTTTCGTACACTCTCATAAGACAGTCGATAGTTTAAGCATGTCGTTTTGAACTCGAACCATTGAAAAGTCTTTCTGTAAGCTCGTCTTTGCCCCTGAAGTACGATTTGCTCCTCGGGCCCCCTAATGGAGTGAGCGGACGTACTCCAAGGATGGTAGAGAAGAAGTTCAAATCAGATAAGCTATTTTCACCTTTGAAATCCAAAGTTTCGAAATGTTAATATCTTTTCGTTGTTGCGTCAAGATTTATTTTACATTCTTTAGCTATGATGAGCGAGCTTAGGTTTCCGAGTACATGCCATTGAACTATACGTGTCAAGATCGATTGCTATAATTTTAGTTTATGCATGTAGTAATAATTGACTGGTGTAATAGCTTGAATAGTGAAATGATGTTTTTAAATGTGTTAGTTCTTATACAACTCATGGTTACGATTATGCTAGCATATGATCATTTATGTCAATTTCATATACAATTGACTTCATTTATTATACACCTTATGTTAGTTTGTACACTTTACGTCACATATTAGTTCATGCTAGCCCATGTATGATTGCCATAATTGGTTTTTAACATGTCGTGGCCCCTAATGTATTATGTTACCATACAAGTCACATATTAGTTCACAATATGTTAGTTCATCGGATTCATGAACAAGTCACCTATTAGTTCATGTTGTATAAGTTATATTATGCTAGTTTTAATTGATGTTAGTTCATGTAGGATTGTCGCAATTGGTAATCCTACTAAAAGATATCTTCCCTCTTTCTTTTGAAATCCGAATCCCTTAAGTTTGTATGCATGCCTGAAGGCTATGTGCTAATAGTAAGACCTCGTTAATCGTTGCGTAAAGTGTACCTACTGATGCCCTTCTTTGCCATCATTGCCTAAAACGTGTAGTACTTGCTTTCTATTATATGGATTACGATTCATGAATGGGGTGACAATGTTTTGGCCTGACTGAACCCGAATACACCTAGAAAACTCAAGCGAGAAAGAACCTAGCAGACTTTGGAATTGTACATAGTAAATAATCCCTCCTAAGGCAAGTGACCCACAATACGACTCCTATGATCACCTGTAAGATAGATGTATCTCATACGACCTCAACGGGTGCCTATGAAGCCATTGATATCAACCATACTCGCACAATTCTAGTCGCTCAACACCAATTCCTCCTAAATTGGATAAGGTTTAAGGCATGCCATTGACCATAGGCTGCAAAAGAGGGGATTACACGCATACTTACATGTCTAAGTGTTCCTTTATGTGACAACATGTGGGACTGCATGTCTTAAAATTTATTATGATGTCATGTGCTGTGTAAGACCATAAGAATACATATGGATATGACCTTTGTATGTAACCATTGACGTGTTGTGAACAAATGCTAACGAAGTGAGTTTGTTTATAGTTGCTTGACTTAAGTTGGTTAGTATACGACTTGGTCATCCAGATAATATAAGCTTTGTAATTCATAGCACGACATGACCACCGACTCATTCATTGCATTCTGAGACTTCTATAATTCCATGTTTTAGCTAAGTAACTGCATGCGCCAATATGTGAAGCACGATGAGATGACCTTAGGAGCATGACCATTTATGAACTTCAAAATGAATCATGTGTGTTTAAAACTCAATGCATATGAATGTTTAGCCGTTCCATGACCATTCACTCGTATGAATCTATGACTTAAGAGACGATCAGCCCCAAGTAAGAACTTTAGGGGAAGCCTTCCCACCATCAAAGTCGTCAACTTGCATTTCTACATTCGCACCCTTTTCTCAAAGTTATTCTTACCGACATGATACGCTAGTTTGTGTTAATTCGTGGTCTTTGAATTCAGTGCTTCGTTGTTAACCCCTACATGATATCAATGTGAATTCAAGTGTTACCCCGAGTTCTTTCGTTCCCCCTGTGATGTAATTTGATGTCTTTGTTGTCCTATGGTGACGTGGTAACCTCTCGTAAATGATTTAACCTTAGATTGACCCAATGTCTTCATGTTTTAGAACGAACCTGATTATGTAACCTCTTCATACGAACCTGACATGCCCCATCTAAGTTACCACGAAGGTAAGACCCATAAATTAGCTGAAATGGATGTAAAAACATGGCAATGACAACCATACGTGCTTTCATTTTGGGAATTGCTTGCTATATGTATATTAACCGGTTTCATGTTGCCTTCAATTCCTAAACTTGAGAATGCTGAATGTGCTGATGTTATACGATACTATGTCATGCTATTATGCTTAAATGATGTTATGTGACACTATTATGTTTAAATGACACTAGGTGGTGCTATACGATGTTTTTGTTATTCTAAATGTGTGTTGGAGTCTCCATGATAATCATTGTGAGTTCAAAGTGACTTGAATTCATGTTTTAGTACGATACTACTAATGTTTGACCTTAATATGTCATTGTCCCGATTGTCATGCCTTTAGATGCATACTTATAGATGCCTATGTCTAGCATTATTGCTTGTCATGCGAATTGAGCTTAGACCATCGAAAATCTATGTTTTATGCTCCAATATGGTTGTCCATGCCAACTCATTTGCCCCTCTTCAACGCGATTTGCCCTCGGCGCCTAAATAGAGTGAGTAGACGCTTGAAGAGGATTGGCGAGGAGGAGACTGGAAACCATAAGCGATTTTCTTTCGATTTAAAATAGTGTTTCCAAAATGAAACTTTTGTTTGAAAACCCGTCACGTAGATCCTACTTGTGTGCATGCATTCTAGGAAAGACCGAACTTAGATTTAGAATTTCGAGGACGAAATTCTTTTAAGGGGGGGATAGTGTAAGACCCGCCTTCGTTATTTTTATGTTAAGTTGCCTGCATTACCTTTTTACGTTATAAAATCGTATTTTTAATAGTAATTATATGAGTTAATTGATTATCGATGTGCTTTTGAAAACTATAATTTTATAAAAAGGGATTTTTATCGCTATTATTGATTTCAAAGTTAATTCGTGTTATTTATGTCTTTAAATAATACTGATAGTTTAATTTAGTCGTTAAACGATTAATTTCATTAAAAAGAACGACTATTTGATTAATGTTATTATTGACGTTACTTATTTATAAAATGTTTGAATCAATGCTAACCCGAGTTTTTAAAATCGTTTTCCATTTTACTTAATCGATTTCCAACGCTTAAACTGAAATGTTCGTCGTGAGTCGTTTCAACCCGAGTTTAGCCTAACCATTAACGAGCACGGGATCGGGAATCAGTTGAATGCTGTTAGTTTGAAACAAAAAAAAAAAAGGAATTTAGAACAAAAAGGGGGGGGAGACTCTCGGGTTGAGGCACCCGAAAACAGGACCCAACCCTCGCTCTCTCTCTAACCCTCGCCGCCTCGCTCTCTCTCTCACTCCCGTGTCTCCCTCTCTGCCTCGCTCTCTCTCTCACCGGCGACGCCACCTGGCGCTGCCGCCGACCACGCGTCACCGGCGAGAGAAAGGGACGAACGGTCCCTCCCCCACGCGTCCCGGCCACCGGTTCCGCCACTGTTTCGCGTCCACTTCGCACCACTTCACCCACGCGTCCTAGCCACCAGAAAACACCGTCCACTTGCCGGAAATCGACAACCCACCTCGCTCCTAACCTCTCCTATAAATTAGAACCAAGAATCGAGCCCCAATCGGCCTCAAGCAGCACGAAATCGAAGGTTAGGGTTTCGGGTTTTTGAAGAGGCGACCTGGGTTCGAGTCCAAGGGGTTTGGGGGCGTGATTTGCTGCTAAATTGAGTGGATTATTAAGCAATTTCGTGTGAGTGTTTCTTCCTCCTAAGTTATTACTATTTTCGAAATGAATTTTCAGCAGATTGATGTTGCATGTCAAGTTAGGGTTAGTTAGATTTGTTAGAAATATCAAGAAACGAGCTATGCATGTTTAGGTTCGAGTCATTTAGTTGATTTATGCCCGGAATTATAAATTGATGCGAGCTATGTGCGTTTATATGGAATTATGCCTGAATTGGACTTGACTGAAAACCATGCATGAAAATGGATTAATTTTTAAAGTTATAAAGGTGTAATTAGTTAGAATATGACTAAAGCAAGCTATGGTTTTAAAAGAATCGAAAACGAAGTCGATTTGATATATTTAGCGTTGATTCGATTAATTAGCGATTCCTGAAAATGGATTAATTTTAAAGTTATAAAGGCGTAGTTAGCTTGAACACGACTAAAGTAAACTAAGGTTTAAAAAGAATCGGAAACGAAGTTGTTTTGGTATGTTTAGCCTTGATTCGAATAATTAGCGATTCATGAAACAACCTAAAAATGTTTTAAATCGATATATGTTTAGTTGATTGCTTATGTTTTTGAAGATGACATGAAGATGACATGTTTAGTTGATCTATTATGCCTTGATTAGTTTAAATTGGTTCGTTAAGCGTTATTTCAAGTTAAGGCAACAAGGATGTATATGTATATGTGGCTAAAAGGTGCTGTATGCACAGGTAAGAGCCTAACCCTCCCCCTTTTTAATAAGTCCTTGTGATAACTTATTATGCGAAAGAAATGGATGAAACGAGCTAGTAGTTGGATGGTTCGAGGATAACATCATGAGCGTTTGAGGTCTTGTCTGTATGGTGAAAGTGAGGAGGGAGACTGGGTTGTGAATTACCGCAATCGTGTGGATTGCGAGGCCATGTGTGGCTTATTGTGTTGAATCGATATGTTTGATATGAAGTGCTTAAATGTGATATATGCGATATATGTGCTTAAATGCTTAGGTTGCATTATATGCATAAGAGTGAGTTTTTAAAGAAAGATTTCATGTTTTGAAATGATAGTAGCCATAACTATTATTGCATGATGGCCTATTTTAAGTAAATGAAAGCAGTTTTGGGAGTGAACTCGCTTGAACGGGGGAATCCCTAAAGAGTTTTACAAAAGCGTGAGTTGTATGATAAAAGATTTCGCTGTGAGAGGCAGCAACAAACTTATTAGTCGTTAAGACCAAGTTTAAATGGCTAAGATAAGTGCATAGGGACATCAGATAGGGAGTGAACTCGCTTGAACGGGGGAATCTCTATATAGCCTAGGGCGTAGTCCCTAGAGACCCTGACGAGGGTTAAGGTCCAAAAGTTTAGTTGCCATCCCGGGTGTAAGAGCTTAGGGGATTGAGTGTAGATCTCTCCCAACCAGCACTTCATGATCTTAAGCCCAGAAGTAGTTTATTATTCAATATGAAAAGCAGTTGGCACTCTGCCTTTGAAATGTTTCAGAAAGAAAGTTTGAAGGGTCATTATACGACCAAGATGAAAGAAAAGAGTTTTAAGAGCCTAAAAGGCCAACAGAAGAGTTTTAAGAGCCTAAAAGGCTAACAGAAGAGTTTTAAGAGCCTCAGAAGAGTTTTAAGAGCCTCAATGGCTAAATGAAGTGTTTTCAGTAAAAAGAAAGAAAGTTTCCTATGTGTGCTACATGCATGCTCTAAGTATACTTTATGAATGAGTTATGTTTGCAAAGAAAGAAACGAAAGTGTCTGCACTTGAAACTTCAAGGCATGTGATAGTAAATAATATGTGACTTCAAAGTGAGTGTACAAGCATTATAGTTAGAAGCATGTGTTCAAGCGAGCAAGTAGCCATGTTGTTTTCATGACATATCATGTGGTTTCTCTTGAAGTACATAATGAGCATATAGGTGATAGTGCATCACATGTTTTGTTTAGAGTCACGTGATATGTAAGCAAGTCCCTAACATGCCACCTTTATTGAAACTAAGAACCTTTCATGAAACTGAGAATCTATCACGTTTAAGTGTTTACAATCTGTCACATGTAGCTTATTATTATAGTTGTTCGTTAAGTGGATATCGCGAGTTATGTTTATGAGAAAGAACGTTATGTGCTTAACTTCATTGCTTGCCTAAGTGATTAACTGCCTGTAGTCAAGAAGTTGGTCATTTGAGGACCTAGAAATATGTTAAGTGGGTAAAGTGACGCTTATGGTTAGTGATGTTTCTATAAGAACTTCGTAAATGCCTATTATGATATTATAGTATGAATACGTGATATGTGTTTAGTAAAGATACTATTGCCTGCAACGGGTTTGGTTTTAAGGGGGTTGGGGGACACTCACTGAGCGTGTGGTTGCTCATTCCACTACTTTTTCCCTTTTCCCCCAGGTTTTCTTTATGTCAGGAAGGAGTTGAATCAGCTGGAATCGCTTATTGCTTGCAAGGTGTCATTAGCGCCTATTTATGTCTTTAAGGAGTCTTGTAAAGTCCTTCCTAGTTTGTAAACACTTGTAAACAGTATTCAAGGTTCATGTAACACATTTTGGTTATGAGTCGCTCTGTATGGCTATATGAGCCAACCATCCAGTCAGTTAGATGTCTTTTGGTTGAAATTAGTTACGTGATGGGATGTAAACCCCCTACTCCGGTTGTGTGAACCGTTGAGTTGTATCTTTTACTGTTTCTGTATTAATGACCTATTATGTTTGGTGTACTCCGAGCGGGTGGCTCGTCGAGTTATGAACTCCGGCGTGTGGCCGTTGAGTTAGGTTTTAAATGTTTACGCTTCCGTTGATTTACAGGGACTTATTGTAAGGCGTTTAGCCTGGGAACGTTCAGTTTTCAGGGGAAATGCTGTCCGTTTCGTCCCAGAATTTAGGTAAGAAGTTAGGAAAACGAAACGCTTTCGTCCCTAGGGGCTGGGGGTGTTACATTGATGGTATCAGAGCATGGTCCTGCGACCATAGGCCGCGACCTGAGTCTTGCATCTCATATAGGACCCTAGGAACACTTTGTGGTTATGTGACATATGCCTGCTTCGTGTGCAAGTGTGCTCTATAGTGCGGCCATGCTTGACTTATGTGAGGCTCGAGTAGATCGATTAAGTGAAAGTGGCGAGTTATGCGCTAGTATAGGAGTCAAATAGCTCTCCCTACACCTTCAGGTGACGTTGTGAGTACTTCATTGGTGCAATATACTCCTAAAACGCGAAGTGGCTCTATGGATTGACTTTTAGGTGATCCGAGTGAGTCGATCGGATATATGTGAGCCGAATCCATTCTCGCGTTCTTATGTTCGC
>JACYFF010031956.1:24783835-24823476 GCA_017589665.1 Selenicereus undatus
CGCTTGCTTCAAGCGTCCAAATAGGTCTACCGATCCAAGTCTTGAGAGGAAGATTCCTGGTATCACCCGCAACAAGCACTGTTTAGACAAACCAGTTAGTGAAGTGTGAAAATTCTTTTTGCCTTGCTTTGAGCTTTGAGTCTGCTTCTTTGGATTTGGACGCCTAAGGCTTAGCCAAGACTGAGAAATTCTATGCCAATGTATATCCCCAAGCAGAACCAGTCTTTGCACGTCAATAATGTCCAGTCTAATAGGGTAGGGTCTTTGAAAGAAGGAGCTCTTCCATAGCATAGTTATGACACCCAGAATTCCTGGTGATAGAATCCACTGCTCTTTGATTTGAAGGAGGAATTGCACAACTAGAAGAAGAGGGTGGGCGTGAATATTGTGAATATTGTGAGAATGAAAGACATTCTTCTTCCCCGCGATGGGATTGGCTCAATGATGGACATGGACAGAAAGGGTTGCACGTTAGAGAAAGTAGCGTTTCTTATCGGCCACTCGCTTACACTGAAGTTTTAACACCCACAGATCTGCGGAGCTAGCCTTCGTCATCAGGATTGAATGCGTACTTAGCTTTTATCCTTCATATCTTCTAGGCTCGAATCTTGTTGACAAAATTTCTAACTACTTCCCGAAGGGAGGTTGAAAATCTGCTCTTCTTGAATAAGAAAATGTAAAAGGTGCATATAGAATGCTTTTAGCTCTTTTTAGGGGTCTGCTGCTATTGACTCAAATGCTGGGATTGGAATGCTTCAAAGCCTTTGACCACTAGATGGAATAGCTAGAGAGATAAGTCAAAAAGTAGTCATCGCGAGGGATACTACATTGGCCAACAGACTAGAATAACACATAGGCAAATGTGAAGACACCTCAACTAAGGCTTTCTGACTTGTGGAAAGAGCCTAATGCTATGCTGAAAAATAAGCATTAGATGAATGATCGGGTGGCCTTGAGATTACTTACTTTCTTGTAAGAGCTTTTAGGAAGTAGCTAGCGCTAACAAGTTATGTCTATATGCTTTTCACATGCAATTCTAACGGGCAAAGGTCAGGAAGTGAAAAGATGACTCTGTCTCTTAGTTAGCCGGGATTTCAACCTATTTCCTAAAAGCAAGCTTAGGTCAGAATGGCTACCCACCTTTGAAATTGAGTGAGTGGGAAAACTCCCAATGCTAGCATGAAAAAGCTATAAGTCACTATATAAAAAAAGTATCTGAATAGATTTAGTTACGCCAAGCCTGCGTTCAAGCGCTTTGCACAACGTTATACATCCGTACACGGGATCAGATTGATATTCAATCATACGCCTAACTTAATTTCGCTCTATTGCCATGAATCTTATTTCTCTTCCTTTATGGTACTTATAATCACTGACCTTTTTAAAGTTTGGATTGGACTTGATAGGAAAAGCTCCTTCAGTAACTTGGTCAGGCAAGAGCTCAAAATGGACTTCTAGGTAACCCACCACTACCGCCTAAGGTTCTTGGGTCATCTTTTCATTGAGCCCCTTAGCTTAGCCTTTGATGGTATGCAACTTACAAAAATAAGCACCTTGCAAGGGCACAACAAGGTATGCGAATATGGGCACTACGATCAGAAGTCCCACTTTGCTAGCTTAGCGCAGTCAGTCCAGTCATCACGAGTAATTTCAAGAATGGATTAGTAGAATGGTCGAGTTCGTTAGCTAGGATCCAGTTGCAGACAACAGACTTATGTCAATACGTCTTCTCCCACAACCAGGTTGACTTGCACGCTAGCTCTTTCGTGAACTTAATGAACTATAGCTATTTTCTCGTACTGTCAGTCTCCCAATGCATAAGATAGTAAGGCATGAGACCTATCCTCCTAGGTCAACGTGTGGTGTTTTCAACACAACCTTTCTTCTTTCATTCCCAACTCTTTAACTCATAGCTACGAGCTACTCTAACTCATAACATAAACTTCTATTGTTAACTCCGTAACTTCGACCTACTATAGTAAGAGCTCACTTTCCGGAAATGAAGACGGGTAGTTCAGATTGCTAACGAAAAGGCTTTTCAGTCTGAAGAAAAAGGCATTGATTAGGGCGGAGCAGACTGAACCGCTTTCCATATGACTGAAGATGGGAGGGCCTTTACTGATTCGGCTTTTTGGATGAAATATAGGGTTTGACTCATTAGTTTGAGGCTGGGGTGGTGATCTAAGTAGTTATCGTTCTTCTTCGAAGACGTCGAATCCTAAGATAATAGAAAGGAAGCGATCAGCTAAAAAAGAATTCTCGGAGAGAACCTCCCAGACAGCGAATGCATACTGGCTTAACGTTTTGCTCTTAGTACACTTTTAATTGAAGGTTTTCCCAAGGGTGCCAACTTCAGAAGATGCAGAAAGACCTTACAGCCTCAGCGGGTGATCCCATGGTATAATGCGAGCGGGAAGAGCGGATAGCCTCAAAAAGAATCTCTGCCTTACGACTGATACACAGGTATCAGAAATCTCATAGTCAACAGTAATTGGCGATACGACTAGAGCGAAGTAGCGATAAGGTTTATAACTACTAGTCTAAGGCAAGCAACTAGCTCCAGGTAAGGTAATTTGAATTTGTTCGTTCTTTAGACTTCAAATGCGAATAAAATAGTTGAGTTTCATAGATCAGCTAAGCATGAAATGGACGTCAGAAGGGAGTCGGTGATTTAGTTCCCTTCCCTCTCCTAAAGGCCCTTTGACTTAGACTCACATGCATGCAATTGAAGCAACTCTCTATCAAGATCATGCTACTACAGTTTACAGGCAAAGGAAAGAAATCCCGCCCAGCAGAGATCTCGAACCACAACTCAAAATCCATTGCATATGTCTCTGTATCGGACGAACATAAGGGAAAGGCCATACTCTTTCTAGTTGATGCCATGCTTAGAAATGAAAGATGAACTCCCTCTCCTACTATGAATGCTAGTGCAATAAATACCTTTTCTGGCACAATCCCTTACAAGAGTGGATTGGATGCCATCTCATCCTTTCTTGTCTTCTTCTAAGGTCCGCTGCTTCGATATCTTTCTCAGGATCTAAGCTCTCGAAACTTCCTTCTGTCTTCCTCTAAAAATCTATTCTTTTCTTCTTAACTGACTGAACCAGAAGTAGGGTATTCTCAAGCAGCTGATTCGATAGCATTTGTCTAGTCACCAAGAGCTTATTCTTTCTAAGAGCAGCAATCCATTTTTTACCATTCAAAGAAGGCATGAGATGCATCAATTATGTCAGTTGCTTTAACAGATCAAGTGGCATTCCCGGAAGAAGGTATTCACAGCAAGTACTGCTTTGCTTCATGCGAAGCGAACAAGAAGAGCTTATTCTATAAGAACAATAGGAGATTTGCCTCCGCTTGGTTTCAAAGCGAGGTCAAGCAACCTTTTACTTAGAATTTCTATTTTTTTTCGCTTACTTTGAAAAGGAAAATCCTGCAAAGAACCTTGATGACAACTAGATTGCTAAATCCGCTCCTTGTGCTTTTATCTTATCTTAGTCCCCTTCTTATTTTGCACCACAGTCATAAGCTTCACTTCATGCTTTCTCATTAGCTATATCATTAGAATATAATCGCATCATTGCATCTTGCATTGGTATTTATCCATTGAGATTGAGTCTTCAAAGTAAAGGGAATGCTTAATGCACTTCCTTTGCTCGCTCTATTCACACGGGTTGCTCGCTTGGCTTGAATCCCTTGGTTCTTCTATCTTGGCTGCTTACTTCCTTCTTTGGATCGGATGGCAACTCAGACCAACCATTGTCAATCGAAGGAGCATAAGCCACTCACTCGAAAAAACGGACTCTCCTTGCTCTCTTGACTATAAAGGCTCGCTTCTCTCATCTCTACTTGAAAGTTGACATCTTTCATCTCCTATATAAAGCAATCACATACATATTAGATATAATAAGGGAAAGCATACATCTTGAATAAGTTGGCTACGATTAGTCACTTCAAAAGCCATTAACCAAAGCACCGACTTCCCTTCTACGGGAGAAGTAAGAGGCTCAACTATGGTCTGCTTTAAAGGAGTAAAAGCTTCATTGGTACCACAATCCTTTTAGGTTCAGCAGGCCACTATGACGTCGCCAAACATGACTTTTTAAGCTTGCTTTGATAGGCTAGCCTTAAATAGAAGGTGTAAGGCCCGCATTTTTGTTTTTCGTTAAGCTAACTGTATTACCTTGTTACATTATAAAATCATATTTTTAGTAACGGTATGAGTTAAGTTATTATCGATGTGCTTATGGGAGCTATAATTTTATAAAAAGGGATTATTATTGCTATTATTGATTTTAAAGTTAATTCGTGCTATTTGTGCCTTTAAATTATATCGACAGTTTAATTAAGTCATTATTTGATTTATTTAGTCGTCTTCCGAATGCGAGCAGGTTGTTAACCTTAGAATTAGTTTCGAGGTTTATTAAAATCGAACCTTGACGTATTTGGGAACGCATAATCGATGAGGGATCGTATTGTCGATTTGGGTTTAGCGTATGAAGTACAAAATTGGACTAGCGGTGCTATTTATTGAACAACTTAGAACAAAAGAAAAAAAAAGGGAGGCGCATTTTTGTAAAAAGGGGTGCCCGGCCCCTTTCCTCTTCATTTCCACGCGACACCCGACCCCCCTGGTGTCTCTCTCTCTATTCTGCATCTTCTTCTTCCTCCATCACTATGCTCAACCACCAAGCTCCCAAAACCCCCAATTTTCGGTCAGCCAGCTCAAAAGTCCCTAGCCTGCCCATCATCAAACCAACCTTTTGATGGAAAATCTGGGCAAAATTGGAGACAACCCAACATGGTTTCGGTTCATTTGGGTTGCGATTCGACCCCCCAGATGCGAGCCGAGGCCTAGCCAAGCAACCTCGCTCCTAGTTGCTTCGAATCCACCACAGTAAATTCATAGCCCAAACACCCACCACGAGTTTGAGTATGTGAAGGAGCTTTTGGGTGAAATTAGGGTTCAAAATACGCGGGTTTAGGCGTGAAATGGGGTATGTTCCGTGGTTTTGGGCATGGCAGCAGAGGAAGGTCGAATCCCCAATTTGAAGCCTTCCAATCGAGTCCCAAAAGCCCATAATCAGGTCCTTAGTTTGGAGTCCAGGTGAGTGTTCCCCGCCTCCTAAATTAGTATTAATTTCGAAACGTTTTAACGTAAACGATGATTTATGTTAGCTTAGGTTTAGTTAATTTCATAGATTATGTGATGAGAAACTATGCATGTTTAGAATCGATTCGAATGTTAAGTTTATATATGCCTGAAGATTTAATTCGACCTGAATTATGCATGTTTAGCTTTGATTCGAACCTAATTAGTTAATTGATGCCTGAAGATTTAATACGAAGTGAATTATGCGTGTTTAGCTTTGATTCGAACCTAATAAGCTAATTCATGCCTGAAAACTAACTCGAAGTGGATTATAAATGTTTATGAATGACGAATGTACGTTTAGCTAATTCATAATCTCGAAATGAATGATAAACGCTTAGAATCAATGTATATATGTTTAGTTATTGCATGATCGTTTATAAACTTCGAAGTGAATCGTAAGTGTTTCAAGTGAACGTATATAAATGTTTAGTCATTCCATGATCGTTTATAAACTTCGAAGTGAATCGTAAGTGTTTAAAATCAACGTATATATATGTTTAGTCATTCCATGACCGTTTATAAACTTCGAAGTGAATTGTAAGTGTTTAAAATCAACATATACAAATGTTTAGTCATTCCATGATCGTTTATATGTTTAGCTATTCCATAATCGCTTATTAATTTTGAATGAATTATAAATGCTTAGAGTCAATTCATGTTGGATTTGCTAAGTGAGGTGCTATAGTTATATATGTGGATGTGATTGTATGTATGTGTATGTATGCTTGTTGAAACGCACCGCTGGATGGTGCTGCTTGCCCAGGTAAGTACCTAAACCTTACCTCTTCATAAACTAGCATGATAATATGTTATAATTAATAAATTGAAAAACCGAGATGGTAGTTGGATGGTTTGAGGAAAAACTATGAGTGGTTCAAGGTTCTTGTGGTACGGTGCTTGTGAGGAGGGAGTCTGGGTTGTGATTACAACAATCGTGTGGATTGTGAGGCCATGTGTGGCTCATTGTATTGAATTGATTATGAAGTGCTTGAATGTGATACATGTGGACCCCTTCCCTTCCATGTCCTCAAGTTGCATTATGTGCATAGGGGTGAGTTTTTCAAAAAGGGATTTCATGTTTTGAAATGATAATAGCCATAATTATTAGTGCATGATGGCTTATTTTAACTAAATGAATACAGTTTTTGGAGTGAACTCGCTCGAACGGGGGAATCCCTAAAGAGTTTTATAAAGGCGTGAGTTGTATGAAAAAGGATTTCGTTGTGAGAGACAACAAAATTATTAGCCGTTATGGTCTATACGCTTTAAAGTGGCTAAGATAATGTGCTGCGGACAATATGATATGAATGGTGTTAACCTAGGGGAAAGTCCTGGTAACAGGAAACCTAAAGACCCTAACAAGGGTTAATGTTATGATATGAATGATGTTAACCTAGGGGAAAGTCTTGGTAATAGGAAACCCTAGAGACCCTGATAAGGGTTAATGTTATGATATGAATGAAGTTAACCTAGGGGAAAGTCCTGGTAATAGGAAACCCTAAAGACCCTGACGAGGGTTAATGTAATGGTCCGATGTGTTATATGTAGCCATCCTGGGAGTAAGGGCTTAAGCGTGAGCGTTAGGTCTCACTATGGGGTTGAGAATAGATCTCACCCAATCAGCACCCTGTAATGATCTTATGCCAGATGTATTTTTCTAATAAGCAAAGAAAAGCAGTTGGCATTAAGCCATTTCAAGTATTTCAGGAAGAATGTTTTATGGGCCGATAAGAGGCCAGATGAATGAAATGTGAAAAGTTTATAAGGGTCAGTTGCGATCGATATGAAAGAGATTTCTTTTAAAGAATATGAGCCTCAAGAGGCTAAGAGAAGAGTTTTTATGAGCCTCAAGAGGCTAAATGAAGTGTTTTTGGTAATAAGAAAGAAAGCTTTCTGTGCATGTTCTATGCTTTTCTTATAAATGAAATGTAAATGAGATCTAAGTAAAGTATGCTGATGAAAATAAAAGTGTTATGTGCATATTCCAAGTATGATTTATGAATGAGATGCTAAGTAAGATACGATTACGAAAAAGAAGTCCTCATGAACATGTTTCATGCATACCCTATGAATGAGATATGAGATTTGAATGAGACTTGAAATGTGTGTGTGCCTTATGCATATCATATGAATGAAATGCCAACAAAAGTATAATTATGAAAAGAGATAACCTTATGTGCACATCATATGAATAAGGTTTCATGTATAGTTTAAATGGAATGCTAAGAGGTTATGACTATGAAAAACAAAAATTCCTATGCTTAACCCTCAATGCTCGCTTACATGCTTAACTGCTTGTTAGTAAAACAACTTAGTCATTCAAGAATTTAGAAATGTGTTTGAGTGGTTAAAATGAAGTTTATGGTTAGTAATCCTTCCATAAGGATTTTATGAATGCCTAATATGATAGTTAAGTATGAATACGTGATATGTAACTAATATGAATATTATTGCCTGTAACGGTTTTGGTTTTAAGGGGGCCGGGGGACACTCATTGAGCGTGTGGTTGCTCATCCCACTACTCTTTCCCCCCTTTCCCTAGGTTTTCCTTGACACAGGAAGAAGTTGAGTAAGCTATGTCAAGATGGAGTCTATTCTCGCTTGCAAGGTGTCATGTGTGCCTGCTTACGTCTTTAATGAAGTCTTGTAAAGTTTGTAAACGTTTGTAAACGTTTGTAACCAAGTATTCTAGTTCATATAATGCATAATGAGTCACTCTGTATGGCCGTATGAGCCAACCATCTAATTAGTTAGATGTCTTCTTGTTTAAAGTTAGTTATGTTTTGGGATTTAAACCCCCAATACTCCGGTTGTGTGAACCATTGAGTTGTATCTTTCATTTCTTCTTTATTCATGAACTATTCTGTTTGGCGTACTCCGAGCAAGTGGCTCGTTGAGTTATGAACTCCGACGAGTGGACGTTGAGCTTCTTTTAAATGTTTTATGCTTCCGTTGATTTGCAGAGATTTTTTTTGTAAGACTTTTAGTCTGGAAACGGTTAGTTTTTAGAGGAAGTTCTGTCCGTTTCGTCCCAGAATTTAAGTAAAAAGTTAAGAAAACGTAACGCTTTCGGCTCTAGGAGCTGGGGGTGTTACAGAAGGGCATAGGCTCAGCTCCTTTTTACTTCCTTTCTTTCTTCTGTTCTCTTGCTTGCTCTTTCTCGCATTCTAATCTTTCTCTTTCTAGTCCGAAATGAAAAGTAGCGCGCTATTATGCTATTCTATTTTCTTTTCTTACTTGCGCTGCTTTCTCATGTGTCTTTTTTGATGATTTATCTAGTGGAATAAAACTCTCTTTCCTAGCAGCAACCTCCCTAAGATGCACTGGTAGACACCCTAGCCTCTAAACCACGGATTCCCCGATTAAAACAAAGATTTTGTTATTTCTTTATCTTGCTAAGCCCATAGGAAAAATTTTAATGAATTCAACTCTCAATTGATTAAATGCTAGTGACATACCACGCTCAATATAGTGGGGGAATAGGTGCTTGCACCAAGAGAAAGCCCGATAGATTATGGAAATCTTATTTTTTAGACCTTCGCTGCACTTTTTTCTACTTCAAGAGATCCACTCCTGATAAAGTCAAACTCCTATATAAAAGAAAGAATTTGTCTTTCATTTCAAGTGCCAGGCAAAGAATCAAGCAGGGGCTTAGGCTTTTGTTTAGGAGTTCCGAAAGCTGAGTAAAAGCGCCCATACTTTTTTCTATACGAAAATAGAAAGACGAAAGAGGGCTCCCTATGAAGGAAGGAAGAAAGAAGATGAACTTTAGGAATGAGTACGGCTAGCCAAAAGAATAAATAAATCGATCTAGGACTTGCATCAATGAATGCACCAACCATGGGTACAATGGGTATACCTGTCATCTACCCTGCGCAGGAGGTCGCCTTAGCTGGTGCCAAGGGTTTTGCGTCATCCTTGGCTTGGGTTGTCCTAATTCCTTGATCTGATTATGAAAGAAGTTCTTCTACGACTGCCTTAGCTCTTAGCTGCGGGGTTAACTAAAGAAGTTATTTTAGCTGTAGGACCAATGAAAAAGCTCTTTTAGGCATAATAAAGAACTAGAAACTAGAGCCTCGAAAAAGGGGCTTTGGACTCCCTATGTGGGGCGTGGGAAACTCACCTGTGAAGCTGGTCTTTAGTGGTGAGGCATCCTAAAAGCGATCGACGAGTTTGCAATAGATTGGATTTTGAGGAAACAACAGTCTTGAAGGTTACTGGGAAAGATAACTAATAGATTTTGGTAATTCGACATTGATAAAAAAACAAAGCCAGCTGGAAAAAAAAAGAGAAAACAAACTAAGCTTGGGATTAGAAAACAAAGCCTCCTTCAAGACACATCGCTCTCTCTAGGTGGTTGGCCGCCTATCCTAGATCTTCCTATTTTCAAGAGGATCCCGGGCTTGATCTGGTTTAGTATCAAGGTGATTCTCTTTCTTTTTCCATATATGGGTCCGCGCAGCATTTCCACAATATCTTTATGATCAATTAATGCGACTTGGCTGGAAAGTGTTCGTGCCTCTATCATTGCTCAGGTAGTCGCCGTTTCTAGTGTTTCAGTCACCTTTCAGTGGCTCCCTTAATTATGTGTGTCCCTCTTGCTTGAGTAATGTCGAGCTGGCTAGTCCCCGAAAATGCCTATTCACCTGTCATTGGGGATCAAAATCTTCAAAGTTGAAACTGTCAAAGTAGTATTGCATTTTCAAAAATTTTAGAGACAGAGAGGAACCATAAACTATAGATTTGCCAATCACTGCCCTTGCTGCTCCTAGCTTTCTTGCTCTATTTATTAGAGTACCACCACTGATTCTTCTTCATTCATAGAGTGATTTGTATAAAAATTAATGGTTGATACTTTTCTTATACCATGCTTACTGAATAAAGGAATTAACCATGTGTACTTTATGCCAAACCTGAATACCCTCATTTCCAGCATTAAGTCATTAACCATAGAACCCTAGCCATAGTCTGCTTGCCACTTGCAAAGAAAGAGCTTTTTAGAGTCAAGTTAGGTAGTAAAGCACAGACATGGCATGCGGAGAATTCGTTTTTACAGCTGATTCTGTCAGACCTTATTCTGTAACAGCTCCGGAATGCTTTACCTCCTCGCTCCCTATTGGCTAAAGCATCAAGGAGCAATCCCTGACATCCATATTGCGATGGCTCTAGCTAACAATCTTAATCGCCTTCTCCTGCTCATACACGACCTTATCCTCTCGTATTCCTCCATCTCTTACTCGCTTATACTCCTATTCCCTACATATACTTACTCTTTGATTGCTGACTCGCTATTGCTAAGAAGAGAAGACCATGAGCTAAAGTAGGTTATAGTCTGAAGCTTCGTAAGCTCCCTTCATCCACCAATTCACTCCTCTCTTACTCAACTAGAAGATCCAAGGTCTAAAAGGAACGCCAGGTTCTGAAATAGAATACGCTTGCTTTCGTTCCTATGACTACTTATTTCTATTTAGATATTCCGATTTCTTTTTCTAGTGTTGCTTGTGCCTGTTGCTGCTCCTGGTCTTCCATTGACTTCCGCCAAACGTCGAACGCCGAATACGAAAGGTTAAAAGCTAGCCAATCTATTAGCCATCTCCTTTCGACTCCTCTTTGGATCGCGGACTCGGGCTTATTTATTAAGGGAAGCACTTCATTCCACTCGTTCGTCACATACTCTAAACTCCTAACTTCAGAAAGAACAAAAACAAGGAGTAAACAAGAGCTACAACAACGTCAGTGCCAAGGCCAGGAGGAGGCAAGGGAAGTTTGTTTTGTTTTCCTCAACTTATTCGCTTATTGGAAAGAGCAGGGACCTACAGGCAGAGACAGTACAACAAACTTATGGGCACCGGATTGTATGTCATATCTATTCTTTGCTCGCGAAGTCTACAAAGCGAGCCTTCAATGGGGACATAGCGACCTCTTTAACTCCTCCACTACTACCTGTACTCAATCAAGTACAACTACCAAAAAAAGACACTAAAAATACAAGAAAGGAGGTATTTTGCTTTTTGGAAGTGAAGCGACCTAGTCGAGGTATTGTCAAATTAAGCAGTTCCTCTTATCGAGCGTCACTCGACTCGCGCTATAGTCGAGGAAAGCTCACGTGTTATTCATGTTAAGCTGTCGAGTTAACTAGAGTTGAGGGACTAATCCTTTAGGCAGCTCCTCCTATCTGAGAAGTGGACACTTACTTAGTTCAGTGCAATAATAAAAGAAAGGACCCCTCTACCCCTAAATAAAGTAAGGCTCCATTCTACCGTACTCGAGACCTGAGGCCGAGCCAAGGCCCGGTAACTCTGGAAGAGATCTGTGTCCTGTATAGTCCAGTCCACCAAAGCCCTTTCACATTATAGAGCGTTGAATGCGAAATCGAAGCGTAACTGTTTTTGCATATCGAGAATCTCAAAAACGTCATTACTTATGGGCTGCCCCCTCAACTAAATAATGGGGAATAAGCACAACTGGACTTGTTCATCTTCGCCTAGGACTACATGCGATAGCTACCTGTCGGCTGTGCCCGAAATAAAAAGAAAAGTTAATTTGTAGTTTGGATCACTATTATTCCTATCTAAATAGTCATGCATGACTGTGAACCCCGTTATGAATCACCTCTGTCGTCTTATAGTAGACGAATATGAACATTCACTTTTGTTGTAACAATTCTTCCCATGTTCAAATCCAACCCCGGTTGGGGGTACATTGATCCCTTCGACTCATCACGATGGTTGCTAGCGAGCGAGTCTGTATGGCTTCAAGAGGGTTGCCTTCTCAGCAATTTGTGTAATGTGGTCCTATGTTATGTATGAGGTGATTGATCTCTATGGTTCTCTCTGAGGTTCAATAAGCATCACACTATGCTTTGGTCTTTTAGAGAAGATAGCTCTCTTTTTTCTCTCTCCTAGCACCACACGAGTACCCTTTTTCTCTCTAGGCAGTCTGCAAGCAGCAAGCATAACTTACTGACATCAAAGCTCAGTAGGATAAACGGCAAATAGAAACCAACAACCGACCCTCTTCAGGCATTTGTTTCCTCTATCATCATCTTTTTCATTCATTACAGATGAGGATGACAATACTCTGAAATATAGTACATAAAGAACCTAGGTGCAAAAAAGGGCATTTTCGATGTTTCCTTGAGCGGAAACTTCGGCTTGTTGTTTCTGGACAGAGAGTGATTTCATCTTTGTTTGTAGTTTCTGAACAGTCACATTGCCCGGCTCCAACTCTTATCTGGTCTTCTCAATTTCTGTGTTGATCAGATTCACCTGGATATTCGCTCGTACTTTTTTCGCACGAAGTTATGTTATCCTTTGTTCAATTTGATTTGCAGAGCGCTTTCTTTCCGGTCATTGAGAACTGCAGATGGGCTATCACACCCACTAATGTTGCTGCTACTGGATGGGATGAAGACATCTATCTTATTATATTATATGGAAGAACATCGTTAGATGGTTAGCGGCTAGAATAAAACAAGGGGCGTTGTATGGAGGTTTCCAAGCGGAGGAATGAATTTATTGAGATGCATATAGAATAGATGGTAGCGTTCCAAACCTCGCCTAGCACCGAAAGAGAAAGCCTTGTTCTGCAGGGTATGGCCCTAGACATTGGAGAAATGGAATAAGATAGAGCTTGGTTTGGACGAAGTATCAAAGGAATAGAACCCAGGTGGTTCTTATGCCACTTTTGATGGTCTTGGTTCGGACGAGATGAACGGAAAACCAGACGATCGATAGAAAAAGGTAATTTCCTTCCCATTCTAAGGCATATTGATCTAGATCCCTGAGAATAGGTCTATCAAAAGTGGATGGCTTGGCTCCACTGGGGGATGGGAAAGTCTATGCGGACTTAGAGGCCGAGGGATGGTAAGTAGATTGCTCGATAACTTACCCAGAAAAGCGAAGATGGATTTTCTTCTAGTTGGCCACCACAATACTAAGACGGAAAGCTTGGTAGGCAGTCTACATAGCAGGGAAGTCACCAAACGTGGTTTTAAGTACATTTTTCTTACTCTACAAAACCGCCACTGTAGGATTGTTGACAAGGATGCCTTTGGACCCAATAAGGCTCTTACTCAAAGAAAGTTTGAATGGAATTACAGAATGCGTTACATCCATCATATAGAATGATGCTCAATGGCCGGGATTGAGACATTACTACTTGAAGCACTGTATGAGCTGTTTTATCAGGTCTTTAAGCGCTATTATTAGGTAAGCGCTATATCCTTCAGTCTAAGGCATGCTTAAAGTACACACTTCTCTTTATCTTCCCAACCATGCAAGAAAAGGCTTCATTCCCTACCAATGATGCCCCAAGCTTTGAAGCATACTTCATTTTGGTCCCAGAGATTATTAAAGCTTTGATTCCTTCCTTTGCACCCCTTGCCCTAGGCGCCTTGATACCTGGGCTTAGCCACAGAAGTCGTTGGATGTCTTATTGTTTGGGACTTTCATTAAGGATAAATTGCAGATTGAAACAGTTGCAATACATGGATAGCATCTTCAAGGGATTGACGACTTCTTATTTTAAGGCTTGGCCCCCAAAAGATGAGGACTTTTTTGGAAGGATAGAGTCATTGTATTCCCGAGTACTAATTCTCTTTTAGGATGGTATTTTCTTAAATGAAGGCTACCTTCTTACTTGGCAGGATGGGGTAGATAGATATAGTACGATTGGATTGATGGATGGTGCACTATCCTTCTCCCAATCATTTCTCAGCAAAACTAATGAGTACAACTTATTAAAGGGAAACTACCAAAAAGATCAACGAGCTAGCTATCTCAATCATCCACTGCTCCGAGATTAATGTGCTGTTTTTTATGCTGGAGTCATGGCTTATCATCATTCATATTCTCACCCCTATAAGGTCTTTTAATAAAATGAAGATAAGACGATAAGTTATCGTCTGCATCTATAACTGCTTCTGGTTTATATACACATCGTCAAGGTTGAATTCCGAACGTGGAGCAGGGTAGAGTTCCTCTTTAGCACCGTTCTTTTAGGTGCAGTTTTGTCAATGCGCTAAGAGAAACAGAGTCTAGGAGGGGCGGAAGACTTGATAGGTGTAGTGACTTAGAATCCATGGAGTACTGTCAGACTTTCATGTAGTTCCGTCTGATCAAAAGGTAGAAAAGAAAACAAAAGCTAGCTTTAGGAGAGAAAGTACAATTGTGCCTAACCCTATCAGTCAAAGAAGCTAAGCATGAATAGAAGCTTTCATGAGCAAGAATTAGAACAGATAGGACGAATACGAGAACAAAGAATGAGATAGGAGGCGTGACTACCGTGCTAGGCTCTTATGCTGAAAGGTACCTCTTATTTGCCCTAAAAACATGCAAGAATTACAATGCAAGCAGCGAAATTATAGCACAACAATAGCCCCTCGAATCTTAAAAAAGTTGCTAACCACCTGCGCAAGGGCCTTGTTATTTATAGGGGAGATTTGGGAGATGAGGCGAGGAACGGATCAAGGAAGGACCTGCCAAGAATTCGATGTTCGATGATAGAATCTTTGGAACCGTTAGCCAAAAGAAAAACCGACCTTTTCTTTTGCACGCTTTTTTACATTTCAGTTCAGATACGTTGCTTGACTTGCGCCTTTGCACGCTCAACCACTTTCCCATCCCACCTGGCCCAGCGAGGAATAACCTCAATCCATAGAAGCTGCATCCTCAAGGGTTGAGTGATTATACCACTGATCTTCATATCAACCACATAATAAATTGGTAGTAAAATAGTTATGGACCCATGATGACGAAAAGTAAGTTTTGCGTCGGACTTAGATAGGCCAAACTAACAACAAAATCAATGAAGACAGGAAGGCTTTTAAGTGTAGACGACTACTTGTACTTGAAATTCTATTCCTTTATCAGCTTGAAAGCTAGTTAAGCCAATAGCATATAATGCAAAAGCTTTAGTAAGACTAGCTACATTAGTAGATTATTGATTAGCATACCTTCTCCGAATAGTCTACGTGGGTCCTAGTTTCTATTAAAAAAAATTCATCTTAATCCAGCAATGCAGACAGCCTTGACTCTCTTAAAGAGCGGGAGGTTTAGCATCAACTCATTCAATGAATGTTGTTTCATTCACCACATGGATGAATTCGACTCTGGATTTTTCAGCGGACAGTTATTTGTCTAAAGAGAATAGATGTATAGCAGCTCTCTCTCATAACATAATGAAAGCAAGCAAGAACGACATGAGCGCTTACCCTCTCTATCGAACAACCGAAGCTACTTTAAGCAAATCATTAACTCAACAATTATGAAACTATAGGAAAGTTAGTCTACTGAGCTAGCCCCTCGTTATGCATCAATGCTTGAACAGGACCGTTAACCTTCAAAAACCAAAAGAAAGAATAGCTATTGGTCAGTTCCCTATAACCGATACAACTTGACCGATTGAGACAGGGGAAAAAAAGTCAAGTCTGGCGATACCTCATTTGTCTTTCCCTCATCACCATTGCATGTCGCGAAGGTAGGAATAAGAAAAAAGGGAATAACTGGACATACGTTGATTGTGTTTAATAAGACAACTAAATTGAGTTGACAAAGGAAAGAATTTTGATCCTGGAGATGGGACATATCACACATCCTCCATTCTATTTTATTATGAGTGGGACATTAAATGCGTTCTTTGAGTTAGACCCACCTAGACTAGACTCACTCAGGCATTAACATCATATAACGAGGGAGGGAATCACTCTACTACGACGACAAGGAAAAGAGAGCTTCTTATTGAGACTGATTAAAGCAAAAGTGACTCATGAGGGAAGCAAGGAACATTGTTTTTATGGCTTACCCGTGTATTCTTATAGAACGATTCAACTTGTTAGGCGGTTTGGCGTATAATTCAGTGCGCTTTATTTCAAGCAGTGTGCTCCGAGGTGATAAAAAAAAAAAGCATACCCTGTTGACAGTGTTCCTGTCCCTTAATCATCAAGCTACCCTCGGATTCTTCCCTCCAAATGTTAATGAGATGGGCGGGAAGGATAGAGCCCAACTTATTATATATGGATGTTGATATTCCTTGTCATTCGTGTGAAGATATAGCTCCAACAGGCATATTCTTTGACTCTCCGCAAGTGTATAGTATATTCTTTCCATCTTCCTACGTTGATAGATATTCTAACAACAAACTACAACGCGACGGTAGTTGGCAGCTCTGCATCATGAACTGCATTGGAAAGGGCATCCGATCTCTCTTTTATGAGCTCTTTCCCTCGTATCTGACCTATCCGAGTTAGCCCTCCCAAGAGGATAAAGAGGTGGATCATCTGATCTTGAAATAGGTCATCCCAGCTATCCTGATCTTTTATCTGTTTATTTGGTCTGGTATCTGAATCATACGATTGACCGGATTCTTGTTTTCACATTCATTCTACAGGACTAAAACGAGGCCTTTCCTCGCTAGATGGAAGAAAAGCCTCAACTTTTGCCTTCGTTGAACCCCTTCTTCCTATCATTGCTACATATAAAATGAGACCCTCTTCCATTCACTAAAGAAGACACAACTGATAGATGGATGGATATACCTTTGATGGCCAGTTCTATAAAGAAAAATAAAGAGCTGGAGGCGATTCGGTTTTCTCGAAATCGATGAGTGAACTTAAAATCATAGATCCATTTTGTGATCTACGCGACTGAGACAAGAATCCTACATCTTACCCACCCAGTGCTGTTCTGATTGAATTTCAAAGATCTCGCTCGCTGTCATAGCACATAAAGTGAAGTGTTCTCCTGCCCCTGTCACCTGAGATAAAGTCAACAAAATTGTGATCGAAGTCGTACACATAACCTTTACTATCGAGCTACCAATTTCCCTATCATTTTCACTCCTTCCTTACAGTCTTCATTCCCGTTGGTTATGATCAAGGTTGATCTTTCTTTGGTTCGATCGAGTCACTGCCTTCCTTCACTTTTCAATGGAATGACCGTCACACCATTTCGCCATAACCGGATTCTTACACAAGAGCTAGCTCTATTTTTTGTTGTCAAGAATGAAGCCACTTTCTTAGATCCACAGAGGCATCAGGATCCCCTTATGATAACATACTTTGGCACAAGGGCATGAAGACTGAAGCTCCCATTATGTCGGGTCTTATTGATTCTAATTGAACTCTTCTGCGATGGGAACAAGCCTTTACGGGTAGCTATATGTCTTCAACCATCATTACTATGCTGCTAAGGTCTAAGGGTCAATCACCTGAATTAAGGCCTAAGACTGAGCTCGATTATTGATGATCCCCCTATGGATAAAGGCCTGAAAGCGATCTGCTTAGCTTCAGTCGAGTCACTACGTACCTCTCCTAACGCTTTTTTCCCCTTAGTTAGATGCATTGTTCCATTTCTCTTCTTAGAAAAAAGTATGACTCACTGTTTAGTGAGTGGAGACAAAAGGATTATGCTGGTGCCTTGGGAATGCTGACTTGAGTATGCTAGCTAGGATTAGAAGCTAATTCAACTAGGACCTGTTGTCATTCTTTTCCTTACTAATGAAATTTCTTAACGCGATTGAGTAAGTTGATCAAAGTACTAGAATAATGGAGTGACTAAGGCCATTCTCCAAGTCTTGATACAAATGACAAATGGGGTTTCAGACTTAAAGAAAACATTGCGGCGAAGGGAAGTGACTAAAAGAAACGGTACTCATGGACTGGTATCGCAGTACTGCCTTGCCTACTTTTGGTACTTCTTATTGTGATCTCTTACTTAATTTCTCTATAAGTTCATTTTGATTCCATTAATATAAAAAAAAATTGGGAATGTTGAGTATAAGAGGAGCGTTGGCAGAGGAGGACCTAGGTCTCTAATCCTATCCTATTCTACTGAGACGAAGATCCTCCACATCGCTTCCCAAGGCTGCATTGCGGGTTCCTACCTCCACCCCCGATCTAGGATCAGATGGCTCTCCAATCTTGCTATCCTATGGTTTGTGGTTTGATGCCAAAGTCTTAACTCCTTCCTTACCTAAACTTTCGTGCCCTAGTTTATTGGATCTTAGGTTTGTCCCTATAGCGTCAATCAAGCCAGTAGTTCTCTTTTTGTAGACCGAATGGGCAAACTCTCTACATTCGTACCTGCAGCTAACAAGTCTTTTTTGGCCCCTGAATTCGAGTTACCTGTTCTAGTTCAGGACAGTATGGGACTTGAAGCAAAAGGCTTTGGAAGCGGGATGACATACAGACTATGCACAATTCTGTCACGTGCGGGTAGACCAGAACGTAGATGTAGACAAGTAATTCCTTTATCGGGATGGAAAGGCCCTTGAAGCGGAATTGGATCAAAGGCTGCACATCTCTCATCTTCCTACTTATTTTGTAACAAAGCGAATGAGTAATCGAATGCCTTAGCCCGAGGAAGCGGCTTGAAACTTTCCTTCCATCACTACTTGAAAAGAAAAAAAGGGGATTCAACTAAAGGCTTGGAAGAAGTTCGAATGGATGGATAATACATTCATAAAGAATATGAAGCACAATCTCTAACTCTTAACCGGTGGCATCTTTGCTTCTTTCTGATGATTCAATTTATGTAGGGCTTCTTCCCGAAAGTGGACTTTTCTCTTCTCCTTTCTTCTTCTTGCTTGGACTGGCTATTAAAGGATTCGCATCCCCCAGTTTTCACTTTGAGGTAGGTGGCAGGTCACGCTCTTCCGGACATTTCATTTGATCCCAGTTCACTACCTTTAGCCCAAGCTAGGACATTCTCTTAATGGCATTGGTTCCAAAGGCTATCATCAGTTGAGTAAGTCCTAAAGGATATAGAATAGCAAGCCTCCCTTGAAGGTTACAATCCTATTTTTGAGGGAATGATTTTTGCACAAGAAAGTAATACAAAAGACATCTATTGAAGGGCGGCTATGTAGCAGTATTTTGCCTTTCTTACTGCAATCAGAAGTGGGACTATTTCTCAAAGGAGATGGGGTACGTCGAGGACGATAACTTGTTACAAGAGGGGAAGAAAGTCTAATAAGAAGTGAATTATCAGAACATACAAAGAGATCAATGAATTTTACGATGTTACGTCCTGGTACTAACTACTAGGGCCAACGAGGTAGAATGCTTTCCCTAGGGGATAAGATAGTGTTCCAGAAGTTTGCCTACTTGCTTGGTTACAAAGAGGCATACCATTTAAGGAATCTCCCCTACTTACCAGGGAGTCTCTTTCCCGCGTAGGTTCTATTCATCGGCTACATACACGTTCTCAAGTAGTACACTTTTGGTCAAGCGAGAATAGACGATGCAGCTCATTTTTTAGGAGTTTTCTTTGAGGCATTCCTTTCTCTTCCTGAGCAAGCCTCTTTTCATCGACGCGGTCAGTCTATTAGTGAAACAAAAATCCTTCCGATCAGCTAGTTGCAGAAGAAGCTCAACTTCAAGCCAGTAAGCCCTCCAGCGGAATGACGTTGCTTTAGCTTTCGGGCATCAAAGCGTTAATCTGTAGCTTCGGGCATTAATCAGTCTATTGCTACTTACGGTGATAAAGAAAGGCCCTTCGAACTTCACTGTCTGGCATCATAGCCTATTCCGACAATGTGCCAAGCAAAACGCCTTCACCGTTTGGCCAATAGTAGAAGAAAAGGAGCAAAGCCATAAGCCAAGTTAGCGTGTTGAACAGAAATTCGTAGAGTGATCACAGCTTATTCACCAAGACGTGTGAACAACGCCTATTCGATAGCAGCTTGTACCCTAATTATGATAACAAAGGGCTAAAAGAGCTGATTCAATCGGGTTATCAGCTTCGGCTATTCTCACTGCTAGCAATCCAGTTAGTTAGGTCGTCTATGCCTACTCCTATTAGATTCAATAATCTGACTAAGAGTTCATAGTATCTATCTGAGAGTTGAAATTAAATAAAGCGAAAACAAGAACGAAAGAAATTGGGAAAACTGCATGCAATCGACATCCAAAAGAAAGAAGGCAGTCGTAGCACACACTATATCTTACCTCGGGGCCCAGAGTCAATTCCCTTACCTTAATCTTGAATAGAACTAAGCCCCTACTAGATAGATTCATTTTATTGACAAAGATTCCAAACCCCATGAATGTGCCGCTTTCTCGACTAGCCCCTCTTCCAAGCCTATTGATAACCAAGCTACGACCTATCTTATCTTTTTCTATTTCTAGGACCAGGAAATCGGGACAGAGAACACCGTCAAGCAGTCTTTCTCTCCCACCTCGCCTATCTCTCATCAAAGAATATCAGAAAAGTGACCATTCATCCTACTTATCTGCAGGAATGCTAACCTTTGACCCTAAAGGTCTATGAACTGACAACTTTCTTGCGCATATTCTACCTTCACGCTTTGCTCCTTACTCCTACTTGCTACTTTAAATAGTGGAATTTCGCAAAACATAATGCATTTTATGGAATGTTCTTGTTGCCTAGTACCTCTTTGACCTTCTTCGATATGGATTTATGAGGCATGAAAGAAACTAAACTTAAGGTCCCAACAAAAGTTAGTTAACTTGCTTGTTATAGTAAGGAATTAGTCCTTATTTTTCTTTTCATAATTTTTCTTTGTTGGTTCATTTGCCCCTCTCTAAGTCAAGGTAAAGTCTCCTTCTTTTCTTGTAGGGATTCTTTGTGTTGTAAGTCTCGTATCGAGTGGATTGGGGTCTTTCAAACTAAGGCATAAGACTTTCAGTAAGCCTTTCATTCAGATCCCAATCCTTGTATTGATAAACTTTCTCCCGAAGCAAGGGCTGAAGATCTTTTTTACGTGCTTGCAGGTCTTGTTTCACCATTGGTTGGTCTATTGGTCAAGGCCTTTGGCTTGAGGTGGAAAAATCTCTTAGCCCATAGATTTCGTATGCTTTCCATCTTTTCTCTTTAGCTTTGCATTAGCCTTCCAGTACTACATCCATAAATAGTAAAGTACCTGACCTACTATGTGCTAGCTTTCTAGTCTTCGATTCTGGTTAAGTAGCGGGGGTTGACCATTTGGGTATCGTTTAGCTGGCTAAGTTGCCCTCCTTTCTTTTTTTATTGGAGTAAGGGCAGGAAAAGATATTGATGCATTCCAACTCTCTTTTAATCTTTCTTAACTAGCCTTTTAATAAGAGAGGTACAAAGAAAAAGTGAAACAAAATCCTTTGGCTAGGTCCCGTAGTTGGCCCTCATTTGATCTTGGTGGAATAGCTCCTATCCTAGTGGTGTAAGCCATCATTCCATTCCTTCGTCTGGTCTAACCTGGTGAACCTCTCATCTTTTTTCCTATCTTTTAACTTTTGTTCCGTGAGGGATATGATCAAAGTGGATACCTTTAGGTGGTATAATAAAAGCATGACTTTCTCTGAAGCTATAGGATTCGCCATGCCTGACTGGAATTTCTTAATTAACGTGATTTTTTTTATACCACATAGGTATTATTTGATCTGATCAAAGCTATTCACCTGAAGCATTGTGGACAAAGAACCTGAAAAGGGATGAGCTTATAGCAGACTTCATCTAGTGAAGCATTCCTACTTTGGTGGTATGGCTACAGCTTACAGAGTCAATCCAACGTAGTGTTGTATTTAAGGAAGCTCCTTCTTCTATGAAGTTCTAGGACACAAATATAGGGTTGATAACTTCAAGGAAAGGAAATATGATGATTATTCTTAACCTAAGGATACCGAAAGAAAGACAACAAGGAAAGAAGCCTGAAAGAACTTCTGACCCAACCCGCTTTTGCGTGCTATTCCTTCGGCCCTGGTTCAGGGCTAATTTAAATAAAGCAGACGCCTGAGGTTTACGTAGTGAAAAAGGACTGAAGCGGTTGTTCTCCTGAACCTGTTCAATTGCTGCTAGCGATAGAACACACTTTTTCTATGCTTTATTGACTTACTCTACTATAGAGGTGGAGTTCCCCCTCAACAACTTGACCCTACCTACCAACTGACTTTAGTACTACTTACTCTCCAGCCGGTCCTTCTTCATCCACTTCTTTGAACTATTATGAAAGAGTTTGGAAGGCCATCTCATTGCCTGTGAATCGGAAGCCCGTGACCATACCAACTGGCTTCGGACTCACTTTCCAGCTCACAATTGAGAAAGTGTTCAACTTCAAAGGTCGAAGAAAAACTTCGAGGAGCAGGGATGATTTGAAATCCTGTATTTTTTTGACATTGAACACCAAGCCAATCTTGTGACTTAAGTACAAGCAAGGCAATGGACTCTATCTTAAAGATATGGAACTTCTCGACGCAACTATAAAATTCCTTCTTTGCCACATCTCTTTTAGCTTATTTTATTTCGACTTAGCGGTTAAAGGGCCGTCAAGCAGCCTTTCTTTTATATACGATAGCACTGCTGCCACTTCTAAAGCGTTGGACTTCTTTCTGTCGATACCTTAACTTTAGAGAAAGAATAGGGGCGAAGCGGTTGAATTGGCTTCAATCAAAATCGTTCCTTCCTCTCCCTATCGGTCGAGTATCCTTGAACCTCTTCCTCTTATCTTAGATTTTAGGCAAAAGAAGCACATTGGAAAGTTTCCAGTAGAGTGGAAAAAGGCTTAGCCAAAGACTTGAAAGAGCTTGTTGGAGGAAATTGATTAATTTCAAGGGAAGAGCCCTGCAAAGTCTGAAAAAAGAGATTGAATACCCGAAATTCGCCGATAAACCCCTTCAAAGTAATTCAATCTTTTCAGCTAGAGGTTCCGAGTTTGTAAGCTACTTTGGTTGAACTCAACATCACTGATTTCGAGCGTTACTGAAAAGCAAGGACATTTTGGAAAATACCCTCTAAACTATTTGGTCTTCTTTTGAAGATTCCTTTGGTGGTCACCGGTGGGTTAACGAAAGAAATCTGTCTTGGTGTTCATCACCTGGTTAAACAGGTAGTAAAGTTAGGTCGTCGATCAGGGTGGTTGTATGTTGCACTTTATTGTAAACAAGCACAAACATGCTTGATGTAGTTTTCTTCTTCTACTCACCCTAAGAGGTTGACCGAACTATCGGTTCCCATCTCTCTCATGAGGACGGGACTCCCAAGGATCATTCCCCACTTCACCGTAAGGTGATCTGTAGGCGTGATGATCAAGCAGATATAGTAGTAAAGTTGTATCTTTCTTTACTATAGCAAAAATCAAAAAATTGGCTTCAAAAGTGGATAGATCAACTTTCTCTTCTATCTCTACTCCCTCTTTTAATGTGAAGGCCTCGGCTACCGATGCTGCGAATGCTTTTGATTTATTCAAAGAACTACTTATTAGTATGTTCCGTCTATCTAACGTATTCCTTTGCTACAAGGAATCACTTGGGATCCAACCTGGTAGGCCACACCATGATAGATGAAGCCTATCCAATTGAAGGGCTCTTGTCGTAAGAAAGGAGTGAAATATGTCTTCGAAGCCTTCCCCTTTGAAATTCATTCTTGGTTTCAACTTGCTGAGTCTCAGAATCAGTTCTGTGGATGCCAACAAGCTAATTGGTTAGGCGCGTTGTGGTTTCCTTGGACTTTGTATTATTTTGACCCTAATAATGAACTCATTTCGTAGATAGGTTGTTTTGCATTTGAGGAAGCTTTAGAGTCGGACATCAAAGTCTAGAGTTTGTTGAGGTTATGCCCAATCTCGGCTAACTAGGTCAGTCTATAGAGGGTGGGGGGAAGCGTAGGATATTTTCCATAGATAACTAGGTTATCCTGCGTGTTTTACATCCCCTTCCAAATTGGTGTATGACAGTTTTGTTGACACTCCCTATGGATGGGACTTTCAACCAAACCGCTTCAGTGGAATGGTTGGCAGGCTCATCTATAACGTATTCTATAGATCTTAATGAAAGCAACCTATCTTATAGCCTTCGTGCCCAATACCTATTGGTCACTTTACTTCTCTTTCAGACAGGGAGGACGTAGTGCAGTGTGAGTTGGAAAGAAAAAGAAGAAAAAAGACACTACCTAAGCAAGAAGAGACAGCTTGAATATTAGTGAAGTTAAGGCAAAGGAAATGGGCTCTTACACTATATTGACTGATTCCTTAATGTTCCCTACATCTCATACACTCTTATAGAAAATAATACAGTCATCTTCAACTTCGGCTATAGCACTAGCATCTACTTTCAAAGATTGAAGGGGAGAGGACTCTGAGTAATCCTTCGCTTCAGCAATCCCACATTTGAATATGCTGTTTCATCCACCGAGACAAATATGAATAAACTGTTTCAAATGAAAGAAGATGCCACCATTAAAAAAGAAAAGGCGTCCTTCTTCACAAGGTCAATTTTGAAGCCTGAAGAATAAGATTCGTTATAATAGTTAAAGTAGTCGATCACTAAAAGTTAAGTCCGACGGCAAGGGGTGTTATCTAGTATAGAACCAAAACTTGGGCCGAGGGAGTTGTTTTCCAGAAGCAGAAATTTGCTCATTGTAGGGTCTATAAAGCCATAGAGGGGTGTGGCTGGCTGAGTAGTTAATCAAATCCCTTTTCGGGTGGTGGATGGGATAAGTAAACATTCGAGTACATAGTTGTTATGTTTAAGATGCCGAATACGTTAAATCGCCCACCGAAGACGCATAAGAAGAAGAAGATGAATCATACATAGCATAGGTAGGCATCCTACCTAAGAACCAGAGTGATGGGCCGGTCTTTCCCAATCCGCACCAGCGGAATAGGACTGGTGGTCGGAAGGCTTCCTTCAGTGAGTGCACTTGTTTCATTTTAACTCTTTCAGATGTCACTAGAGAAAGATCAGTCTCAGCTAAAGCCAAATCCGAAGATGCATCTGCACTCTTTTTCACCTAAAGCAGAAGTCTTCATCCGATGATGCCAAAAGTCTTCGTTGATGGTCGTTGTAGCAGCACCGGTGCCAATCATGCTTCAAAGTGGAACAAAACATATTGGTTATACTTTCTATGAGTTGATAGGAGAAGCACTGCTCAAAGAAGCGAAGGCGAAAGCCAGTCATTTTGACCTTGTTTTATGAAAGTAGTGGACCTTACTCGAAGGGAAAAAACCTTGAACCGAGACGATTGATGAGGAGCTTGTAGCTTATGGTGCTTCCCCTACTGCGCCTTTGACGATTTTCTTTTTCACCTAGTTTTCGTTTTTTTCCAAAAGTAGATGAGGACGAGTATTGAATTTGAGCTTGGCGCGCTTTCTTCCCTCTAAAGAAGCACAACTGGTAACGCTTTTCAGTGTTAGGTGAATCACTCAATTCTTTCCGTACCGACCTCTCTCGAAGCATTGTGAACAACCTCATCAGCATGTCCAGTTAGTTCAGAACTAACATATCTTTTTTCTCCTGAACAAAAGGCGTGCGGATTCTGCTTTCCTGAATCAACATCAAATTGTTGCTACGTCAGTCATAGGGTTATTTCCAGTCTAGTCTAGAATCAAGACCAAACAAAGCTGCACCTTAACGTCATACTTCGTACCTGTGATAGCCCTGACCGTGGTGCACGCATACACTCGCAACATAAAAGTCAAGCGCAAGATGCCCCGAACCCTCCGAATTTCGGTAAGGAAGAAATTCATTGATAACAGATCATTGCCTTTAAAGAAGAGTTGAGTTAGCAGGTTCAGGGGAGATCTTAGATGAAAGCATTTTCTTTCGAGATGGGAAGAATAGCCTAGTTTTGTAGCCAACTTAAAGACGTACCAACCTTTCCTACTCTTTCTTAGGTGCTAGTTCTGTTTTCACGCCATTCTGTTTTTTTTCATGTATCCCTTTCTAGTGGATTGATTTCGTTGGTGTCAAAGCCTAGAAAAGAAAGGCCAGTTGGGCCTTAGCGGAGTCACTTCCAAATTCACTTCTTTTTTAGGGGCGTAATCTCCTTTTTTTAAGTGCTTATTGCATCAGTCCTCTAAAGAAGAGAAGGAACCTGAGGGCATCAATCAACATATAGATATAAAGGATAGGGCATAAGGATGAGACTAGCTTGTAGCGTTCACGCGGTGAAGGTTGAACTTGGGCCTTGGATTTGGTTCGTTAGATAGGTTCTGTGGCGAACTCGAGTAGAATAAGCTCTTATTCCTCAGTTTTGCAAGGAAAGCAGGTATGGGATTGACTCCATGCTTGAGCTGATATAATATATATCTAACCCAACCATCCGCATATCAGCGAGTGGAAAATCACCAGCCCGTAGATTGCTAAAGCAAAGATATCCATCCCTACTTCATCATTAGAGTGCAATTGAATAAAAGTGAGTAAGAAATCCCCAAACGAAAAAGGGTGAGGTTTCTTTCACGTATGGGTCAATTACCTTTGCTTGCATTCCCATCATATGTTGAGTTTCTTTTTGAATCCTGATCCTGCCCTTGGTTCATGCCAATGAAGCTTTGAAGGAAGAATCGATGGTATATTAAGTAAGACAAAATCCTACTCCATAATGGGAGTCAGATCGAGTGAGCCAAAAGTGATTATAGTGAGGCTATCCATTTTTTGGATAACAGCCTTCATCAACTGATCATCAATAAGAAGTGATTGGAGGCAACCAATATGCCCATATCTTCTCCTTATCTCAAACATAAGTAAACAAATGCAATGCCCCTGACTCTTTCTAGTATGCAAGTAAACTACACCACACACCGTCACCACTTGAAAAAGCTTTTGCGACATATATATATGGTATCATGGGTTATTATCGTTTTTGATTCCTCTTGAAGACACACCGTCAACTCACCTATCCCGAATAGACTTTCGACCGTTCTCTTGGAATTGGAAGAAAAAGAGGGGGCGAGGTCTTTCCTTATAAACAAAATGAAAAGGGAATGGGATTTTTTCATTTTCTCACTCATAGCTTTAATAGGATGTTGAGCGCGAAGGGAAAACCGGGCTTCGCAGAGAGGTTATTTAGTTATCTACAATGAAGCCAATTTCCCTCACCTTTTCGATTCCCCTTGAAGCCAAGTTGATAGCATTTCGAGATTGGCATTGCTCAGGGTGAAGCACCTACAGCAAGCGTAGACATTGACCCAATCGTAGAATACTATGTTGAAGCAGTAAATCTTAGTTATCGAAAGCAGAAGTGAAGCTTTCTTTCTTGGTGTCCAATGAAAGAGGATTATAGCCAATAAACGTACATTACGATATACATCCCCTTTACTGAAATTCAAAGAAGAACAAGCACTTCAAAGCCCTTGAAACTATTTCTTCGTTGGTGATCCCGGGCGGTTGATAACTAACTCTTCTTTCTGTATCTTCGTCACTCTCCGTAAAACTTTTCTATCGGGGGAGGATCGGCAAAAGTTGGTGCATTCCTTTCATTCCCACCTTCATAGGAAAGATCTTCCAGCTCCCTCCGATCAATGGTCGAATATGCTACCGTTCTCCTATCAGTCGAGAAGTAAATGGGTAAAGAAGCCTATCATATCCCGAAACCGGAGATACTGGAGGACTGATTCGAGTTGATCCTGTTGCTAAAAGGAGAACTTTCCTAGTCGGGAAAAGAGGCTACCAAATGAAAGGGGTACTGAATCTATAGAAAACCAAACTTATCACATGCTTATGACCTGGTAACTAACTCATTATAGGCAATAGCTGGGTTCAGTCATGGTAGTGTGAGTCATTCCTATCTATTCCTTGATGCCCTCCCCCTTACATGACTTAATAGGGCTTAATTCCACCTTTTTTCTCACTTCCCAATGGATCGATAGAAGGCCCCACTCCTTAGCTAATCAATGCTTCAAATGAAAAAGGAATCATTTCCTTGATGACGTGGATGCCTCATTCAGTAGTGTTGATCCATTTGGGTTATCTATTCACTTTTTTCCTGGAGCTATTGGCTAATCTTGTTCAAATTTCCAATCCAGCAACTCTTTATAGAGGCTAATATCTCTTACAACAGCCTATTGATTTAAGTACCGGTGGTCGTTACTCCTCTAAGCAGTCTGTCTAATCTAATGCAACTCCTGCTCCATTCGATTCATTTTCCATCCCTCTCATTCCTTGTTTGAACTGGCTTGATGATATGTGGAAAGGATCCGACCGAAGATTCACTTTTGCTTATCCAGAGGAATCTTGACATCAAAGATGTGGTGATGCAACTCTATACTGGGACTGGCTACCGCCTCATACTGATTATCTCCTGGCCTATGGCACCCAAGAATCTGATGAGTTGCGTAATGCATTATCTGCTAATGGTCCTCCCTGCAGTTCATGGCTTGAGCCAGGTGGCATTCCAAGGTTTTTGGCATATTGCCCTTAAGAACCTGTCCTATATACCGCTAAATAAAAGGAATAAAGCATAGCATATTAGCCCGCCGTGTCTCACCGGAATCTAACGGTAAGACATTTGACTAGCACTTATCCTCTCCATTTAGTAATGGAGTTCTTTCACTTTCCGTGATCAACATCGGAAGAAGTTGGGCTTGACGTAGGTGTCTGGGCTAATTGAAGAGAGATTGAAGCCCCTTATGAATTCAATGTATACGCGGACCTCTCTCTCTCCGGGGGAAGTATATTCACTCTGCTTCAGGCCAGCGTGATTCAACTCCTTCTCATTCTTAAGGTCGAGATCTCCACCAACCTTTGAAATTGGGAAGTGCATAAAAAGCACCTCATTCATTGATGAGAGAGTCCCCACCGGTCAGCAATTTGGTTCTATGCATTACACAAGGTGGCACAGACGAGTACTAAGTTAACTGCGTACACAAAAGCCTAACTCAGCTAAGCTAATAAATGGTGCATAAGATAGTGGGAGGATGGCCCCTGCCCATCTGGAGGTGCACAGCTATTTAGGAACATATGCAAAAAAGGGGTAAAGAGATAAGTCAATGGAGAACTACCAAATCCAATGACTTTGATTTGTTCGTACCATTCTGTCAACGATCACTGCTGGGTCAGTTGGTGAGTCACCCGCACATCGAGAAAGGTAAAGCATATATGTTTTCTGAAATGACCAGCGGTCTCGTTTATGTTATGCCCTTCATCGTGTTCGTGTGTGTTTATTGAGCTTTCTTCACTTCAGCGCCATGCGCTTTGCTTTACTTTATAGAAGGGAGAGGCCATTGCGAAGAGAGCGAAAAGCAAGCGCAGGCGATAGAAAGGATAGTCCCTCACACGACCTATGCGTCAATGCTGAGATCATTAGTGAAAGAAGGACCAACAAGGACCCTATGAACAAAGAGAAGGAGGAGTCAGTCTTCTCTGAAGATCGAGTCAAAAATAGGACAATTATGCCATTCTCTAGAAGTAGTCTACAGAGGGAAGGCCTGTTATGAGTAAGTGGAGAGGAAAGATCTCCAGAGATGTTAATCTAATTTCATTCCAGTGGCTCAACAAGTAACAATAGTCTCAAACTAAAAAAGGGGTTCACCACTATGCTAGAAATGAACCCTCTAGAAGGAGCTCTTATAGCGACACGATCGACCTTGGGCTTTCGTAGACCAGGATAGGTAAAGTAGGACTGGGCTTACGGCCCTTCCCCCGCGGCTTTACTCGCTTGGCTGCTTTCCATAAGAGCAATGCGGTTAGAAAATGTGAGGTTTGTTTTGCGTGAGGCAAACCAAAATCTGGGATTAAAAGCTAGTTGTTGTCAGCAGTTAAGGGACAAAGGGAAGGTGACGAAGGAAGGTAATGCAGTCAAGCCGTCAAGCTAGGAGTTCAAGGGTTCCAAACGAGATATTAGCTTCGTCGTAGCTTCTTATATATCTATATCTATACAAAAGGCATATCAAACGAAAGGTCTTGTAGAGCCTTGTCCTAAAGTCCCACACATGCCTTCTTTTCGTAGATAGAGACACGGTTCTCGGCATCCTGCCTTTCAATTCAAGAGGCGATTCGATAGACAATCAATTGTCAGTTTAGTTCGACACCTCGTTTTCAACTGAACTAGTAGATAGAGTCGTCGTAAAGGGGAATGACCAGGTGTAAGGTGTCAAAGGTCACCGAGTCGTCGTAAAAGGGAATAGGCTGTTTTGCGCATCCAACAATTGAAAGAGTTTGCTCCGAAGGGTTGAGTTACGTAACAGCAAATTCGTAGGTCAATAAATTGTTAGATTTGAAATCGAACTCTCTACCTTGGGCGAATAGGAATTGAGACCTTCAATGGTTCGCTCTTTTCTCCCCATGATTGAAGTTGACCCCAGAAGTTGGGTATTCCTTCTTAAGATGACACTAAACCTTCTGATCTTGCTAGCCATGGGCTCAGTCTTTCAAGATGAAGTCTTTTCCCTTTCGGTCCCAGGGAATTGCTCTTATAGTAGGAGGTTGACTATGTCCCCAACTTCTCTTTATTAGGAAACTCGGTTTACAACTAGAATCATAATAAAAAGATTATACCCTAAGCACTGATCCCAGAGAAAGTAGTTGGCCCTTCCTACATCCATGCATAAAGAATTAGTAAGTAGGGTACTCGACGCCCGCCCGCCACCTGGTCGTTCTTATGGTCTTTGGAATCGCTTTCAAAGCGGATTTAGTCATAATTTTTGCTTTCCATTGAATGTAAAGTTTCGGCACCTGTGCGGGATTGAATTAGCGCAGAAGCGCCCTCTCTTTCACTTTAGAGGAGTACATATTGGTGAGCTTAAGTAAGCGCTTTTGACTACTACTCTTTGTTGATGCAACGAACTCTTTCTATTATTATAGCAAACACCTTTCGAGAGAGTCTTTCTTTCATCGACTTGCTCTTTTTTTTTATGATCTACCTTCAAATCAGTTGAAAGGCCTTTGCCTTATCACAAGGCTTGTGAGCTGTGCATATCTTTCATTCTCAAAATTTCTATTGCTCCATCCCCGCAAGGGCAGAGAACCCGCCGCTGTCTTGGCTGTGCTATCGACGGCTCTGGGGAAGCAGTTTCCAAGCCATAAACCCTTCTTTTTTTTTCTTGTAGCAACGTCATCCTTTTTTCATCAGTCGAAGCTAAGAGAAAAGTAACAGAAAGCAGGGAAGGAAGCATCCCCAGCTACCTCTCATAGGGCAGTCGGGTATTAGGGGGGAGAAATATTCTATAGAAGGAGACAATAAGCAGAGAGAAGCTTTGAGCTTGCACAGAGAACGTGAGGAAAGGCATTGCCTCTAACCCAAATGATGGGCGCATGGGGATAGACTCGTGCTTATAACCTTAATCCACCATTGGCAAAGGCAACCGACAAAGTTCCCACACAACTATTGGGTGGTTAGGGCATCCTATCTTTAGAGATAAGGAAGTGCATGAGATAAAGAAGTTTCAGTAAGAACTAGCACTATGTTCACATATCTTTCTCCTCATAAAGTCTTTCATACATGCACTTGACACTGGGGCATTATCCCTGAATTCCGAATGAGTTCAATCGACGATTTTATCAGTTCTTTCTATTTCACAGTAGAGCTAGCCGGTTGCTCGTGACGGATACCGTACCTCTCCAGCCAGATTGGACCAAGTGCTTCCAGTAGAAATCTGTAAGAAGATGGCCCGTTCAATGGCTTAACTGGGTAGAACGTATAGAGAGTGATGATAAGAAAAAAAGAGATTTTCTGTTGGAATCTACAAAGACCTTTTACTTCGGTTGTGGGTTGATTCCATTCCTTCTGTCATGGACGTGTCCTCATTAACTAGCTTACAATCTTACGGACTGGATGTGACCGTGGATATGTTGACTACTTCGAGTGATGTGAAATTGAATGCGGATAATGTACATATCTCTTTCGGCTCCTACGCTCGTAGGGAGATGGGGGAAAGGTGAGATAAGAGGTCAGGATTCAACACCTTTCTTCTATGTAATCAATCCAATATGATGACTGAGGAATACAGCCATATTGCCACAACTTTGGCCTCAAGCCCTGTCTTAGCTCTCGCCCCTTTTGTCCTTTTTCACCTTCATAGAAGCATCTATGATCTTGTTTGTGATCAAAAACCTTTCCTGACGTTAACAGATCTCGAATTTCTTATTCTCGTCACGCTTTATAATTCACGATTTTATGTTCTAGACGATTCTTCCCCTCATTTCTTTTCTGTTGGGTATCTCAATGTTCATGCAATGCATTCTTTTCGATGAAGTACCTTAACCTTAGTATAGTACACTAAACACCAACCCAATCTCGATAAAAGAAAACTGCAAGCAACAGAACACTTTTTTTCTTTTTCTTTCTTTAGGACCTTATTGATTACTTACTTACAGTCCTAATTCATAATTTTTGGACTTCATTTTATTCCAAGGTGAAGTTGAATAAGTTCTAAGTTAGGTTTCTCATATTCTAGCAGTCCACTATCTAAACAAATAGTGTCCTCACATAGTTGGAGTGGAACTGGATTGCGTGGTTTATCTACACCGAATAAGATTCTTGCTAACATCTTAACATATTGTAATGGTATGTACAGTATATTTCTAGTCTTAGTAAGTTTGGGTATTGACAGTCTGGTATGGGTTTTGACTCGAAATTCTAGACATGGCTCCTCAGGGTGTTAAGTATTGATTAGACTCACTTTTTCGATATGAGTTATCACTCCCCTAACTTCTTTAGGATTAGCTTGATAGAAAAGATAACTATCTATCAAATAATGTACAGAGAGCAAAAGAAGAGGAGAAGCCACTTTCAAAGATCTCCATTCTGACAACAAGTGATATTCATAAGTCAGTAGGTATTGGTATCATGATTTTGTTTTTATTGGCAACTAAACTTGTTCCAAATATGCATGAGGTAATATCCCAATACAATAATAGATAGATAAATATGATAAAAATGATGCACCAAAATAAGTACATGTTAACAATTCATATTCATAGTAGATTGTTGTCTAGTCAAAACTTCTGTTCAGAGAATGAAGAGCATAGCAGATCGAGTGACAAGGAGAGGAGTGAAAGCCAAAAGATTGAAAGGAGAGGAGCTGAGATGTCTTTGATTTTAGAGGTTATGGGTAATGTCTATGGTGAGATTTTATTTTAGTTTTGAAAAAGGAAGATTTTGATGTTTCACTAAACAAAATATCCATGGGTAGATATGAATTATTACCTATTAAGGTAGTAGCAATACCCTGGGCAGATTACTTTTGTAAGATCACGAAGGTTCGTCCAGATGCAATGTTAACTTGGATTTTTCAATTAAATGGAAAACCTCTATTTTTTTCTTCATCAACAAGATGATATCATATTGATTGTGGCTGTATCAAATACTATCTTATGTCTTATATATCGAGCCCTACCAGATGATGAATTCCCAGCCAAGCGTTATCATTTTATGCGTATCTCGCGTCATTTAGGGATGTCTCTATACTTTAGAAGGTCTACTTAAAACCGTCTATCTTCACTATACCTAATACTCGTATGATTGATAAGGTTAAGGAATTAGCGGTTTATGGTATTGTTACCAAGCTTTTTTAAGATTTTATGAAGTTGACAATATACTCTTCAGGTGAGGAAATTGTGTATCCCATAGGGAGATTATCACTCATGGGGAAATTAACAATGGCATTATTCGATATGGTACTGATGGATTTTGAGCATGAATTTCTATATAGATTTCCAAGAATTGAATGTAATCGGTTTATCAATGAGGTTTATATCGCAATTAAATGTGGAGATAGGCATGTGAATGGGGATGAGTTTAAGAAAGATATATTGAAATTCTTGAATGAAATGGACATCGAAGGTACAATAGAATCCACTCGAGCTGGCATTTTCTTGCTTTCACGACTGCTCATTGGCAAGGATACAAGTAAGGTAACACTTTGTTGTGCTGAGGAGTGCGATGTCCCTCAAGCTAAAGACGATTATTAAATAATGCTTATTAGTAAACCAATTTCCTAGTCATCTTCTTTTTGGACTTAGGTGTTGAGATTAGTCTATATATGTCAGGGAATACATATGCTATTGGATAGTTTAGACTAGTAGATTGAGATGGGAGTCTTTTTGTTGGCTTGTTTTCTAACTGAATCAAAATTCGAATGTAAGCTAAGACTCATTTATTATGGTACCCATCAATAGGTCATCTCCATCCAGAGATCATATACCCTAAATATTAGGAAGATGAAGAGTCTTTAGAATCCGATCAAAGGTAGGCATATTGTACCTAAAAAATGGATGGGAAGCCGCAATCTTCCTACCAGATCTATAATTTCACTCTTTTCGTTTATCTTTTCCTTGGAAAAAAGGTTGATAGATGCTGGGTTGGATATACATAATATGGTATCAGCCAGTCTTTCTTGGTCGTGTATCAAAACCCTTTGAAGCTGGTGTGCTCACAGTTTCAGTGCTACTAGAAAAGCTATAGTTTGAGCTTCCTTCACTATCAATGGCCTTGTGATATGAAGGATTCTGCTAGTCTTTGAATTGAATTTTAGATATGCTTAGTAGAAAGAAGTAGGAAGATCAGTAAGCCTATTGCGTTCAGCTGAAGCCAAACTTCTTTTCAATCAAATAGGAGATGCCTTTCTCATCAAAGCTTGTCCACGGGCGATAGGCATGTCAAGTATATTCATATACCCTTGAGGAAGAAGTAGGCATTGAGACTGGATTGATATAGAAAGTCTCCCGTTCTCTACTTGGTATCCAAACTGTTTCAGTCCAGCTTGGTTCTGAAAGTCCGTTAGCGCGCCAAGGGTTGTAATCCATTCTTTCCCGGTGCTGATGCATCTTCCCTATCTTCATTGATCGGTTCTATCACCAAGGTTAAGGATAGAGCTTTGATCTTATTCTGACTTCTTTGATGCTTCTTGCTTGTGGGCGTTCTTCTTTGTTTTGAGATAAGAAATGTCGAATTACTAGTAGTTATGATTTCTTGGAAAAAGAAAAAGAAATGACGGCTTGAAAGGAGAATTATCTTACTATATGTAATTTCACCAATGCGAGTAACGCTCAAGCTTTTCAGGTTTGATATGTAGTCCAATTAACCAGTAGAAATGATGGGATGAGTAGGTAAAGAAAAGGATAGTACAGTTGACAAAAGAGCAATAGCAAGAGATAGATAGCATATTGACTTATGGATGTCCATTGACTTCTCCTGCTGCCAGTTACTAAGGAATGGAAGATATTGGATTAAGTTAGGATATGCTCAATTGATCCTCTGCTTCAGGCTTCAAAGCTTAGTTGGTTGACTGTCCTTATCGCTAATATGATGGGTATGATTCAATTCCTAATGTGACTCCTTATGTAAGTAGAAGGCCATCATTCCATATACGGGAAGCCAAAAGTTTGTGCACAAAGCTAACTCCCTTATAGCCCTTCTCCATTCAGTATAAGCAGAAGAACTTGATGACCCCTAATAAATCGGGATATTGAAGGAGAATGATGCCAATTTCACCAATTGATAAGAACTGGACTAGGCAAGGAAGGTAAAAGACTTGTAAGGCAGTTTTGGAAAGCCATCGAGCTTTAGGGCTTAAAGGCTTCACTCCGCATTAATCGCAAGCCTGTCCATTGAGTAACCGGAAAAAGCCCAGAGAAATTTTCTGGCTTGTTATCCTCTATTATCCCCTACCATAACAGGTTAGCTCTCTGGTCTGCTTAGGTCTATCATCTGCTCCGATCACGGCTATCTTTTGGTACTGAAAAAGATGAACCAATTCGTTTACTCCGCTGGCCCATCGTCGTAGATTTGACATACCCTTTCGAATGGGGGTTTCTAAATGATTGATGAACTCCCCCACTGTCAAGCTTCATCTTTATGCCATGCCAGCATTCTTTACTGCCTTCCTTAACAAGCAGGCCCAACTCCTGCTCTTTTTAATCATTTCTTGAAGATAAACAATTGATTGGTGAATCTCCGAGTTAACCCCCCACTAATGGACTCTACTGGCTTGAAACTTTCAGTTCTCTTACTCAACTAGAGGGCTTGCCCTCACATCCTACTCTTCCTTATAGAAGGTTCTTTCTGTCCAATATGGGGATTCTGCTTCATTCAATGCATGTGTCTCACTCAGCTGCTTAAAGATCAACTGCATTGCCAAGCTCCAACTCTCAACGCTTTAGTCGGCTGAGCAACTATCCTCTTGGAGTTCGGAATCGGCAAGAGAGAAATAGGGTTAGCAGCTTTGAAGTGGAATCAATCCCGTTTGCTACAGGATTCTTTGGATCTGGTCAAGCCCTTTTTACTTGAAAGTCAAATCTCAGTTTGTAAGCCCAATACTTGCTACTTCAGTAGAGGCATCTTCCTGGCTTAGAAAAGATCCACTATAGATTCCCTATGACTCCTAGTCGAGATCTTCTCTTTCTCCTATCCCGGTAGACCGATGAGTATAACATAAGTGAGTTTGAAAGAGAAGGAGTACCGCTCAAGCTTAATCTCCTTTCCTCAGTTCTTCTTAGCACCCTTTGGGAAGAGGAAGTGGGAATACCTCCCTAGCCAACCTTACCTAAGTAAGGTCAAGCTGTTTGCAACTCTGATCCCAAAAGGTTAGTTTGAAACTCCTGGTCAAAAAGCGTATTGTCCCATCTCCTAGCTCAAACTAAAATTGGAATGAACCCAGGTCGAGTGAGCTCTTGCTTCTCAGCTTCGAGTAGCGCACTCGACCTTTCTTACCATATATTGGATTACCTTTCAAAAGATGCTAAGCCAAGATCAGGTGATTTTATCTCTGATGTTTGGCATAGTTCGAATTAGCTCGTCAGTGGTAGAAACCGATTCATCGACTGAAGCCAGTCAATCTATCCAAAGAGCCCACCCTACGCCTCCTATAATAGATTCTGCTCCAGCTACCGTGTAAAAGCATCAAGCAAAAGGAAATAACCGACCTAAGGAAGTTGCTCGACTTAGTAGTAGCATTCCCGAGGAAAAGAAAAGGGCCTAAGCCTGTTTAGTTCCATCGCCTTCTTATCCATTACAGTCAAGGGCGGAAGAGCTTGAATTTGCTTTCTTTGTAGGCTAGGGGCTAGAGTCCTATGTTAAGTTCTTCCCCTATCGGTTTTCCTAAGAAAAGTTTCAGTGGATACCGCGCTTGCTACCAGACTAAGAAAGTGGAGCAATAGACATTACACTTGTCCTCTTCCTTGCCCTTATTCATTGCAACAGCATATCATTCTCTCACTGCTGAGTGAAAAGTAGCCTACTCTGTAATGTAAGAAGAACCCTGACATTAACATCCTAAAAAAAGCAACTGTTTGGCTGAAAGCGATGAAAGCCTTTATTATTTATGCCCCATGCCTATAAGTCTAAGATAAGTCAGAAAGCCCGGATCCGGAGAAGTAGCTATTTCATTAGCATCCCGACACAGCTTGATTTGAACCTAGGCCTTCCTTCAAAGGCTTAGCCGACTAGTGGGTATGATGCTTAAAGCGCTTATTCCAACCTCACGGCTTGGGCACCACGGTTCTACCGGCCCTCTCTTTTCACTTACTTCAGTGCTCCTTCTCTTCCTCTCCTTCCCCTGCCTTATGTGGAACTCTACCAACAAGCCAACCTACTTCTTGGCATCAACCGGTGTGCCTTTTTTGGTAAAGGACTGTCTTCTTCTTTGTGTGCTTTAGTAGGGGCAGATGGAAAAGGCCTAATGTCTTCGCTGTTTTAGTGAACTTGTGTCCATCTGCTTTCTGCTTCACTTCAAAAGAGTGGGTAGACATGACTATAAAGAAGAGCTTCAGGCTCAAGGCATACTACTATTTCTGTTGAAAGCAGAGAATAAGCTTACCACTCTAAGTCGACTATGCCTTTTTTACTACTACTCTAAGAGGACTTGCCCTCTATGATCTATCTCTAGGGCTAAGCCGAAAAAGTCGTGATCTTCTTTTTCTTTACCTTCAAAAGTCTCACTCTCAAAGAAGTGCTTTCGTACCTTTAATGTGGGAGGAATTTGAACATAAGTATGAGAAGAGCTTTTATTTGATTGCGAGAATCAGGGGGAATCTCGCCTAAAGCAGACTGGGGTGCGAAGCTGAGGTACACTAAGAAAATACAGGAGCGCGCCCTCACCAATCTAAAAATAGAGAAGTAGAGGTTGGCTTTTAGGGTTTCACTAACTAGCGCCATTGTTAAGGATAGTCCGAAGCTTTTAGCGCCTTAAGAAAGCTTGGTGCCAGTAACGTGGGTAGCAACGGTTTCATATGCATGAATGTGAATCAAGAGAAGAGAGTGACTTTACAGGTTTCCTAAACTAGCCATTGGTCTACGATGAGCTCTTTACTTGAACTAATTAGGAAAGACTACCCTTTAATGTAACAGGGTTGTAGACTAGGGGGCGGAATCCAATCTTCACAGAGTTAACACTTCTCCATTGAATTAGATAAAGCTCAATGACAATCACAACTAGATTGGGGACCCCCTCGGGCTAATGCTCTAATATATATCCGATCTTATGGTGTACTAAAGAGTGGGCCTAGTATCCCGGGGGTTGATAAAACAGGTAAAGGTAAATGCTTATGCCCCTCAACTTGTGCTGGTATTAGGCTACTGAAGTTTGTATGATTGATGGAAGACCTTTTTATCATTTCTGTTATGGTTTTCTTGTTGATTATACTATTACACATACAATAAGAGAGAATCTACTCCTTCCCTTCCTCTTTGACTTATTGAATAGCTTCTCGCGATGTTCATTGGCCTATTGCGCCTGTAGCTGTGAACTCAACTGTCTAGTTGGTCTGTCTTTCGCCCAGTGAATTAGAGAGGCGGATCTTCTTTGTACGCTATTTACCGATCTTTGTTTTTGCTCGGGTGCCACGGTCCATCGGGCTTGACCCAACTAGCGCTGTTCTGATTGGATTTCATTTCTTTCCAAAAATGGAAAACAAAAAGTGGATGAAGACGCGTCAAACTGAAGAAGTTGCGGAGAAAGAATCTTGAACTCATTCTGAAACCCAGTTCTGAAAGAGTAGAGTCATGAGTGCACTTTACTAATAGAATCCAAATTAGGAAGGAAGAGAAAGAATAATGAATGTCTGTCGCTGTGCTAATCCTGACATCTTTCTTGGAAGTATATGAAATTTCCACGCTTGCAACCCGACTTCCTCCATAAATTCTCCGATCCAAATGGCAGAGAAGTTTTCATCAATCAATCAGATCAACTGGAAAAGAAACTCAATACCGCTTTAGGAATGGGAAAAACAGCATTCTGGACTTCATTATATTGGCAGTAACATGCCGCGTTGGGCTTGGTTCCGAGATACGTTTCTATGAGAGTACATCAGTGATTTCGAGCCTAAAAAAATTTTCTGATAGGGTACATATTGCCTTGTTTCCGCCGCTTAATATGATGGTAGCTCACCTAGGGGCGTGGGACAGCCCGGTAGAAAACTCAAAAAGAGTATCCCTAGCTAGCGTAAGGTTCCATAATAAAGGGAAGAGAATCTTTGTTGGGTTGATTCTAAACTAAGGGCATATCATATTATGAAGGAAGGGAATGTGAAATGGGGGTAAGGTCACACAAGCTAACAAAAGAAGAAAGAGCATTAGTCATGCCAGATAAAGGAAGTTTGTGATTACAAAAGGAGGAGCTTCAAGCTACTCCCCTTCAAAGGAAAGAGGGAAAACCATGAATGGCAAGCAGTTCCCTTATTAATAAGAGAAGGGGCCAGACTAGGAAACCCAACTCTAATATAAGAGTATTAAGCAAGGTGTTGGAGCAGCTCTGATATAGATATATCTATATATGTATACGTGCGCGTGTGTGTGTGTGTATGTGTGTGTGTATACATATATATATATATATATATATATAT
>JACYFF010031956.1:24833476-24892007 GCA_017589665.1 Selenicereus undatus
TATATGTATGTATGTATGTATGTATGTAATTGTATATATGTATATATATATATATGTATGCATGTATGTGTTTATGTATGTATGTATGTATATTATACGTATATGTATATGTATTTATGTATGTGTGTATGTGTGTATACACACGTACACAAACACACACATTGTATGTATGTATCTATATATACGTATGTGTGTATGCATGTGTGTGTATGTGTATATATGTGTATATATATATATGTATATACATGTTTATACGTATGTATATATATATATATATATATATATATATATATATATAAACGTACGTACATACATACATACGTATATACATACATATATACATACATACATATATATATATATATATATATATATATATATATATATATATATGGTGTACAGACACACACGCACCCACACATACACATGCATACATATATGGGCTGATATGGTGAGAAGGAGCTCTCTATGAGTAGGGGGAGGAGGTTATATGTGAGTCATTTGTTTTGATCGGATGGTCACAATTACTCTTGGGGCACGTACCTTTTTCAGCTTTTTTCCTTTTTTTCCGTTCTCATGCCAAGCACTCTCTCTCTCTCTCTCTCTCTCTGGGGAATGTTGGTTGTTTTTTATATAAATTTCTAATTTGGAAACCCTAATTGTCTTTCCATTCTTTGTGGCCAAGTCCTTTGTTTTAATCAAAATCAAGTTAGTTTTCGTCTTGTTATGTTTATTTCATAATTGGAATTGGTTCGTCTTTCGATTACGATCTTTTGCTATAGCATTCAATTTTCCATAACTGCCGTGAATTTCTTTTCCGTTTGAGTTTTACTTCTGAATTTTGCTATGTAGTGTTGCCTTCTACTTGTCAAGTAAATTATCTTTCATTCGTAGTTGATTTTGCCAGGGGTCTTGTTAATTTGAACTTTATGGTTGAGTATGAGTTGTTAATAGGTTCTTGTTATTACTACTTCGTGTTTTCTGCTATTTCTCTGGTGATATGCACTTCTGGTTTCCTTATGCTTCTATGCATTTCACATTTGAAAGCTATTAATTTTTTCTCTCCCTATGCCTTCATCTGTTATCTGAGGTCATGCTCTAGGAACTAAGATCAAGTAGCTTAGTTAGTTGCCATATTGAAGTTGCAGTTGCCGCTATAAAAAAGTTCTATGATATATTGGGATTCCACCATCTTCATCACTGTATCATACATATTTAGAACTTTGATTTTTCGATCTATGAATAAAGGGGGAAAAGGGTTTGTTTTTCTTTATTAGAGATGGCATGTTAATATTTTGATATCAGAGTGGTTGATTCAATTTGGTTTTTCCCATTAAAGGTGTATAGGTATATGTTTCTCATCCCTCAAAATTGAGGGCTCTATTTTCTTGAGGGCTTTTGTGTCCTTCATAGGGCTGGCAAAAAAACCTGTACCTGCCTAAAACCTGCAAAACCCGCCCCAGTAGGTATGAGTATGGTTGGTGAAAATGAAAAAAACAAGTGTACGGGGCGGCTATTGCTAAAATGGATATGACTATGGATATAGGTCCCACCCGCTCCACACCCATTTTATCAATACTCGCCCCGTATCTATCTCATACCGACCCTATATAAAATCCATACTCGTTTGTTTAAAGTTCTAATTTGTTACTTTTACTTGAATATTTTGCTAATTCCTTTGAGTTGTATGATATTCAAGACTTCAGTGGAACATTTTGTTAAAGATCGTAATTGTCAAGTGCTAATTTATTGCTTTGATTAGCAAACTTTTAGTTGTATTTGATGTGATATAATACATTGTTGGAAGTTTGGTGTTAATGTGACATATTAGTCATTTGATATTGAATATGGGTACAACATGGGTTTAATTATTTTTGCCTATATATACCCAAATAAAACCTACATATGCACTACACTTAGTGGGTATGGGTGTGGGTATAACTTTACAATACCTTATGGGTATAAGTATTAATTTTGAAAATGGGTATGGATGAGGATGCAGCTAAACCGCCTCGCACCCACCCCATTGTCACCCCTAGTCCTTAATAGGGTTACTAGAAAATGTATAGTGATCTACTAGCTAATAAATGTTATTTTGAGATTGACTGCTATTTGAGACTCAATTTAGAACTCTTGCAATTGTTGGGCATTATTTTTGGTGAACTTGTACTTTTCTATTGGTGAACTCATACACTTGTTTTGGTAAATTTGAACAATATACAATTTGGATTTGGATTTTATTAATCATAATCGGCTTTGAGAACTTACTGTTTTTTTGTCAAGTTTCTGAGATTGGGTTTTTTGAGTGACATCTTAACTTGAATATAGTGCCCTAGTTGTAGGGTGGACTGACTTAGTTGAGTGGCCCTAGTGTTTTGCTTCATGTGTTTGGGACTTGTTTTATCATATCATCTCCCTGGACATATTCTTTAAGCTCCTTAGAAGTCATACTTTGCAGTGAACTTGCTCTATTTCTTGGGTGAATTTCAATATTTAGGATGGTGAATTCTTATAGATATAATATAGTTGATTCATATGAGTGTTTTTATAGCTAAACTTGAGATTTTGCAATTATTTAAGGAGAAAATTGTCACAAGAGTAGCTAAACCAGTTTTTTGATGGTAGGAATGCAAAGATTATTACTGAACTTTTTCCAATTGATTTGTTAAATGTTTACAATTAGTGTGGTGAATTCATGAAATAGAGCTAGTCAATTAGCATAAATTAACTAGTGCACTGATGACTGACAATGCACATCAATAGGGTTTCATGTGATTTTATTTTTTCTTGAGGAGGATATCAGCATTTAGTATGGAGGAAGGTACTAAGGAAGGTATCAATATTGAGTATGTAGGCTTAATTTCTGAGATGGAATCACTTAGCACATTGACCCTAGTTACTAGAATAGATTTAGCTACTAAAGCGAACTTCTAAAGTTTTCATATTTGTTTTGATACGTTGAAGAAAAAAATGATTTTGGTAAATAGACACCTAATTACATAAAATTTCACTAAAGAATATATTAGATTATAGTGTCCTTTTGCAAGTTCTCGTTCTATTAAGGTAAAAACTTCGCATTGGCTTTAAGCTTTCACTTTGAATCATGAAAAGGGATCCTAATTACAGTGATATGTCATTCCTATGCAAATATACCGTTAAGTTTCTATTGTGTTCTAATGGTCAAGTAAACAATTGGCATGCATAATTTCAACCCCCAAGTGTAAGAGAAACTTTATAATACAGAGAGGAGTGTGTGATATACTTTCATTAACCATTGTGAAGGATAATAGAAACATATAAGATAGATATTGGAAATAGTAGCAAGGCTAGCCTAAAGACTTAAAAAGTATGTGGGACCTATTTGGTGAACTTGATATATTCGGTAATATTCGTTTTAGGCACTAAGTTTGTCCTTTTGACCACATTGTAAGTAGCAAGGAATTGGAAGGTGGATTTGGATGTACACTTGGTGGGGAGTCGCATATAGGACAAAGTATTTGATTTCACCTAGATGCACTGGGTGGAGAGCATATGGTTGAAGACTTCCATAGATAATATAAAGACATAAGTAGAGAGCATGTGTCTTTGTCTGATCTCTTTTGTGGGTTTGATTAATCGATTGAGTTTATCCATGACAGTTAATGAATATGAAACTGAGAATGTGCATTCTCTAATCCGTGAGTTCCTTGTTGTATGAAACCCCATTTCTTAGAGACATTTAAGGAGAAAGTCACACTTAATTCTAGTATATATGATTGCTCCTTGTGCAGCTTGAAAGCTACCAAAGTTGTCTTCATTTTTAGGTTCTTAAACTTGTGCACAATTTCATGTGTGAGTAAATATTGTCATGGATTGATCTCCCTAGTATCAAGGCACTTTGAAATGGGGAAATTATCTTACCCAAAAATCTTAGCCTATTAACAAAAATCTTAAAAATGATTTCATAAATGGTTGAGCATAGGCTGATGGGTCTGAAGTGACTAGTCTGTGATGGGTTGGTTATCTTAGGAATGAGAGTAATGAAAGTATGATTAATTTCTTTTAGAATCTAATCATTTGTAAAAGAAATAAATAAAATTATACAATACAATTGAAGAGATCCTTTCTAATAATATGCCAATAGTTCTTAAAGAAACTTGCTCCGAAACCATCATGTAACGTCCCGACCCCTCCCAGGTCGCGAGCAATTACCGTAAATAGCCTCAAGGATCGTCGACTGGCCCCACAAATCACCTCACCACAAGTCTTTCCAAGTGCTTCGTCCTTACTCACACGCCATCTAGGAAACTTCTAGGAGGTCACTCATTCTAAGATTACTCACCAGCAGGCACACTTGATTGTGGAGTTCTTAAGAGTGGGTTTCCCGAAAATATAGGTGCATCTTTGGTAATATAAGTAGTTGCATCAAATCCTTTAAGCCACTTATAGGGTGTTACATATATTTAAATCCTGCATGAACGCCAGCTACAACCAAGAGAGAAGCCTCTTCTCTTTAACTAGAGGTTTTGAGGAAAGATGGCTTGAAAAGAGTGGCTAGTGAATCATGATAGGAATTCCAAACTTTTCCATTATAAATCAAACTCTAAAAGAAAGCAAAAATTAGCTATGAAGCTTAAAGATGATTATGGTGTTTGGATCGATGATTAAAAAATGATCGCTAAAAAATTCATCACAGACTATACCTAATGGTTTAAGTATGCCCACAATAACAACAGAACAATTCCAGATAGACTTGCCCAAGCTAGTATGAGACTTGGATAATAATGAATTTACTAAGCTCCCTAACTTGGAGGATGTTAGAGTTACACTCTTTAGCATTGAATCTAATGAGACTCTAGGTTCTTATGGTTTTGGAGCAAGTTTCTTTAAGAACTATTGCTATATTATTAGAACGGATCTCTTTAATTGTATTATACAATTTTTTACGAATAGTTAGATTATGAAAGAAATTAATCATACTTTCATTGCTCTCATTCCCAAGGTGACCAATCCGTCACAGACTAGTCACTACAGACCCATTAGCCTATGCTCAACCATTTATAAAATCATTTTTAAGATTCTAGTTAATAAGCTAAGACCTCTTTTGGATAAGATAATTTCCCCATTTCAAAGTGCCTTCTTGTTAGACGATAATTTATCGTATTTTACGTGCCTCTTTTACCTAATTTTAGCTCGTATAATGATAGAATCTTTAGGATTTTTACTTGCTTTATTTGCTTTTGTAGGTAACAAACTTCAATCGAGCAAACGTCCCGAAAAGGAGCGAAGACGGACAAGAAAAGCAAAAAAGGCAAGTAAGGACGACGGAGTGGTCGTGCCAGAAACTTGGCCTAGTGTGGCCGTACCACGTGGCACAGCCGTGTCACCCCAACTTGGGGTGGTCGTGCCACCCCTCCCAGTTGCTCGCTCGCTCGCTCGATTTCCTATTTAAAGCCCCTTCGGGTGTTTTTGATCGGCGCTCCCCGGGCTCTCCTTCTGCGATTTTTTGAGAGTTCTTAGCTTAGGTTTAGCCAATAAAAACCCCTTTTAGGGGGATTAGATTAGGTTAGTTTTGTGTATAATTTGTAGAAGATGGATCGATTTCAAGATTTAATGCTAAGTTCTTCTTTTCTCCCTCTCTTTAATTTCATGCTTTTGAGTTTGTTTGCTAGTTCAATAGATTATTGTTTTGCTTTGGTTTCAATGTTTGTTTGTGAATTAAAGCCTTGATCTTTGGTTGTGATTTGTTCTTGAGATGGCCAATTGATTCTTGTTTAGGCCTTTACCCACCTTGTTTATGCTTGAATTTAGAGTTTTCTTTCATGCCCGCCAAGTGCTCGATGAAATGCTTGAAAGAGCTTTCGTTCGTGTTTTGGGCCAATCGACTTATGCTGAGAGGTGAGGTTGATTGTCTAGTGTGGGTGGAGAGAATAACTGGGATTCGGACATGAAAATAGTCTCAGTCGCTAGCTAGGTCAAGGGTTGTCAATCTTGTAGTTTAATTGAACTAATCCCATAAAAATAGGAGCTTAGAACAATTAGACTAGCTCATGACCCTTGAGAATGGGCTTGGGTGGTCCTTAATGATGCAACTGATCATCTCTGAATGCTAGCATAACTTAGGAAGGTTAAGGTTTGACTTGATTAGTTGGTTTATATCAGGTTTAATCATAATCGAAGTCTTTGTTTTTGTTTTAGTAGTTTAGTTCTATTTTCTATCCTTTCTGTTTTGCCTAACTTGAGACGCTTTAGTTAGTTCTAGTATTTGAAAACACAACTCCCTATGGACGACACCCCGAATACTCAACGATGCACCTTGCACTTGGGGCTTATAAATATTAAAACTTCTTTAACACTTCTCCCCAGGGAGATCAATCCATGACAATATTTGCTCACACCTAAAATTATCCACAAGTTTAAGAACCTAAGAACTAAGACAACTTCAGTAACTTTCAAACTAGATATAGAGAAAGCATATGCTAGAGGTTAGTGGGATTTTATCCTTAAATGTCTCCAAGAAATGGGGTTTCATCCAATGTGGAACTCATGGATTAGATAATGCATATCCGCAATATCGTATTTGTTAATTGTGAATGATCAACCAAATCATTTAATTAAGCCCACAAGAGGGATCAAACAAGGAGACTTGCTCTCTCCATATATCTTTCTAATATGTGTAGAAGTCCTCATCCATATGCTCTTCGTAGGAGCTAATGCACACAAGTCGGGAATAGGAATCAAAATATTCCCAAGGCCACTGAAATTCCTTATCTCTTATTCTCATATGATTGGTTGCCCTTTTGCTCCACTCTTGGGAATCTTATCAACTATTATAAGTCTGTCCTAAGATTCAAACGCATTTTTTCCCCTATACAAAGCATTTGGTAATTGCTGCTCTTGATATCCCATAAAGGGACTCTCTCGGCAAATATTTGGGATGTCCAATTTTCGAGGGTTGACCCTTGAGAAAAACATTTTAAGAGATTATTAGTAAAGCAACCACAAAATTGGAAGGATGGAAATCCAATTGCTTATCTAAAGTGGGTAGAAGCCTATTGATTCAATCTCACCTAGAACCAGTGTTGTGAGACCCAGAGTTTTGTCATACTTGCTTAATGAACATTATGACTGTTGGGTTGGAAAATTTTATTTTAATATCCGCCAAGCTACAACTGCCATATCGCCCAAGTTATTGATTTATTCAACTTTAGATCCCAAAAATAGATTTCCTAAAGTTGTGTAACAAGATAAGCCTTCGACTCCTTGAAGCTTCAACAAAAGCAATTCCCAAATACGTTCCGATTATTAAACCTTGGTAATAGTTCTGCAATTTACTAAATCGATCCTAAATATATTCAGGGTTGGGTAAGCTGACCCGCGATTATATTTAGGACTTCGGTTTAAGATTAAGGCTCGGGAACTCGAGTAATAATCAGGAGGCTGTAGTCATGTGGGGTTAGTAGGCTAGAATTAATCCAAAGCAATAAAAAAAGGAAAAAGGGGGGGTTCATTCGTGAAACCCCCGACCTCCCGTCTCTCTCCTCTTTCTTCTTCTTCTTCTTCTTCTTCTTCTTCTTCTTCTTCTTCCCGTCTTCCCTATTCCTCATCTCCTCCTTCGCTTCTCCACCATGCACGTCGGAGCCAGCCACCGACCTTGAGCCCCAATCAACCCACCCTAGCCGCCGGTCGTCACACCACAGTGCCACTGGCCGAAAATCAGCCACGATTGGGCTGATTTCGACCGGAGTAGAACCAACGCCCGGTAACCTCGGTGCATGCAAGGTGATTTCGAACTCATCCTTCATCTATCAATTGCATTCTTGACCTAGATTCTTCCTAATTGTGTTTAATTTCTCCGAAAACTTGAGTTAGGGTTTTGGGTTTGGTGGTGTTCGAACCTCACGCAAAGGGAGGGGATTTTCTGGGTGTGTGGAGTTTGAATTTAGCTTCAATCTAGCCAATTTGCACGCATATAGCTTGGATTCGAGGTGGGTAGACCTCTAATCCCCCCTACTTTAAGGATTTCGAATAATCATAATTATATGAATCAGTTTATTGGATTGGTAGATTGGATTGTTGCCGTATGAATTCGATTGTATGTGTGGACAAACAAATGAATTAAGCTTTTGTTATGCCAGGTCAATACCAATGTATTTTTGAAATGTTGCCAGATGTTTTGAAATGGTGGCTTTCATGATTTAGAACTGCATATAAAAGTTGCTTTCGATTTTCATATCCAACCAGTTTAGCATTGAAGATCGTTTGTGGGTAGTTTAAAAGTAAAAGAAGTCTTTATGGTTTTGGTGTACATTTAAGCCTGATTTTAAGAACTAACTTGTTTGAATGGTGGCAAGTTTGGGAACATTTTAAGCCTTTAGTTTATCCTCACACCCATCTTGAGTTTAAAATGGAATTTTCAAACGAATCTAGCTTGCATTTATTGCTAACTAAGTATCTAAGTTTCAAATGGGTTTCGATTTCGAACTTAATTTGAAGTAAGTGTTAACCAAACACGTTATGTCTCAAACGAGTTTCGATTTAAGATTTACCAAGCTCACTACGTTTATAATAAGCTTTTAGCTCAAATCGAAGTTGTTCCTCGAATTAGTAAACGTATTATGTTATCAAGAAGCCTTTAAGTTAAAATGGAATCATTTTACGTTCTTAAGAAGCTTTTAAGTTAGAAATGAAGTTGTTTTGCGAATTAATAGAAGTATTATGTTTAAGATAAGCTTTCTAAGTTATACACGAAGTCGCTTTACGATTTAGTAAATTTATTACATTTATACAAAGCTTTTAAGTCAAAAATGAAGTCGTTTTACAAACTAGCAAACGATTTACGTCTATAAGAAGTTTCTTAAGTTAAAAACGAAGTCACTTTGCGAGTTAGTAGCCGTATTACATTTATATGAAGCTTTTAAGTCCGAAACGAAATCGTTTTACGATTGAACAAGCTCATTACGTTTTTTTAGGAAGCTTTCAAGTTTCAAAGGAAGTCGATTTATGTGTTAATAAACTTATAACGTTTATGAGAAGCTTTTAAGCTTCGAACTTAGTTTGAATTAAGCATTAACTAAACACGTTATGTTTCAAACGAGTTTCGATTTACGATTTAGCAGACATATTACATTTAAAAGAAGCTTTTAGCTACAAAGTGACGTCGTTTTATGAGTTAACAGTCATTTTACATATTACACGAAGCATTTAAGTTAAAAACTATGTCGTTTTACAATTTAGTAAACAATTTACGTTATAAGAAGTCTTTAAGCTATTTATGAAGCTGATTTACGTGCTAACAAATCTTATTTTGTTTCTAAGAAGCTTGTAAGTTTAAAACAAAGACGTTTTACAAACTAACAAACATATTACATTATTAAGAAGCTTTTAAGTTGAAGACGAAATCGTTTTACGATTTAGCAAACTAATTATGTTTTTACGAAGCTTTTAAGTTAGAAACGAAGTCGTTTTACGAATTCGTAAACGTATTTTACAAAGTTATTTTACACATTAGCAAATTTATTTCGATTATGGAAAGCTTTTAAATTATTGATTTATGAGTTAGTAAACTTGGTTTGTATCAAATTCCTTCTTTTGCGTTTAAAAGATTGAAACGATCTGAAAAAGGGCAATTGGAGTTGTGTATTCTGAATCCTAGCTTTGAAGTGCATGCTAGTAACTACCCAAGTTTTGAATCGTGAGTTAGTACACTCACCATGTTTTTAAGAGGCCTTTCTCGTTGTTTGCCTAAAGCTAAAGTTCTAAGAAAATTATGTTTTCATGTTTTAAGTTCATAAAACCTATATATGAATAAGTATAATCATGTTTGTCTACTAAGTATGCATGTGTATGAATGTTATAAGTTCCTAAGATATATATATGAATAAGTGTAAGTATGTATGTGTACGAATTATTATGTTTATGTCTATGTATACGTGGAGGAGCTACTCTAGAAACTTTAAGCTTAAGTTTGAGACCCAGGGATGGTGGTTTAGTTCCCGTCTGGTATCACATATGTTACGTTATGATAAATTCAGGGATGGTGGTTTGATTCCCGCCTGAAGTCTAAGTATGAAAATTATGTCTCAGCGTGGTATGATATCTGTCCAAATAGGCGTATGTTGCCGCTCGAGTTTGGCCGACTCGGGATGGCAGTAACAAAGTACTTCTAAGAGTCTAGCCTCCTCATTTACGTGAATAAGTTACTATGTATGTTTTCGCTAAGTGAAACTTATGTGTAAAATCCCCTTTTATGCTATGTTTCTGGGTTTACGTAATTTTATTAGCAATACGGTTTCTACTAAAGTTAAGCTTTTTGGTATGACTATTCCTTCACTTGGTTTATGGTTTAAATATGATGTATTATGTGTAAGCTCTTCAACTAAAATGAATTACGAAAGGCTTTCGTAAGTTAATATGTAATTTAAGTATGCTTTGGGAGAGAGGGTTTACTCACTGAGCAGTGGTTGCTCATTCCCATTACTTTTCCCCTTTTTCCTAGATCCACAGGTATGTGACTGATGCGTGGAGCGCCCAGAGTGGACTTGCTTGGACTGTATTGTTGTGTTTATGATAATGTTATGTAATGTCGATTGTGATTGTAAGGTTATGTAAGTAATCATTTTCCTTGTACAGTTTATGAAAAATAGAAAGCTCTGTATACTCCGAGCGGGTGGCCCGTAGAGTTGTGGACTCCGGCGTGTAATCGTTGAGTTGTTGGTGTTATTTAGTACCCTTTTGTATTGCAGGGATATAATGTAAGGCTTTAAGCCTGGGAAACGGTCAGTTTTTAGGGAAAACTCTGCCCGTTTTGCCCCAGAAAATTCAGAAAATCCTAGCATTCCTAACCTGAGGGTTAAACTCAAGACTCAATTATGTTATTGTGGCTTAAGTTTTAAATATTGAGTCTCTTTTATGTTATGTTTCAAATAGGTTTAAGTAAGTTGCCTTAACAGTCTTTCCCAGAGAAGACTGTGGCATGTAACATGACCCGGTGAGGTCGGGGGTGTTACAAGTGCCCTCTCACACGATGTAATACTTTGAACTTCCTTATAACACTACTGACTACTTAGACAAATGTAACTGAGAGTTCTTCTGGAAAAAATCAACTATCGAGAAGAGTTTGCCCATGATATCTTGGGTGCATGCCTAAAAGTAAACGTGGGCTTGGGTTAAGTAGAAAAGACGTCATAAACAAAGCCTTCCAATGTAAGTTAGCCTGGAAAGTTCTTGCTAGAACACCCAGTTTACGCGTACGAGCTATGAGAGCAAAATACCTGCATAACTCAAACTTTTTTTAGGTGCAAATGTAGAACTATGGACTCACCAGTATGGAAAAATATTTTGAATAATGGGAAGGTATTATTTGGAAGGTGGGAAAAAGAGACGAAATGGCCTTTTCGTTTGCCAATTAGGTGTAAAATAGAAAGCTAATTGATAGTTTAGGCATGACGATGCTAATATTCCCTTTCTAGATGCGAAAGTCAGTGATTTCATCATGCAAGAATCACAATGGATACTATACATCTTGATGTAGTCCTTAATAATTACCCAGTTGTTCATAACTTCTAGGCATTTCGATACACATTCACGAAAGAGAAGATAGACATAATGTTGATACATGGGTTCACCTTACAAGATTATTCTCGCAGTGTCTCAAAGCATAATCAACTTATAATTGTGCTACCACAATTCTAGTGGCAAAAGGCAAAGCATTGCGAGATGGTTTAAATGTAACAATCCAAGTAGGTTATCATAATCTCATTATAGAAGGCCATAATAAAATAGTCATCCAGGCTTTAGAGGGGTACAAGTTTCTTGGCAAATTTAGCACATCATCAACGATATTCTTACTTGAAGAGAACAAGGCGTTCAAATTATCTCTAATCATATCTTCATAGAGGCAAATATGACAGCAAATTAGCTTTCAAATTTTTGGTATTCTATCACAGATTCATTCATTGTTGTTTTTTGCTTCTCATCAGTTCTTAAGACTACTGTAAGGGAAGATGTGGTTGGGCATACTATTGCGAGAAGAGGCGTCTAACATTTCTACTATTTCTTGTTTTACCATTGATTAAAAAAAAAAGTGAACTGCGTGTACAGCTTACACAATGTTAAGGGTCAAACCTCAAACCCCTCGGACCTCGAGGACAAATGATGTACTAGTGGCGAATTAAAGCAATATGGAACTTGGATTAGGGGTGTTTTTTGTGATAAAGAGTTTTCTCCCCAATGGGATCCGACTTTTGGCGATGTGTAATTTTCCAATTTTTACTTGAGAACATTTCCAGTAAAGGAGCCTTACTAATACAAGTGGCTTTGCTGGTTATTACTCTAGGTGGCTTGTAATAGATCATCACCAACCATATGGTATTTTTGAATGGTGTTGCTCACCCAATTATCAGAAAAACAATTAAGAATATTGCAATAAAAAATTTTGACTTGTGGCAATTAGATTGAGAAAGAAAGAAAATTTGTAATAAAGCGTGCTAAGGGAGTTATCGTTATATCAAAAACTGCCTTATAGTAATGAATAAAAAAGGCATTGTTGATATTTTCCCCTATTAGAAATTAAAACTTAAGTATAGAATATAACAAATTATCATAAACTCAAGGACGAGAAACAATAAAGTCAACGACACTGAGATTGGAGATCAAGTTGAGCAAAGTAAGAGCATAACATAAAGTAGAGCATACAATGCTTTTAATGAGATTCACCCTTCCAATTGGGTTAACTTTAAGCATTTGTAATAATAAGCCCCAAGGTTTATACAATTTACAAGCATTCACCTAATGACTTTGGCTACAACATAAATTCCAAGACCTCTCCTCAAGTAAGTTCTCCTAAATCCTTAATTAGGAAGGATGATACTCCCAATCAACCATCTTGTTTACGAGCATGATGACACATTCCTCTCACATTACCAAGAATCTCAAATGTGTTTACCATGATTTGATGATAAACACTTTGAATAGGAATTAAGCTCTTTGTTCTTATGTGTTGTGTACACTTCTTCAGCAAGGTCAGTATTTAGAACTAATGAGAAAGAGATAGTTGGAGCATGTTGAAGATGTACCAATTGGATGTTTCAGAATATTCCATTGGATGCTTGTCCCTAATGGCTATCAATTGGTTCAAGCACCGTGATGTTCATTAATTTTTTTGACAATTGCTTAGTTAATTCTTAATGTCTTATCTCTTAAAGAGGTGGTTTTTCAGCCTTCATTTAACATGTTAGCCATTGCAATCCTCTTTTAATAAGGCATAAGCTACTTTTTAGAGCTCGCATTCACCATTTCTAGCATAGTTTATCTACAGCCATTCCTTTCAACAAAAGTGCTTTTGATCTTTACCTAATTCGAGATATATTTGAATCTACGTTCTAAGATTTCTGAATGTAATCAGATGTTATATCATGAAAATCACAAATTTAATCTTTCTTCTTGAAGATTGTCTAATAAATAATTAGCAAGATTATTAATTAAATAAATTGTAAATAATGTAATTGATCCCCATTAGCATATTATGATGAATTGCTGCCTCTTACATGGGAAAACACATATCCAAATTTTAAGCATATAATGAATACATTTTATCAAAATTTGCACTATATTTGTGCCATCAAGGAATTGCATATTTAATAAAAATCTAAATTTTATTGATCAAATATGTAAATTTCAAAATTAAATAGTAATAGAGCATCATAAAAAACTAATTTTAAGTTCAATTTATGTTGCACCAATTTCATAATGCTAACAAGAGTCTATTTCTGACAAGCTTATTAAGGTCCTTAATGATTAGAATTCAGGGTAGTTAAACTGTAAGTTTCAAGCTCTAAGGAGGTAGTTACCCAATGATTCTGTTAAACAAGTTACTTATAAGCAATTAAGCACGCAGAAAGGATTCAAGCAGTTATCCAAACAAAATCTAATGACCTTTTATCATTATAGAAAATGTGCCTTGAAATTAAAACTCATATAAAATATATAAGCACATCATATTAACGTGATTCTTCATTCCCATGTATGATTGATAGATTAGATGTACAAACTCTTTTTTAACAAAAATTTAATACACATCCTTTATCATGATGTACCATCAATAGATCCCCTAGTATTCACATATATTGTCCAAAAACTCATAACAGAACCACTTTGGCACTGTTGCATATCATAACTCTTGTTGTTGCATCAGCATTGCTATTTTTCAACTAATTTCTTTTTGATAATTAGATAGCAAGAAGCTACCAAAATAATAATACAATTGCTAATCAAAATTTTGAACATTAGATAATAATAGGCCTAGACTCTACCTAAGGCATGTGAAGGTTCATTTATATGATCCTTTTCTAATCCTATCCTCCCATCAATGATGAATACACTAGTCTTATATGCAAAACATTTATGTAGTTTTCTTTTATATCAAATGATAGAGTTGGCTTTCACACAGTGGCTTCAATATTGTCACGAGTCTAAACGAGGGTTGTCTTAGGTTTCTTTCAATTAGGGTGGGATTGATGAGTTTGTGGATGGCTGTTGATAGGGCGATAAGCGCACGTGGCATTGTAGCAAATCAAGGTCATCTCCCACAACGACTAAGTTGATCTATTGGGCTTTATCCCCTTAAGATAGCCTAAGTAGATCAATAGTTTGATATTAAAATTAAACTAATCAACTATCTAATCTAATGAATAAATAATCATGAAATTAAGCGAAACAAGCAATCACTCGATGTACGCATCAATCAAGCACTTTTTCCTCAATTGATTGTTTTAAAACTGACAATCAAAGTATCAAATCCCTCTTTCAAGGTGAAGTGAAATACCTAAATCTAACCAATTTCCATTTCTCAAGGGCTCTCGATTTTTTTAGTTTCATTAAGCATGCGATTATCAAAGTTGTGGTTCCTCAATTGGTGTTACTTTCTCAAGACTCCTCACTATCAAGTCAAATCTTATGGTTTGACTATTGAATTTAAGTTTTTCAGTTCTTCATACAATGCCCAATACATGCAAGAAAGTGATCAAATTTCTTACAAGGCAATAAACATCTAAGATCTAATAAAACAATCCAACAATTCCAAAATACTCAAAGAGACGAACAACAAATCGAGAAATTAACTATTATTTGCATAAGTCCAAAATCAAAACAACAAAATCCTAATCAAAATTACAAAACACAAATCTAAAATGAGAAAAGAAAAGAGAAGAGAAAAGAAAAGAAATGCTCAGCCAAGATCGTGCTTGAACCATCGTTGCAAACCCGGGATATAATCCTTGCAATCTTCCCTTCAATTCACTCTCTCTTGCTCTAATCTAATCTAAATCGTAATCGATATCATGGTTTATGATAAAATGGAATGGGATGACGGGATGGAGCATAAAAGCAGTCAAATGAAGCTTTTATAGCCAAAATGAAGACTACAAAACTGTCCAAACGTGCAGAAAATGAAAAGCTACAAAGAAAGCTAGCGAGCACGGGGGAGCAGGGGCCACCATGGTTCGTGGACCCACCACGGACAAGCCATGGTGCCCACTGCCTCGGTGGTTCTGACATGCTCCTTCTGCTGCTTGGTCCTTAAGCATCCTGGATAGTGGCTCTAGCCACGATTGGGCCGTATTGGGTGTCATTGGGCCTCTTTTGCTATCTTCTTTAATTCACAATGCCTCATAACTTTGGGCTTTTAAGATCAAAATCTGCAAACACATCTCAAATAAAAGAAACCACACATAATAGTAGAAATAAGGTCATATATCATATAATTAAGGTGTTGTTTCGCCCAGTTTATGGAAACTTATTTTTGTTTTGTAAAAGTTGCTTCTTTGAAAGCTGTTTTGGAGAAATTATGAAGCATTTGGCCTAATTTATATGAAAATAGTTTTGAACAATTTGAGTTGTTTGGTCTAACTTCTTTTAAAGTACTACTCAATTAATCTATCATTTATTATTTTTTCGTTTTTACATTATAATTATTTATTTCTTCTTATTTCTCTAGTAAAGTAAGAGATTGCATATTTTGTTTTTGGGTTTATAACCATGAACGTCTATGTATTTCTAAGAGATAATACACATGAAATTTTATTCTCTAGTAAGCATGAAATTGGGGAAAAAAAAAGAAACAACCAAAAGTGAAGCATTAATCAATACAAATAAATTATAAAATATAGTACTTTATTTCTCTTTCTACTTACACCCCAAATAAATCAATTATTACCTAGTCATTAAAGATCTAACAGTTTTAGTGCGAAGAGAAAACATATCATTATCATCCAATGCTCCACGATGCTCTACTGAATAATCATATCAATTAGTATGTTGTTCTCCCCCATCGTCTTCTACTAGGAGCATGTAATTGGGATCTTGATCACACCCATTGAACTCTTCATCTTCGATGGTATATTTCCTGATATAAATATGAAGGGCCATGGTTGTCACCACAATTTTGTACTGTGTAGAGAATTCGTAACTTGGCATATCAAGTAATATTCCCCATCTATTCTTCCACACCCTAAATGTTCTTTCAATCACATTTCTAAGAGATGCATGTACAAAATTAAACACTCATGGTAAGCTGTAGGAGGTTGGCTTGAAAGTCTAAAATCAGGAAAATGATATCAATGTTACGGTCCTTTAAAAGGTGCGAGGTATCCTTTCATGTTTGGCTAGCCAGCATTTACAAGATAACACTTACCTAATAAAAAATGAGTAATTATTTGTTAAATGTTGCTAATAACAAATGACACAATTTAAATATTAATGCAAGTTAAAACAAAAGGCAAACATACCTTGGGGAGGATATGGAAATATATTTGAATTCTTGTACCTTTCTAATGCCACTGTAAGGATATGTGTGTCATGTGCAGATCCTTCCCAACCAACTTGAATGAAGGTGAACAACATGTCAAAATTACATATTGCCATCACGTTTTGTGTGGCATAGCCTTTTCTACAAATATAAGGAATTTCATTCTCCTTTGGAGTTATAACTGCACGAATGTGAGTAACATCCGTAGCTGCAATTGCACCTTTGAAATGTGGCCAAAATCTATAATCTTCTCTAATTTTTCTTGGAATCTCTTTAAATTGATGGTCAAGTGGTTGTATAGTATCTTTAGAAAAAGCAATCAAAGATTTCAGAACTTCAGCAAATTTTCTACTTACTGTTTCTCCATAATGTTGAAATCTAGATTGAACATTATGATTGGAGTGCCCATGTGCACAACTCCAAAGAAACATGGCCTATGCCTCTTCTGCACGCATTGAACTTGTTGAACATAAACCATAACTATCCATTAGTAGTTTTGCTAGTCAAATGAATACACGTGGCTCCATTCTTAACATCTTATAATCTCACCTAGGGTATTAAGCACCTCAATGACTTATTGCCACCCTGAGCATATCGAAGTTCTAACCTTTGGTTTCATGAGGTACTTCATATAATATTAAATACATAATGTTGCTCTTAATGTAATAAGTAAAAGCATCATTCTCTTGTTAAGTTCATATTGAAGAAATATTTGTTCATAGTCATCATCATCATCACTCACTTCAATCTGTTCATTTTCATCTTCTAAGTCATCAAAATCCATTTTATCCTCTTCAGTAGTAGTGTTTTTTATTTTGTTGATATCAATTCCATCATCCTAGCAACGATAATCAAAACATTGCATGACAAAGTAAACAATAATTAATGCAATAATAAAATTATATGATAGAGATAAAATATATGTCACCCAAACAAGTTTCCTATAAAAGTAACAAAAAAACAGTGTTGTTAAGTGCGAAATAAAACACAAAAAGAAAGAAAACACTAATATCATTATGTACTTGGTACTATGTGTGATTCTATTCAAAGAAAAGAAAAGCTAATGTCTAAAAATACGTTTGTCCTCTTTTATAAGCTCAAGCCTGTCCTCAAGCCAAGCAACTCTCACGCCATCATCTTCCCATGCAATAAACATCTCCCTATATTATCGCTTGATAAATAAGCGGGCACCTAGCATATATAGCTCACTACCAAGCTCAACAGAAGGAAGGTTTTTAGCAAACTCATACATTTTGTAATGCTACAACCGAAAAGGTCATTTGGCGCAGAAGCCGCAGTGAAATTAGGGATAAAACTTTCTACAACCTCCATAATGCGATCTAACCGACTTTGGATACTTGCAGTAGTACCTACTTTTGACTTAATCCTCCTTGTTGGTTTTTCTTTCCCTTCTTTAGAACTAGATGCTTTTTTCATCTTGTTACCGTCTTGTTCAATAGAATTAACATTATCAACCTCAATGTTTTGTAAACTAATATTCGAAACCCCGCAGTCATCATATCCACTATCTTCAGTCCTTGCATTTCTTATAACTTCTACATTCTCCTCTTCCTCTACTGCCTCATCTTCCCCTTCTCCCTCCCTCCCTCTGTTTTCATTAACTTCTAGTGCATATGGATCCCATGAAAGCTCACCGATTGCAAATGTGTTAGAAAACACTATCTCTATTTATGTTGAATTAGCCAACCCCCTTCATGAAAATTAGCATATTCAGGATTAGCCTATAAGTGAAATGGAAAAAAGACATTAGTATGATCTTCAAATTAAAAGCTAAGAACATATCTAAAGTACTAGAAAGGTATACTAACCTTGATTTTTTTCCTTCCACCAAGAGTCATCAGCAAGAAATGTGTTTTCATAGGGATCCTATCCCAAACCTATGTCCATTACCAACTTCGTCCATGCTTTATATTGAGTTTCTAGAGCTTCCCACCTATTTTTTAATTTTCTATAATCATAATTCCTTCCACTTCTTTGCTGGAACTTTATTACCACATTTTCCCATCCTATCTTATTGAAATGCATATGTTGCCTATTTCCTGCATGAACCTCTTCAGCACAAACATGACATAAAGTCTCCGTTGCAATTGGATCCCAATTTGCCTTTTCTTTCTTCACAATTTGGCGAGAGGGGCCAAAAGAATTTTGAGAATGTCCTTTTGTAATGAGCTTTTAACTAGCAATCTAATAAGAGTTAGGTTCAAATGTAAGTGAAAAATCCCAAATAAACAAAGGCAACGATAGAGGCTAACTAGAAATAATATGTTGTCATTACACATCAGCATGACCTTATAAAATATAGAGGTTGGTTAATTCACTATGATAGTTGTTAATTGAATGTTAACATTTATTATTATATTAAATCACAATATCAACATCATTATTAACAAACAAATTTAGATAATATTGAAATATTTTATCAAAAAATATAATAAGATGACACTAAAGTTACTTACTTGGTCTCCATAGGGGGATTGGATTGCAAATGAAATTGCCTAGATGGGAACTCACTAGGGATATTGAGATTTATTGGTCGTTTACCCTAGAATGTTATGAAGAGAAAACTTTTACATATGATTTCCATCTTTAAAACATCAATTAAATAAAGAAATATATTAGTTAATAGAAGAATACATTTAACCTTGTTCGTAGTGAAAGAAGCATTGTTTGAAGAAATTGCTCTATTTTCATATGATGTCAAATGTATCTTATGATCAAGTGTGATGACTTACTCTACAAAAGTAATAGGAAATATTATGGGAAAAACAATTATAAATATTAGACAAACAAGAAAAAAAAAGAAAACAAAAGAAAGTAAATATAGTTAGATTAGAAGCAATGCATATGAAACACAAAAAAGGTCAAGCTAAAATGGAGGGCTAAATGTACAATGAGGTGGGAGCCACCAAGCTACAAACATTTCTTTAATACTGCTTCATCTCATCAATCATATCATAAAAAAAACCCCTGAAGATAAGGTGTCATTCCCCCCTATTTTCGTTAATAAAAAAAACGCTACAACCATTTCTTTAATACTGCTACAAAAATTCACCCCTATGTTCCTTCTTCCCACACCAACATCTTTGTTTGAGATATTAGTTTTTTGTTGAAGTTTTGAGCTATTTTGCATTAATCTAACAAATGAGAAGTTTCAACAACGTTTCAATTAGGTTTGTGTTTGAAGGGATATATGAATTGCTTGCTTTAGGATTTTCTTCTCTCTCTATTCCATAGATCTTTAATCATTGAAATTATATGGAGCAGCATGCATTCAACATGGAACAAGAAGAACATGAGAAAGAGGAAATTAATTGGAGCTACATTGAATTCATCGACAATCAAAATGTTCTGGATCTCATTGAAAAGGTTTGTTTCCTTACTATGCTGGAATATCTGATGAATCAAAGGCCTCTCAGTAACTTATTTAAGTAGTCCCTAGCTTGGTTATGATATAGCGAATATCAAAAGTTCTTTTAAATGCATATTTCGATATATTTAATTTATGCTATGTTGTTTTCTCATCTTTATCTTAATTTCAATTCATCACCTGTTTTCCTTCGTTCTGCCTTTTACCCTGTAAATTTTAGCTCAATTTGATTTGGTTTCTCTTTCTCTTTCTCCTTCTCTTTATCCCTCTTCCTGAATCCTGTCTAGCCATTTGATCTCTATTATTTTCCCCACCATAGTCCACCACTGACTCACCACCATCTCAATATCATTGCATAGCAATTCAGATCGAAATTACATATTTGTATGAAATAATTACGCCCGGGCCAATACGAAAACATATTTCATAAAATTTATACCATGGATTGGCATATACCATTTCAAATTCCATTATTTGTCTGAGTAGTATGAATTATATACAATATATTCATGCCACTCGTCCCCCACCAAGAACAGAGACTACAAATTATGAACGTTAAAAGAATAAAATTATTAGATGAGCATGGATTAATGGCACTTACCTCCTTCTTTGGGTATGGTGTTGTATGATACTGATGAGATGGAGCCATTTTGATCTGAACAAAGTTGTATAGAAGACTTATATTAAAGACGATGGAGAGTGCGTAATACTACAGGTTGATGTGAATTGAAGGAAGGCAGGGAGGAAGCTGTGGGTATTTGTAGTTATTAATTAGGGATTTTTTGCTTCTTCAGGGGCGATTGTGTCCATATCTAAAGTGCAATATCATTTCCATATTCCTTGGTCAGGATACTCGCCTGCTTTGTAGAAGAGGAAGCAGTAAAATCCTTCTTTTGTTTCTAGAGGCAGCTACCCAACAAATTGATTTTGAAAAACAGTTGTTTAGTTTTTGAGAATAGTTATGTTTGGCTTAGTTTCTAGTTTTCAAGGTTAAAAGCTTAGATTTAAGTTCGGACAAAGAGCACCTAAGCATTAATCCCCTAAAATGACTCCTGGATACTCATAAAATCCTATGCAAATATGATATTCATCGTTCCCCCATGCTTAAACCTTTGCATGTTCCCAAGCAAACACTTAATAAAACCAAGACTCAAATACATAACAACCTCCTTAAAGTGGGCAAGTCATAGCATATGACAAGAAAGAATGACAATCAACAGTAACCCCAAGTAGTGTGCAAAACATTTCAAAATCAAGGGAAGGTGAATGGTTTTAAAGAAGTATATCAACACAAGCTCAACATCAAACTAGATCACCCTCAAAGAATCACAAAGCACATCATGTGAGTACATGTAATTGAATAGAGCCAAATGGATCAATAAAACCTCACTTTTGGGAAACGTAGGTCACTCTCACTCATGTGCTTAAATTATAGCATAGGTTCACTCAAGACTCATTCCAAAGATGCAAACTACCACATACTTGACAAGACTCTTAAATTATCCACTCCTAAGAATGCAATGTGCATGTAACAACTAAGAGGACTTTACATGGGTTGTAGTGTGGGCTAGAAGGATTAAGGGAAAGGAGTGAACTAATAATTTTGGGCAATGTGGAGTTACATGGCCGAATGACTAGGGAGCAACCAACTAACCACATTAAACCATGAAGTTTACCAACACTTCAAATCTCAAAATACAATGAACATACCCCAATGAATCATGTAGGAAATGAGTTGACGAAGAAAGGAACTCAAGCTATGTACGTATCTAATGCCAATCACTTATTCCTTTTTTTATATATTTTTTTTTTCAACATTATTTTTTTTTCCATTTTTTTCTTTTTGCATAAATCCAAAATCAAAACAACAAAATCCTAATCAAAGTTACAAAACTTAAATCTAAAATGAGAAAAGAGAAGCAAAGAGAAGATAAAAGAAATGCTCAGCCAAGATCACACTTGAATCGTTGTTGCAAACCGGGGATGAAATCCTCGCAAATCTTTTCTTCAATTTACTCTCTTCCTCTATTCTAATATAAATCCTAATCTATACGATGGATTATGGTAGAATGGAATGGGATGATGGGGATGGGGCATGAAAGCTATAAAATGAAGCTTTTATGACCGTAATCAAGACTGCAAAACTACCTAAAAGTGTCGAAAATGAAAAGCCACAAAGAAAGCTAGCAGGCTCAAGAGAATAAGGGTCACCACGGCCAGTCGATAGGGCCTACCACGGACAGGCCATGGCGCGCACTGCCTCAATCGTTCTTACGTGCTATTTCAGCTGCTTCTTCCTTGACCATTGTGGATCGTGGTTCTGGCCACGGTTTGAGCGTATTGGGTGTCTTTTGGCTCTTTGGCTATCTTCTTTTATTAACAATGCCTCAAAGTCATCATTTTACTCACATGACTTTGGGTTCTTAAGATCAAATCTACAAACACATCCCAGATAAGCGAAACCAAGCATAACAGTAGAAATAAGGTTATAAATCATACAATTAAGCATATTAATCCCCTAAAATAACTCCTAAAAACTCATAAAAGCCTATGCAAATATGACATTCAACACTCCCCCCTATTTAAACTTTTGCTCATGCTCAAGAAAATGCTAAATAAAACCAACAAACTCAAATACATAACAACCTCCTTAAAGTAAGCAATTCATAGCATATCACAAGGAAGAATGACAATCAACGATAACCCTAAGCAGTGTGCAAAAACTTTCAAAATTAGGCGAAGGTGAATATTTTCAAAGAAGTATATGATCACAAGCTCGACGTCATACTAGATCACCCCCAAAGAATTACAAAGCATATCATGCAAGCACATGTAATTGAATAGAGCCAAATGAACTAGTAGAACCTCACTTTTGGGAAATATAGATCACTCTTGCTCACGTGTTTAAATTATAGCATAGGTTCACTCAAGAAGCATTCCAAGAATGCAAACTACCATATGCTTGACAAGACTCTTAAACTCTTGACCACTAAGAATGCAATGTGCACATAACAATGAAGAGAGCTTTACATGGGTTGTAGTGTGGACTAGAAGGGTCAAGGGAAAGTAGTGAACTAAAAAGTTTTGGCAATGTTGAGTTATATAGCCAATGACTAGGGGGCAACTAACAAACCACCTAAAACCATGAAGTTTACCAACACTTCAAACTACAAAATACAACAAACAAATCTCAATAAATCATATAGTAAATAAGTTGACGAAGAAAGGAACTCAAGCTATGTACGTATCCAATGCCAATGACTTATTCATTTTGTTTATATATTTTTTTTCAACATGATTTTTTTCTTTCTTTTTTTCTTTTTTTTTGAAATGAAATGAAAATATCAATTATTGAAAGGTATAGAATCACTAACTATCAAGTCATAACCTAATTTTTATGTACATATACAATCCGAACAAGAGGGAATAAATCCAAATGCTCAATATCATCAATCCCTCAATAAACCAACATACCAAGCCACCTTAAACTCAATTACTCCCATAACTACCCACTACATAGATAAAGTGATGCTCCATAGACTTGGCTTAAAGTTTAGGAACATGTGTTTGGCCAAGGACTAATATGAGGGGATCACAACAAAGATGAATATAAGCTCAAAGGGGCTGGCAAAGAGGAAAAACATATAACACAAAGGATATGCTATTTGGCTCTATGGCTAAAATGACTAAAAAGTATGGCTCTATCATATCATCAGCTACGCACATGCTAGGTGGTTTTGAACAAGAATTTAGGCAAGTTCTAGAGATGCAATATGAAAGAGTTACACATATGGTGGAAAAAACATAAGACTAAAAATAATGATTAGTCCAAATAAGGCCCAAAGTCTCACGATATATCTACCAAAGTTTCAATTAGCTCATACAATGAAGCTCATATTCAAACACTAGTGTGCTAAGGACTCTAGAGGATAAAAAAGTTTTCAATCAAGACAAGGGGTCAAATAAGAAACATTTACAAAACCTCCAAAAAATTTAGCACCAAAAGGGATTACACATCAAAGGTTATTCAAGCTCATGAAAACTAACGTGCCTAGCAAAAATAGGATTGGAGGGCATCTTTAAACAATCCACACCATCTTACTTACAATCCTATATGCAAACCTGAATACAACTAAATACAAATTGCTAATGCAAATGAAAGGGAAACCCAAAATTATACGCTTCAACTAGTATGCAAACTATAAACCAAAATGGAAAACAAGAAACTACCCTTTCCCCATGCTTAGATAAATCATTATTCAAAGGAAAGATAGTAAGAGAAGGGAAAGGGAACAAAACATAGGGATCTCATCAAGTTAGGTGTTGAGTATACCTAAGCTAAGGCCTCCTTGCAGATGGGGCAAATCTAGCATTAGTCACTCCACAACTTTAAGACACGGCCTATCAAATTAGATGTCACCAAAACACACAGGAGCTTATCAAACTCTTGGGACCACAGTCTAAAAAATACAAGGAAAGAGGCAATAACCAAAATCACGCCAAAGATAATAAATATCCTCTTGACCTTATCAAAGGCCTTAGAAAAATCATAGGATGGATTAAAGAACATAGTCAACACAACCTTCCTGAGCAGGCACATACAATAAGGGTCAATCAAGGGATCATACCCTCTAAGTAACCTAGGGACACATAACTATCAACATTCCCACCAAGCACATCAAACATGTTATCCTCTTAGCCCAAATCAACATTAGCATCATAAATCGTAGAATTGTCAATGGGCACATCAATGTAATACTCAGGGGAATTAGAGGGTAATGAACAACAAGGGGAAGCAAATGAATAATCAAGGGGATTCGAGAGAACAATACTATCAAAACTAGGGCTAGGAGACTCCTCATGCACAAGCACATCACATGACCCCTCCAAAGGAGTCTTATCTAGATCATACACCTCATCTAAAGTATCTTCCAACGCAAAACATGCGTTAACAACACTAAACCTATCAACAAACCCAAAAGGGTCACCCACCTTGAGCCCCATGCACTGAACTAAAGGGAAGGATGAATCAGGTAAGGTCATGACAACACAATATTGTCCAGGGGTGACGCAAAGTCAGGTTGAGCATAATATGCATAATAATGACACGAACTTATAGCATGGTTAGAAGAATTATACAAGTCACACCAAAAAGGAGAATAATAAGATCTAGCATAGAATGCACAAGGATCAAGGAATGAATATTCAGAAATATGACTAGCCTTCTCAAATTCAAATGAATATCAAGCAATCCACTCAAGTAAATACGATGCCTCGTCAATACTTTTAGCAAGAAAACCCTAATACTCTAAAAGAATACGGGTTTCACTATTCACACTCTCATCAACAATGCCCAAAATTTCCTATGTACCTACACAATAACAACTTTGAGTAAGAAAAGCATGCAAGCGCATAAACACCTCCAAAATAATTCATGCCTGAATTGGGGGAAATGGGAATTGCCATTGTTTTTTTCCTCAAAATTTTTAAAAAATTTAGTTTTTAAAGAAAAAAAAATGTTTAGTCAAACATATTAAGAAAAACTAAATATTCCACACTAGTCCTAAGTAATGGCGCCAAAAACGTGATAGGCCGCAAGCGCACGGTGGAGTTCTAACAAATCAAGGTCCTCTCCCACAAGGACTAGATTGACCTATTGGGTTTTATCCGCTTAAGACAGGCCAAGCAGATCAATACTTTGATATTGAAATTAAACTAATCAACTGTCTAGTTTAGCGAATAAATAATCATAAAATTAAGCAAAACAAGCAGTCACCCGATCTACGCATAAATCAAGCACTTTTTCCTTAGTAGATTGTTTTAAAACTGACCCTCAAAGTATCCCTCTTTCAAGGTGAAGTGAAATACCTAAATCTAACCAATTACCATTTCTCAGGGGCTCTCGATTTCTTTATGTTCATTAAGCATGCAATTATCAAATTTGTGATTTATCAATTGGTGTAACTTTCTGAAGACTCCATACAATCAAGTCAAACCCTAGAGTTCTGGTATTGAATTTCACATTTCAATTCTTCATCCAATACCCAATGCATTTAAGAAAGTGGTCAAATTTCTTACAAGACAATAAACATCTAAAATCCAATAAAATAATCCAGCAATTTCAAAATACTCAAAGAGATGAACAAAAAATCGAGAAATCAACTGTTATTTGCCCCTAGTATGGATTTCGCTTTCGCAGTGTCTAGGGAGATCCAGATGTAGGTAATCTCACCTCAATCGGCATGCCTGTCTGTAGAGAGGCTGATTTCAAGAGACCCACAAAGTACTTAAAGAGATGAACAGCAAATCAAGAAATTAACTCTTATTTGCATAAATCCAAAATCAAAACAATAAAATCCCAATCAAAATTGCAAAACATAAATCTAAAATGAGAAAAGAGAAAAGAAGAGACGTGCTCAGCCAAGATCGTGCTGGAACCGTCGCTGCAAACCCGGGATTGAATGCTTGCAAACCTTCTCTACAATTCACTCTCTCTTCCTCTAATCTAATCTTAATGATGGATTATGGTAGAATAGAATGGGACGATGGGGATGGAGCATGAAAGTTGTAAAGAAAGCTAGCGGGCTCAAGGGAATAAGGGCCACCACGACCGGTCCGTGGCGACTACCACGATCTATTGGGCCCACAACGGATAGGTCGTGGTGCCCACTACCTCGGTGGTTCTCACGTGCTCTTACTACTGCTTCTTCCTTGACCATCTTGGACCATGGTTCTAGCCATGGTTTGACTGTATTGGGTGTCTTTAGGCCTCTTTTGCTATCTTTTTTAATCCACAATGCCTTAAAATCATCATTCTACTCACATAACTTTGGGTTCTTAAGTTCAAAATCTACAAACACATCTCAAACAAGCTAAACCAAGTATGATAGTAGTAATAAGGGTGTAGATCATACAATTAAGCATATTAATGCTCTAAAATGACTCCCAAACATTCATAAAATTCTATGTAAATATGACATTCATTAGTTATGATAAAGTTGGACTAAGTGATGCACCAGTTATGGGGCATTCTGTTACTTGGAGTAATAAGAAAGGATATGACATGCAAGTTTAGTCTAAAATAGACAGAATTTTACTTAATTTAGTTGTAGTGATATGTTCTTGATCTTTTCTAGTTGAGTTTAAGGCCCTATGAGTACTTGACAAATGCTTTTAATTTGTGTTGACACAAATGATCATTTTCAAGGACATAGCAAATAGATTCTTAAGTGTGTAGGCCGAGCATCCTGGTATTAGATCCATGGTGCAGGAATGCTTAGATATGGAGGTGTAGGAATAGGCTATGGACCAGGTTATAACTGGACAAGCTTAAACTTATGAAGAAGCATTTTAAGGAGCTACATGGTAAGAATTTTTGCAGTGTTAGTGATGAAGTCTAACAATTATGTTTGGAATTAATTCACTTTAAGATGTTTCACACTTTGATCCCACATCAGTTGAGCCTCAAGGTATGGAGCAGGGCATCTTTATTGATTATCTTAGATTTAGAAGAATTCAAAAGAATATCTCAGATAACAAGCAAAGGAGCATTTCTTGCTTTGAAGTGATAAGAATCCTAGCTTTTGAATTCCATTGTCAAGCCACAAAAAAAAAAAAAAAAAACATAGCAGCTTGTGCACAAGGTATAGGACCTCCAAGGTTTGAACTACCAATCTTAAGTAAATGTTGCAATGGCTTTTGTGGGGTTTAATAAGAGTCTTATAGGGGCTTCTCAGTAGGTTTAGCCACTTAATCTGCATTATATTACCAATGGATCTCTATTATTTAAGGCTTAACTGTAGCTTCTTTTGGCTCCATTTTCCCATGAGGAAGCAAATCAAGCTATTTTGATATGGATAATAATAAGGACCCTGGTTTATATGGGCATATAGTTGGGTTCTTCAAGGCATCCTGAGATATTATTGGAGACCATATTTCCAAAGTTGTCTTGACCTTTTTCAGAATGTCAAACTACTTATTCATATCAATAGCACATTAATCATATTAATAGCAAAGAAGCCTAATGGACTTAATATAATTGAATTTCATCATATTGCTTTATGTAATGTCATCTATAAGATTGGTGCTAAGGTTTTTGCTTCTAGAGTGCAACCAGTTTTGGCTAATCTTATTCATATGAGCCAAAGTGTCTCTGTTAAAGGTAAACTTACTATGGTAACATGATGTTAGCTTCTCAATTGGTGAAGCGTTATGAATGAAAGAATATTTCTTCAAGCGTTTTCTTGAAAATTGATAGTGGGAAGACATATGATATTATAAACTATGATTTCTTAAGGGCTTCTTTTCTGGCTTTTGGATTCTCGGGAAGTTTTGTGAGTTTGTTAGGCTTATTATAGCATATACCCCCCAAATCTTTTTCTGTTAATGTGAATAGTTCTCCCAATGGATTTTTTTTTTTTTAAGCTTGTGGATGGAGGTAAGGGGATCCTCTTTTCCCTTACCTTTTTGTTTTGCGCATGGAGATTTTGTAATGCTCAGACTTATAAATAGGCAAATAATCCTTATTTAACTTAAATATTGCAAAAGATTAATAACAAGTCCAAGCATTATCGCCATTTTCCAAAATTACGAAAACAATATAAATTGCGCATCTTACCTTGTAAACTAGTAACAAAAATTAAAATATGCACAGTTACCAAATCATGATATCAAAGTTTAATTTCAAGGATAGATTGTATTTATTCATTTATTTAGCTAAATATTAGTTACGCAAGAAACTATATTAGAAATCATGACTTATATGATCCAAGAAATGTGAGCATGCACTTAATAGTTTTAGGATTGAGATAGATGAAAGTTTGTATGTCATATTGCATGTTGCATGTCTACTTAAACGATGAAAACTAAAGTTACAATGTTCCAAAAGTTAAAACTTCAAATGATTTAGATGGCTTGTCCATATTTGAATTTCATTTAAGTGCTTCTAATTATATGTCGTGCCCTTGCTTTTCCTCGCTCCACCACATAAAAATTAAACATAGAAAAACATAAAAGTGAATCGAAAAAGGCTTAAACTATCTGATTTGGTGACGATTCGCGACTATTGTCCATGCTTCATTATGAACCCATTCTAGGAGCAAAAGGCAATTGAGTCTACATCACTATTTTCTCCATTCAATGAGCTTTATAGAGACATATTAAAGTTCATATCCAGTAAGTAACCAAGGATACATGCGCCGGATAGTGACAATGGCATGGATTACAACACCTTATCTCTCTTGGGCCCGTAATTCTTTACACACTTATTCAAACATCGTGAAATATTATTCATTAGAAACAAACTCAATAAGATTTCTAACAAAAAAGAATTGACCTAATTCGAGTTCAGTTGAGAAAAGTTATGGCAAAGCAAAAACATCCTAGAAAACTACCACTACACCAAAGTGATAGGCGCTAGCCCTTTGCTGCTATCCTCTTCTCTCTCTTGGGCCCATAACTCTTTGCACAATTATTCAACTATCATGGAATATGATTCATTGGAAACAAACTCAATTAGATTTCAAACATAAAAAGAATTGACCCAATTTAATGTTGGATGAGAAAGGTATAACAAAACAACAATTACCTAGAAAAATTGCCACTATACCCTCGTGGTAGGCCGCTAGCCCCTTGCCACTAGGCTTAGCTTGACTGATGGATTATCACAACTAAGGTTTTGTACAAGCATTCTATTCCATCTACATGAGGGGACTGAGTTTCACTATTTCTGCAAACCATAGAAGAATTTTCTCCTCCTCTTAATAAGTATATATAAGAGGGAGGGCTCCCCTTTTAGCACACATTTACACACACACACACACACACACACACACACACACATGTACACGTACACATACTCAACACATCTCTTCTCTTATCTGTCATTAGAGAGACTGCTCTTCCTCTAACATTCTTCTCTCTCTCTCTCTCTCTCTCTCTCTCTCTCTCTCTCCCTCTCGTTTTTCTAGCAAAAATTTTCCAAATTCCCAAAAAATCCAAAAAAAAATCCTTTATTCCTCTTTTCACAAGAATCTTTTGGAACCAGCCTCCAACCACTCTTACACTTGATTTGAAATCTCGAAAAGAGTCCCAAATATAAGTTCTGCCAAGTCAAACTGAGCTGAATATGAGGGTTAAATTAAGATAATAGCTCAATTTGTCTTTTTTTTTGCTTTCTCATTATTAATTTTGATTGTCATGTTCTTATTTGATGCACCATGACTGTTTTATATTTTCCAAAAATGCAATTGCAGAACTATGTAATTAATCAAAATGGTCACAAAGTTTATTGCCTTCTTTTACTACGTTTTTAGGAAATCAATTGACTTAATCTAATTACCACAAAGTTCTTGTCTTTGATACTTGAATCACTAAACAAGATGAATTGGCAATGAAATTGATATTTGTATGAAATCATTTAAAATACATCCGACCCTAGTAGAAGCCATTATTGAATGGGCAATGTCAATAGGTGCATTAGTGTCCCTACCAACGATCATGCCTTCATCCCTGAGCCTAGCTCTTGGCTATTTAGCTCTGGTGTTAAGTTAATTCTTAATCTAGGATTGTAAGGATTTTTTCTAGAACCATTGTGCTAGAAAAGGTTTTCATATTTTCCTGAAATATGGTGGTGATTCTATTCCTTTTCCTTAAAGTTCAAGCTTTCCTAAAACAACAATTGCTTACACTAGAAATGGGGATCGGGGCACCAAGCTAGCAGCCTTTTAATGACAATTGCCCTGGGGATGTTTAAAAGGGTGAGACTTAAAAGGGTTAAAATTAAATAGTGATTTCTAAAAATTCAAACATTATCTATTTAGGTATCTTGCATTGCAGTAGAGATTTGATGATTATCATAAAAAAAAACTTGGTCCTTCCCATAATGCATATAGGATTTGCTACAGCTTAAGCCCTTGGTAACCACTTGGGTAAATTATCCTTGGCCACATTTGGCCCTTCCCTAAAAGGGTCATCCCCCTAAGTGACATTCCTCATTAGCAACTCTTTGAAGAAATCAAGCACGTTTAAACTTGTTCCACACTAAGGAGATAGACTATGTGTCTAGCCATAAGTGCCTAGCTTTTAAACCAAATCCTAAGCCCAACTCAACTTTTATTAACGCCAAATTTGAGGCTCGTGGGGAGGATACCTACCATGAGAGAATTAACTTAGTTTAGTGTCGTTCACAACTCGAAACATACCTATCATCATCATCCATCGCCAAAATCATCTTCACACATCATCGTTAAACACTTGCGAGTATCATAGTTTTGGTTAGGTTTAGGGGTGAGCAAGGTTCTCAGATGCTATGGAACCTGTTCGAAACTAGTTAAATAGCTCTGGTTTCGGTTCCTAAAAAAATGGAATTCGTCTAATAGGTTTCAGTTCCGGTTCTCAAAAACAATATTTGGAACCAGAATCTGGAACTGATTTAGGGAGAGAAATGAATAATTTTTTGACTTTAAACTACCATTTCTTTTGTTTTCCTATTATTTTTCTGTTTAATTTTTGTCATTATAAAAATTGATTCTTCAAATAGTGAATTTAACACAATATCAGTTAATTTTCTACTACTAATTCTAGACTCTCATTATATCTTCTCACTAGTGTTTCCATTTTTCTCCTCTTTACATGGCCAAATCATCTAAGTCTAGACTCTCACATCTTATCCTCTATGGGTTCCACTCCTATTTTGTCTCTAATCACTATATTTCTAACCCTATCCAATCCCCTATGACCACACATCCAACGAATCATCCTCATTTCGATGACCATCATCCTTCATGCTTGATTCTTCTTGATTGGCCAACAATTTGCACGATACAATAGCGTCGATCTAACTACCATACGATAAAGTCTGCCTTTTAATCTTAGTGGGATCTTCGTATCACATAACACCCTATATGTTTTCTTCCATTTTTCCCATCCTACCTTTATTCGTTGGTTAATGTCCTCGTCAATATCCCTTTCATCTTGAATAATCGATCCTAGATATCTAAAATTTTTAACTCTTGTTATAGCCACACCTCTAATAGTTACTACGTCATCAATACCACCTTCACCACTACTGGATTAACATTTTAAGTACTTAGCCTTTGACCTGCTCAACCTAAAACCCTTAGCCTCTAGGGTATCTCTCTAACACTCTAGCTTGCTGTTAACCCCATCCCTAGTCTCATCGAGAAGAACTATGTGATCAGCAAAAAACATATACCAATGTACCTCTTCTTGAATCCCTTAAGTGAATTCGCCCATAACTATAGTAAAAAGAAAAAGGCTCGGCATTGATCCTTAATGAAGTCTAGTATCTATAGGGAAGTCATCTATGTCTCCCCCTTAAGTCCTCACTCATGACCTCACTCCATCATACATATCTCGAATAACTCGAATATAAGCGTTTGACACTCCTTTCATCTCTAAGCACATCCATAGTATTTTCTTAGGTACTCCATCAGACGCTTTCTCTAAGTCAATGAACACCATGTGAAGGTTCTTTTGCACATCCTTGTGGAACTCCGTAAGTGTTTATACAAGATGAATAGATTTCGTAGTCGCCCTACTGGTAGAAAACCAAAATGGTCCTCTGAAATCCTAACATCATCTCTCAACCTTCTTTCAATCATCCTTTCCCACTAGTTTATTGTGTGACTAAGTAATTTTATACCTCTATAATTATTGCAATATTGAATACCATCATTGTTCTTATATAAAGAGATAGCTGTACTAAATCTCCATTCATGTGGCATCCTAGCCATCACAAATATGAAGTTAAATAACTTCATTGGCCATTCAAGACCCTTCACTATAAGAAAGAGTGGAATTTGTGATCGCTTTTTTGTAACTGCTTAAAACCAGTCACAATTTGTGACAGATAGTGTGTAGTGAAAATTTTTTTACTAATAGTTAAGCAGTGTGAAAGTTAGTCACATTTTGTGACTGATTTTCAGTCCACTATAAATTTGGTCATAAATTTCAATATTTCAAAATTTATTTTCCTATATTTTTAAGTATAAAACTGATTTTGTGACCATAAAAAAATTATTTTGTGGTCACAAAATTGGTAAACTAATAAAAAAAACCCCTAATTCTAAAGCTTTTCACTTTCTTTTTCTCCTGCTGTTATGTTTCACTGGCCTCTCTACCCCCTCTCCACCAGTTGCCCACCTAGCTTCTCCAACCATGCCTCACTCTCTCTCCCCTAATCCAGCAACGATTACACAAACGCATTGAGTAAGTTCATTCAATCCTCGCACTCATGCTTAGCAGCTTGAAGATCTCCGAAAGTAATTCTGTAGTTCTCTCTCTCTCTGGTTTGATTTTAATTTGTTGTTTGTGAATTAGATTTTTGGTGTCATTTGAATGATTTCTTTGAATTTGTTTTTGATTTTGTTGTTGAATATGGCATTCTTGAGATTGGAATCCGAATTGAGTTGTTTATAACCTGTAAGTGATTGTTGCATTCTCAAAGCTAGTCAGAGTAGTGCAGAATTATGGAATCAATCTGCTTGAGGTCTGTGGTTCTAGTTCATTGTCATTTGATGAATATAATGAGCTTTGTTCAAATTCATTGGGGATTCGACTTTGTGTAGGTTGTTAGTGTGAATCAATTTGCGTGAAGACCCCTTCCTCTTTTGGTAGGCACTGAATAAATTTGCGTTATAAACAAGGACTATCTTCTATTATTTCACATGTCTCAGATCCAAAGTGGACTATGTGAGTATAACTTACTTCTTAATTCTTATGATAAATAATCATCTCTCCTAAGACCTATTGAGTCCCTTCACATTTTTCTTTCTTTTTTTTTACAGTTTATGTTTTGTACCAACAATTATATGCTCTGTTTTGGGGAGCTCTGGGCATCTTGGAGTTGGCACAGTTTCAATTGCATCCTTTGTTATGGTGTAATGCGAAGTAAATTTGTCTTCCTAACTGATGATCTTGACCTCTATTTGTGAAACAGAGATTAGAATTCCATTTGGCCAAATAAAGGCTTAATAATCCAAGTGTGGACCCGATAAGTTGAATACCTTAGGAACACCCAAATGGGGGAAACCCCAAATCAAAAGCAAACTCTTTTGATTCTTGAAAGAACACCAAGATAAGCAACTTACCAATTAATCCCCTAAAGCCTAGGCACCAAGGATTAATATAAAAGGATAACTCTAAATTGCCACTCCGAAAGAGATAAAGATGAAGAGATTTTTGAGAGAGAAAATGGCCTCTAACCTTTTCATTCATTCATAATCATCAAAGCTGAATGTAATACAATAGATGAGGAATTAAATAGCAAGATACCCCCTCCCCCAAGCATAGTACTAGCCAATAGCATTACAAGGATTTTGTCCCATGAAATTCAAGCTAATTGTACAATTAAAGGGTGACCACTAGGGGATATTGGTGTGCTGGAATTTGGCTACACATTTGTTTCCATTGGTGATGTCATTCACCTATCCAAATAGAGAAGATTAAGTTGGGGATTTTAATGAGAGCCTTCTAGAAGAGTTTATCAGCTACCCACCAAGTTTGGGTCCTTAATTCTCCCATTTTATGATCCAACTAGATCCTTGAGTAAAAACATGCACCTCCAGACCCTGCACGGACCATGGCTAGATTAATACCCCATAACTTGCTCGATTCCTAGAATTTGATGATGATCTTAGGCTTGTTGGAAAATAGACATCTGGAGCTATCCATCCATGTAAAATTTACCCAAAATGGATCCCATTTACCCAGCCAAAATAAGCTAGAAGTCAGACCATATGTTATGCCCAGAACAAGGAAGCAAAATAAAAATAGGGTGACTTGGAGATAAATTAGCTAGGCTCCTTATTTAGGCTACTAACTGCCATGCCACCTTTCCTAAGCTTAGTTTGGAGTTCCTCAAGGCTCCCAAACCAACAATAATTTAGGAGAGCCAAGTACTTGGGTAGCACCATCATAGGTGACCAAGGGCACAAGTTGAACCCAAGCCTTGATATTAATTAGGAGGTTAGGCTTCATGGTTTGTTTTGCATCAACTTGAAACTTGCTTTAACTTTTAGTTTGTTTGCTAGCTTATTTTAGGCCTCCTTGGGCTTATTTAGGTATAGACAACTTTTGAAATTTCATCTTTTTTGAAAACAAATTGAAAATTTTCTTTTTATCTAGTTGAATTTTATGGGTTAGGGTTGATGCCCTAATGGGAATTTTCTATGTAAGCAAGCTTGATTCATCTGGGTTTAAGTAACCATTATTTTTAAGGATTTTCAGTGTGCTTGGCACCTATTTGATGAAATGTCTTAGAGAAAATTTACTGTCAATGGTGATTATCAAAGTACTTAGCAAATATTCTTTGTGGTTGATGTCTTGTTCAGTGATTCTAGGATGGGGTTCATCATTGATTTCCTATCAAAGGCAACATTGATTGGGTTCATGGCTGGAGCTGCAATAGTTTCTTTCTTCAACAGCTGAAGAGGTCGCCTGGGAATACTTATTCCATTAGCAAAATGGAGATTATCCCCATCACGTCTTCTGTCTTTATCCACAAGAATGAGGTAAGATGCCTTTGTAGAGCGTAATACAAACTGTCTTTTTATCATTAATATGTGGCCAAGGGTTATTCTACACCGCAACCCCCCTAAAAAAAGAAAGTGGTAAAGCTCCTCAATTTACTTGAGTATGTTGTTATTATTGATGCATTTTATTAGAGCTACAACCTACCTACCTACTTACTTACTTAGCCTGAGGCCCTATCATTATACCAGACATCCCCCCCCCCGGAACTTGCATTCATTTCTCTTAGTTTTGCTTGAGCCATATCAATTAGTGTAGGCTTTGTGTGTGTGCATGTGTGTGTGCATGTGTGTGTGCGCAGGTGTGCATGCGAGTGTATGTGCATGTACATTATTAGTTATTGTAACTTTTAAATAGAGAAAAGTGATAGATAGCATGGATCATGTAACCTCCAAAATTTTGAGAATACATAGAGATTGTTGACCTTAACTTCCCCCTTACCTTTGGAATGTAGAATGAAATTGATATATGCAATAAACATATTGAACTATTTTATTCCTGCATTATGGCATTCATTTTCCTAGACAATCAAATAAAAAGATTCTAATATGTGTTCTTGATTGTACAGATTGGTCAACATGCTTTACTTTCATGGCTCCCATGTTTCTCTAGCTGCAAAGCCAGCAAGCTCTCAAGCGGATGGGAACAAAGAAATGATGGTAATATGCATTATGAATATTGTTGGTTCTTGCTCCTCATGTTATGTCACAACAGGTAAATGAAAAAGGAAAAATGAAAGAAGGAAAAACAAGAATTAAAAAAAATCATCAGTATGTGTACATATTCATAAATATAGTCATCTTTTGGAGGCCTAACTTTTATACCTGTACTTATAGGGGTGTTTTCTCGATTTGCTGTAAATTATAATGCAAGAGCAAAGAAGATATATGTCAAACACAGTAATGGCAACTGCAGTACTCGTGACCCTGCTTTTCCAGATGCCTCTCTTCTATTACACCCCAACATCGTCTTGGCAGACATCATCATAACAGAAGTCATTGGTTTGATAGACTACCAAGTTGCATGCAAACTATGGAAAGTTGACAAGCTTGATTTTATGGCTTGCTTGTGTTCCTTCCTCGGTGTTCTCTTCATCTCAGTGCCTGCTAGGCTTTCTCTTATCATACATTCCCTACTCACAATCTCTCAAACTTGTTAACTTTTTCATATTTCCTAAACATCTGTTGTAATTTAAGTTTGTATGTTTGGTACTATGTTCTTGCATTGGAACCTTATTTAGTTGTTATGAAACTATTAAGTTTGGCTGTTATGTATATGTAAATATGTATGGTAATTTTATCAATTCAGGATGCACCTTAATTTTATGCATTCAAAGAGATGATGACGCTACAACTATATCTTTCAAGCTATTACAAAGAAATTGGTTATAAAAACGGTCACAAATTATTTTTCATCCTACCAAAATCGGTCACAAATACAGTTACAAAAGGCAAAACTTTCAACAAAATTGGTCACAGAAACAGTCACAAAAAATGGCGGTCACAAGCTCAGTCGCAAACTAGATGATTCAAATCAGTCACAATAACAATTTGGTTGCAAATACAGTCACAAGTCAGTCTTAAGTTCTCACCGCAAAAGCCGTTTGAAAATCGGTGTCAAAAACAAAGTGGTCAAAAATTCAGTCACAAAATATTGACCACAAAGTTTGTCATAAATTTCGTCACAATTTGTAATTGAGTCGGTCATAAATCCAATTTCCGACCAAGAGTTTTGTGACCACTATATTCAGTCACAAGTTCGATCACAAATGGCATTTGTGACCGATTTTTACCAATTTGTGACCGCTTTTTCGGTCACAAATTGACGATTTGCTTACCCAAACACTTCCAAAATTTCACAAGGATATTATCTAAACCAACTGCCTTTCCGGTCTTCATCTTCCTCAAGCATCTTTAATCACCTCTTTGTCATATGATGGCAGTACTTAGAGTCTTGTAACTCCACGTGACACCCTTGTTCACTATGATCAACAAGCTCAAATCTCTCTTCATTAAAGAGCTTAAAGAAATAGCTTTGCCATAAGTGCAAAAAATGTCATAAATGCGAAGATTTAAAGGTAATTTATACTATATCCCTGGGTATATGGACTTGAATTAGCCACGTCTGCACCATTTTATAGATGCATTCTCACTGTCCTTTCCATCTTATCTCTTCAACACTCCATTTTCATCATTCTTTCTCATTCCAACTCCTTTAATCTTCTAAATTCCAAATCCTTACTCTTGAACCTAAATCTTAATTCTCCTAATTTTCGCCATATTTGTTTTCAACACTCGATAGCACCGCAAATCTTGAGCTTTGAGCACACTATTAACCCTAGTGGCTTCTTCTAAAAAAACACGTATTTAATTTGAATGATTTCCATCCTATTTGCAGTTGGTTGGCTAATGTTCATTTCTAAGCTTATTGCATGTGTTTTGCCCTTTGTTGCTATGAAATATTTGATCATAACATTTGATATGGATCCTTAATTATCATGTTGAAAGTCTAAAGAAAAAGAAGGCTGATTTTGTTGAAGATGGTGAATACCTAGAGAAATTGTGTAATTTGTTGTTTAATTGAAGTTTTTAGGATTTCCCCCCAAGCAATAGTTTAATTTTCTTTTAATTTTCTTTTGATCAGCAAAGAAAAACATAATGCTCAAGTAGCTTAAATATAATGCTCGACTAGGAAAAACACAATGCTAAGCATGTTATAGCATAGCAATGCTTAACATTCACACCAATGGAGTTGAGCATTCAGGCTTAAGATGATGAACATGTAGACTCTAAATGTTGAATATTCAAGTGAAGGTACTAAGGATTTAGGCTCTAGAGTTGAGTTTTGTGTTACTTGGATAGTTGATGAGGTTTTAGTTTGTTTTTTTTTTGTGTAATGATGAACATTTTTATAGATATTGTGTTTTTGGAGTCGAGTGTTGAACATTTTAAACAAAATATTAATTTTTTGGGTGATTTTTTATGTGTGCGCTAGATGTTTACTTGTTAGACCTCAATTTTATTGATTTCTTCATGTAGAATTTGTTCAAAGTTCGTCGACTATTAGAGGACAGTTTTTGAGTGAGTTTATATTGAGTTGGGAAGCATGAAGGCTACAAATATTTGAAAGTGCATTATCAAATAAATTATTGTTTTTGAAGATCAAATTGGGGACCACATAATTTTGCATCCTTGGGCGTAGCATCTAAGTGCTAAACTTTAAAAAGTAAAAGATAATACTTTGAAAATATTACTTTAATCCTGTTCGATAGCAACGTTTTAGGTAGCGTTTAGTATTTTGGTTGAGTCAAAACTTTATCTCCCCAAATTTAAATTGTTTGATAAATTAGCATGTGCCATTACCAAATGACTTTTTGAGTAGCGTTTTGTAAACATTATAGTAGTTAACGTTTCATGGACTAAACAAGCGTTCCAATATTTGCATGCCTATAATTAAGTTTGGGCCTATAACTTTCATTGTTGCTAATTTTTCTTATGCTTTCCTCAAGTAGTCACGTTGTCGTTGATTTTCATTATTTTGGTGCCTATGAGGCATGACAAATTTTTACAATATTTTGATATTAATAAGAATTAAAAAAATAAAAATTTCGTTTATTTTTATTTTTATAACAAAACAACAACAACAACAACAACAACAATAAGAATATGAATTATAGGATGGCCTTGTGTGAGAAGTTACACTTTTTAATAGCGTAATACCCATGAGTTAAGGGCTTTTGTTTAGAATACATTATCTTCTTCTGCTGTGTAACTACAACAATGACTACTGCTACTACTACTACTAATAATAATAATAACAACAACAATAACAACAACAATACCATTTTACATAGTAATAGTAGTAATAATAATAATAATAACAGCAACAATAATACCCTTTTACATCATTTCAATTTAATATACTAATTTAATCACTAATTTTACTGAACATGCTTATCTTTGATGCACTTCTTGAACTACTAAATGCTAACACCTAAATTGAAATGAATATACACTATTAAAACTACTTATGTAAATCCATATCAGCTATTCAAATAACTATTTTAAGCAAACCCACAAGCGGTCACTGGCGGGAGGCCAGCTAAATTAGTTGCAGGCTTGCCACCAAAACTAATAAAATAGCCAATCAAGTCATCAAAGAAACGTCTGGCTGCTCTCTGTCTCTCTCTCTCTCTCGCTCTGCATTCATCGAAAGCAGAACTAAGACAGTCAGATGGCTGCTGCGCTCTCTACTCGTCGCTATTTCAACGCTCACTGTTTCTCCTCCCGCCATCTTCATTGCTTCAATTCTCCATTCCCCCAGTCAAATCCCTTCAATTCAATCTCATTCAAACGAAACCCCAAAAAGCCCTCGTTTCGTCTGCGAGCTCGAGCTGTCCCCGATTCCGATGACCCCAAATCTCCAATCTCAAGCACAATCCCTCCGTTTCTTCGCATCAGGTACTGTTTAATTCCACCTATTAAGCAAGTAATTGACAAGGGCAATTTTTGCGGTTGAGTTTGTGATTTTTGTCTTTTGGGGGTGATCATTTTTGGACATTCAGAGATGCGTTTAAGGTGGACGAACTTGGTCGGGAGATTTTGTCAATTGCATTGCCTGCTGCGTTGGCTTTAGCTGCTGACCCCATCACTTCACTTGTGGATTCTGCGTTTGTGGGTCACTTAGGTACTTGAATACTTTGATGTTTTATTGGTTTAGATCTTGCGTTCCTTATGTTGATTTTTGCACCTTATTCTCTGGGTATGTTCATAGTTCATTATAGCTGTACATTATATTCCAAAAAGTGGGTAAATACATTTTTTACTTCTTACTATTTGAAATTTGGATATCAAGCATATTCTTGGGGAACATTCTTTTGCATTTATATACAGCAATGCTGGGAGAACCGAATAAATTTCTGGAATTAGGCCGTTTTGTTTATTGCGTCTGACCCTGTACTCTATTTTGGCGGAAATTGTACTGGGTGTCTGTTGTCCTTGCTTGCAATTGCACATCACAGTGCCTTAGCATTTTCTTGCTTGGTTGAATTTCATGCTTGTGAAGGGTCAAGGCAGCTTATAGAAGTGGGTGGCAGTGTTTTATTGAGAGTTGAGCTTTTCTTTTTGGTCATCTTGTAGGATCGATTGAATTAGCTGCTGTTGGTGTATCACTATCTGTGTTTAATTTGGTGTCCAAATTGTTTAATGTCCCCCTGCTCAACATCACAACCTCATTTGTTTCTGAGGAGCAGGCTTTAATGAGTAAGCAAATTGAAGATCCTATTCAAGCTGGCCAAGGTATTTGATCACGTGAAGATCCCTTGAACCTTCATATATACTGTTGTGCCTTCTGCAAATGAAAGAATATTGTTTATGTCTTGTATTCTTCTGTTATAGGCAATGGCAAAAGCAGAAAATCCCTTCCTTCGGTGTCCACAGCTTTAATTCTCGCAGCTGCTCTTGGATTCGGAGAAGCTGTTGCACTGTCTGTTGGATCTGGATTTCTAATGAATATTATGGGTGTACCTGTTGTATGCATGACTTCACTATTTACACATTTATGATATTCTGAACTCTATACAATAGTGGCTATCTGGACTTGTGATTAACAATATGTGTATACCTGTCTTAGGTATGATCTGGCCATTTATTTTCGGCTATTTAAGTTCAATTTGATAGAGTCCCCCTCCCTCCCTCCCTCTCTCTCTCTCTCTCTCTCTCTCTCTCACACACACACACACACACACGCAGAGGATGAATTGAACGATTACTATGTGTTATACTATCATGAGGTGTTCATATACTGGGCACTCCCTTGATAGGTGATGAATGACGTTCAGCATTGTACTCCTGACTTTTGATTTGCTCTGCTAATAGTGTTGAGGTGATATATAGTAAATCACCTGCCGAGTTTTATTATCAGGCCAAAGTTTAATGGTTGTACTTAGTAGCACAACCTCAAAGTAATTATTGAGTTAAGTTTTGAGGTGTTTGCTTGTGACACTTTGATTAGAATCCTTTCCTCAAAACCATTGTACTATTTTTGTCATGTTATTTCTTTCCAGTACATTTGTGCTGCATTTGGTGGTGGGTTCAAAATATTTCCTAGTAGTGACGAATTATATTTACTCATGGCAGGATTCACCAATGCGACAGCCAGCTGAGCAGTTCCTTACAATTAGGGCATTTGGTGCCCCTGCAATTGTCATTGCACTTGCCGCACAGGGAGCTTTCAGGGGTTTTAAGGATACCAAGACACCTTTGTATGCAATTGGCAAGTGTTCTCATGTAGTTTTTTCTGGAATGTGTGAGAAGCATGCAAATATCATAAAATGAACCACCTGTCAACTAGATGGATATGCTTTTTGAAGTACAATACACTGCTGTTTGTCCACAATCCTAGAAGCTATCTTATATCAACACTAGATAGACATGACTACATGTTTGAGGCTTGGTGGAGCAGTGAAGGGCATTGTGATTGTATGCTTGCACTACGCATCTCCTTCAATTGGTGTATCTCTTCTTCTGATTGAAAACCAAAGGGAAGTGCAAGTTAGAAAAAAGAAATTATTCAAATTCTTTTTCAGCAATTCATTTAAAATCCTATATTAGTATTTTTGTATGGATTACCTAAACCTGTTTGCTTCTCTAAACCAAACTATTCAGTATTTGAGACATCATGATGCTCCTGTTTCCAAATTATATTGTCATCAGAAGTAAGTCCGTGAGCCACTCATGATTGACCTGTTTTCAGTGAACTATAGTTAATCTAAATGCATGTCCAGATCTTTCGTAAGAGTTAGACTAAGTCATGTAATCTTGGAGCATAGTGGCTAACTGGAACCTCTTACATGATTTGGATGATTATATGTTTGCGTTTTGTTGTCTGGTTGTGATTAGAATTTTATTTTATGGGGAATCTATGCCTGCTATCATAAGTCGCTAGTGGCATTGATGTACGCTTTATATTGGCAGGTGCTGGGAACTTATTGAACGCGATATTAGACCCAATCTTAATATTCTTTTTGGGTTTTGGCATTGGTGGTGCAGCAATAGCCACTGTCATCTCTGAGTAGGTGAATAATGTAGTACAACACTTCTCTGAGATTTATGTACAGGGGTATCTGTTGCCTTCCAGAAGGTTGTTTCATTCTTGTCTGTTTTCTGTTCTTTGGAACTCAAAAGTTCGTTCTTCCTAGCAGATACTTGATAGCCTCAATACTGTTCTGGAAGTTGAATGGAGAAGTATCTCTTACAGATCCACATATCGATGGCAGAAAGTTTCTTCAATATCTTAAATTTGGTATGCCTAATCTCCAGTTTTTTAATTAGTTGTTTTGTCACAGTTGTAAACTAATTTGGTTTCTTTTATAAATGACATAACTGTCTAAGGCTATCACTGCTGGAACATTGGTTTTCATTGTAGTCTAGAAGCTGATTGGGTCTGTATGCTGCGCATATTGGTCAATCATCAGAACAGTTCATTATGTGCTTTTTAGTTTTTTGCTGACATGATTCCTGTAGCGATACAAATGTGAAGGTGGCTAGAATATTTCCGTAGTAGGGAGATGGAACTTCCATGGATAATTAGAGTTATACGAACCAATGTCAAGTATCAGGAACTACTGATGAAAATCGCCACACTCTGGAATATTTTCCTGTTTAAGTCGCAAGATGATGATCTATGAACAGGCCAGTCTTGGATGGCCAATACAATGCACAGTTGATTGTTATCTTCGATGGTTTCATTTCATGATGTTAATGTATACATATTATTTTATATTACTAGTGGCCCCATGTACTTTTCCCTGAGTGCAACATTCTGCTGTCTTATCTATAGGAGGGCTTTTGATTGCAAGGACCTCTTCAGTGCTTCTCCCTATGACATTAGCCACATCAATGGCAGCAAGGCAAGGCCCTGTGCCTATGGCTGGTCATCAAATTTGTGTGCAAGTTTGGCTAACAATATCATTGCTGACTGATGCGTTGGCGATTGCTGGGCAGGTAATGGCCTCCTTCTCCCCCTCAGCGAGAGAGAGAGAGAGAGAGAGAGAGAGAGACGATCTGTCTTTGTACCTTTGGGTGTAGTTTGGGTTGCATACTGTATCTACTTTGGATACATGAATTGATCTCCGCTGCTCAAGTGTAAACATTACTTGTCTAGTATTTGTTGGCTGTTGTTCTGCATTCAATACTATCTGCAAGACTGCAGCAAAAGAGAAGGTCTAATGGACTTCTAGGCTTTAAATTTAGTTCATTACTTTCAACTATGAGGGCATCTGATGAATATATGAAGATCAATTTTCTCTTGTGGACCTTTTTTGAGGGGCCATTTCATGTATTTGAGGTGTGGGTGTATTTCATGATCTCTCTCTTTACTGCCCAGTTCGTGGACTTCAAGGAGTTGTGCACTTCAGGCTATGCAGCTTGATGATATGAATCAGGATCACCCAATGCTTCTACCGTTCTACACATTATAAAAGAACGACATCTGTTTCTTTTAACAAGCAAGAAAATGACAAGATTTGGAGACTGGAGTAGAACCTAGTGTTTGAAGTTATCGGGAATAGCAACCTCGTCATTTTTCATTGATTCCTTTTCTGAGACAATCTGTTCGCTCAGAGACAGTGAGGTTTGGGTTGATTGTCTCAATCGCTTTAGATTATTTATTTTGCCCCTTGTCATCATTGTTTAAGGAAGCCTTGATGAGTCTGTGTAGCAAACATAGAAGGCATTGATGCTTTTTCAGTATTTAAAGAACGAATTTTCTTTTATGAACTTCATTTCTAAGATTTAGCCTAATTACTGCAATCGTTGCTTCAACATGCACAAAGGGGTCAGCAGTAGTTAAGGATTTATCAGACAGAGATTGCAAAATCCAAAAGCAATTTCAAAGCCATTGTATGTCCCAATTTTGAAGTTGACGCTTGTTTGAGCAAGTAAATAGTATGATTCAGATTCATTTTCTTATAAGTGAATGCTTGGATCTGCAAGGTTAGAAGGTTATTAGGGTAGTCTAGGCCTGCAATAGCTATTGCTTACACTCAGAAGGCACTCTCTTTGTATGCTCTGACTCTTCAGATGTGAATGCTTTGCTCTTGGGTTTCTTCCACCTTTCCTTTCAATTTGTTGCATTTATTATCAAGCAGGTCATCTGCTGTTTTTGCCTGCTGATATTTGAAGCCATGATCTAGAATCTTTACTTATTTGTAGCACCTATCTCATTTTATATGATATTTCTCTTGCCAGGCTCTTTTGGCTGGTTATTATTCCCAAGGTAACTATCAGGAGGCACAGCAAGTTATTTATAGAGTGCAGCAGGTTAGCACTACAATAGGACTCACACTTTCAATTTTTGATATGTCGATTTGTCTCTTTTCCCTATTGCGGAGAGCCCTACAAGAGATTTGGTATCAATTGTACTGTTGCATGATTTTTTTGAAGGTTGCTCTGGTGATGGGAATTGGTTTGGCTGCCATTTTGTTCCTTGGTTTTGGAGTGATTGTCCGCTTGTTCACCGCAGATGCAGAAGTCCTGAAAATTGCCTGGTCCGGTATCTTGGTATGAATTATGAAATAACTCTTACACTGCATTGCTTTTGGGAGCACTGCCTTGTGAATGTATTACAACTTCTGCTACATAATGGCAGAATTTAAGTTTCCATGGCAGTTACTGCTGCCTTCTGCTGTATGCTACACAGGACATTTGGAAGTCAAAGTGAAATTATTCCTTTAAGCTACATATGGTTATCAGATACTGAAAGCTTGCTAGGATAAAGCTGTTGCAGTTTTGCTCACTTCTCCACTACATTACCATAGTAGAATGCTTAACAATTTAAGACCCGCACTCTTAACTTGTATTCAAGCCCTACGTAGACTGGGATGGATTGGTTGGTTCTCAAGTGTTTTTGTAGTTATCCATTTATTGCAAAGCTGGGCCATATTGCCATGTCATCTCACCATTTGCTACATTGAGGTAAAGCGGAACCAATTGCACATGTGCTGATGTTTATGCCTTTTTGTTGTTTTTGTCTCTCTTTCAACCCTTTGAATGTTCCAAAGCCATTCTGCTTCTGCAGGGACAAATTATGTTTTCACAATAGATATGGTGCTACTTTTTGCTATATGTTGTTCCTTTGTCATGTTTCTAATCTGAACTACCATCAGCAATGTCAGTTGGACACCAGAATGACAGAGAACTGTTAAATAATAAACCTCTGCTCATCATTGAATCTTAAAAGCACTTTGTGCCATGTGTAGCTATTCCATTCAATAACCTTGTACTGGTTGTTCAAGCTTTCCAACTGGGCCTGCTCTATGCTGTTACTAAAAAACTTATGATACTCTAGTCTATTAGGCAGTTATCTTTCTCTTGAGTGCGAGTAGGTGTGGCACTTGCGATTAGATGTTTGGATTTATTAGTATGAGCCTTTCCTCTAGTGGCATGTTAGTAAACGTGACATTTTTGAGATTCTGCAGTTTGTTGCTGGATCCCAGCCGGTGAATGCAATTGCATTTGTTTTGGATGGGCTCTATTATGGGGTTTCAGATTTTGAATATGCAGCATACTCCATGGTAATAGACTTGTTTCCAAGATAGCTTAATTCCATTTCTTAGTAATGCATAGTATTCTGTACTCTTAACCTTGCTTTCAACGTGTAATGTTTATGAACTCCTTTTGCAGGTTGTAGCTGCATTGATTTCTTCTGCTTTTCTGCTATTTTCTGCTCCTGTTTTGGGTCTTCCTGGGGTCTGGACAGGGTTGTTTCTGTTCATGAGCTTGCGTGTAGTAGCTGGAAGCTGGAGGTGAGATTTCTTTTTTACTTATAGAGGCTTATAGTAAACAGTGCCCAATTTCCCACTTGATAATTATGAATCTTAAATATGATCATTTTAAAAACCTTTTAATTTGGTTATGTCCGTTGGATCCTACATTTTTTGAACATTCCTCTTTCCCTCCCTTAGCTCCGATTTTCATGTGCTTCACAATATTTTTGATGTTAATAATTTAGGCTGGGCACAAGAAATGGTCCATGGATAAAGATATGGACAGAAAGAGACTAGGTGAATCAGAAGTTCATTTAGCCTTCTCAATCAGAAACTCATGAGATTATTGTCAGATGATGCTCAGATGTTATTTGGCCTTATACCGTCCTATGCCTATATGGTCAAATACATGTCAACTCCATTAAACCAGGTGGACGCTCCCATAATTTTTTTCAAGCAAAAAGGTTCCGGTGCCACTTTGATGAAATGCATTACTGTGCAGTAATTTCACAATTTAATGCTCAAGAAGGTTTTCAATGAGGGATTTATGCTAGGGGAGCTGTCATTGCTGATTCTACAGCTGTTTTGTTTGGTGTCTGGGACTCAGATAATGAGGTAGCTGTTTTTTGAATCTTATTTAGGAGCAACCTAGAATGTACATAAATGCTTATCGAGTTGCACATTATTGACAAAAGATAACTGCGATAATTTATCATTTACTATGGCAATTGTTGTACACTTCTGCTTGTTCTAGATGTCAACCGTTGTTCAAGTTGTGAGTCATGACTTTGAACATCGCGGGAGCCTGATGAAAGGCCTATTGCCTGGCCAAAAGACAAAACAGATCCAACCCGAACATGGCAATCTGATTGTAGGTTACATATCAACCTGATCTATGCTAAATTGGCGCAAAATTTGTCTACCATTCATTGCATTTTTCTTGGCAAACATACTGGAAAACCACAAACAGATATAAATCCCACATGAAAAATGACCTATACCAGATCCAAAACTTATCCTCAGATCCGATTCATAAACCCCAATTCGAGGTATATGTATATCATAAAAGCTAAAGAGATGATATAGCCAAAGTAAAAATGGCTAGAGCATGAGAAGTTTGTACTGTAACACTGCACTTTTTGTAACACATCCATGGGGTTTCTAAGTACAGACTGTCGATTGCTAATCCTACTGGAATATGTGAGGGAGATCCTATCCATTTTGTACCACTTTACTAATATAGCACTCTATACCAGAAGTAAAAGAAACTAGCACTTTAGCAAATACATATCCATTTGAGTGATGAATCTAACCAAATGCAGCTCAAGAACCACTAGCACTATTTACTGAAAATTACTCCAGAGTTCCAATTCTATAGCTCAGTGAACAGGGCTTTCATGAAGTCCTCCGTCTCCTCATCGAATGTGATCAAATCAATAAGATCATCCACATCTGGATAACCCAGCTCCTCCTGATGCTGGGTTTCACTGAGCATAAATGCTGAAGAAATCAGTTCTGACTGCCGATGGGTAGAAAAAACCCCTGAAATCTCCAGAGCTTCAGTATCCATTGACTTGAGCAAACCGTTTTGCCAATCTAATCTAGGGCTCACATTGAAAGACTCAGAGAATATGCAAGCTGTTTTACCATCTTCTCGCTTGATCATCTCTTTCTCTATTGCATCTTTTGCCTCAGGTAGTTGGTTCATCTTGAAGAAGGTAAGCTCAGCAGCTTCATCCCGAAATTCTTCCTGAAAATCCGGGGACTCTGTTTTGAAACAGTTCATGTTCGCTGCAGCTGAAGAACAAGATGATGATCCCATTGTTTCAGAGCCGCTCTGATCAGGAAAGTTGAGAATTGCTGATGAGCCATAGAAAACTCTAGCAGCTTCATCATAAGCATGAGCTGCTTCAATGGCAGAGTCGAAGGTGCCGAGCCATAGCCTCCCACTTCCTTTCCTGTTGCTTTCTGCATCATTTGAGGCCGGCTTTCTAATCTCTGCCACCCACTTGCCCCAAACCCTCTGCCTCACCCCTCTGTATTTGCATGCTGAGTTCTCTGGACCGCCTTTTCCAGCCATGCAGCCCCTCTTTGAACCCTTTCTCCGCCTTTTTTGCTTCCCTTCAGCATTATCCTCTGGCCTGTCGCCATTCCTCCACTTTGCAAGCACCTCTGACACTACAATACGTGCATCGTGGGGCCTTCTTTTCCTTGGCTTGTAATTCCTTGAACTATCCATGAAGAAACAGATAAGTAACATTAGTTATTTCATCAAAAATCTGGACAAAATTAACTCGCATACATCAATCAGAATGGGGGAATCAGAAACTGGAAGTGGTCAAATACAGCAGCCTAGATCATAAGAGGTAAAAGTAGCAATACAATAGGGAGAACATGAAATATGAAGGCTTTTCAAATTTACACGAAATACAATCTGTGATTTCTTTTTCACCGTGGAATTGTTCAAAGTTGAGATGTTGAAAATTTCAGAAACCCCAGCAAAAACATCAAGGGGCAAAAGAAACGGCATCTGACTGCAGATGTGATTAGGGCAAATAATAATTCACAGAACTAAGACAACCCACGTGAACATTACTGACAATTACTCAAACCCTAGCCACTAATTTTTACGGTGCAAGAAGGAGAAAGAAGCAAAATTGATCAAGAATCAAAAACAGAGGAGTGAGAACCAAAGATCAAAAACATACCTTTCTTCATCTTTGTCTTCGTTTCCAAACGACATGGCTTTATCTTCTAAGGAAGCGCCAAATACAACCTTTTTGATATCTCTATGCAATGACAATGTAGATTGATCAATCTGCCTCTCCGCTTCTCTCTTCTTCTTCTTCTTCTCTCTCTGGGTCTTCTGGGTTTAGTGGGTTTTAATTATTAATCTAATGACGGAATCAAGGTGGTGCTTAGTATGTTTTCTGGGTTTAGCACTCTCTGTATGTCAAGTTGATAGAAATCTAAGAGGAGGGTTTTAGGAGGGTTTTGCTGGTTGTGTATTTTCTCGAGTTTTGATCAAGTACGTGAGTAGGGTAGGCGGACATAAAAGGAAATGTTTTTGTATGAGAATAGTTCTGACAACGTGGAACGGATGAAATTGTTAAATGAGAAGCTGACATGGGAATGCCGTGGCCGCTGGTTTTCTGAGATCTCCAATCGCTTCCGTTGGCTAGGGTTTCCTAATTTGCATCCCTTTCGTGGGCTCCAAGATTTTCAGGTTTCCCCTCTTCCTTTTTTTGTTTGGTTTTAATTTTTTAATTTTTTAATTTTTTAATTTTTATTTTGAAAATTCTGCAGGTTTCTTTATTTCTTTATTTTTACTGGGTTCGGAAATGTTTCTGCGCTGAGTTTGTTGTCTGCTTTCCGCCAATTCAGATAGTGCTTAGCCGCGTTGTTTTTATAGGGTATATGAGCACTTTTTTTTAAATGTGTAATTTCAAACTCAAACTATATCTTACATGCATAGGTGATTAGAATATTTTTGACAGTACATTTAGCAATGGCAGATCAACTACATTGGGGAGTGGGTAGCTTGTCAACCTTGTAACCTTCAATGTAATATGCACCTAATGATATAGTTGCTCCTAATGATAAAGTTGGGGTTCACAAATAGAAAAGCTTAATGCAATACTACTAATTGATAGATCAACCTTGCAATTTAGACATGTTTAATATTTTGAGAGTAGTATAACTTGACATCGTAAAAATTAAAATCTTAAATATGTTGCTATTTCTTTTAATTAAATAATAAATTTAACATTACAAAGTGTTTCCTTGAAGCACAAAATATGATTACCATTGACACGTAATGTCCGCGAATTCAATTGTGCTTGAACTATTTCAATCATTTTGATATTGACAATTGTATGGAATTAAGTTCTTTTATTTCTCTCGTGCATGCGTAATGTACGTGTTGCACACACTATATGCGTGAATTAATTGATTGGTTGGCCCATAATTGTGTGATTTTATAAAAAAAATTATGTTTAAATTGTGCCTATTTAAACTCTCTTTCTATGTTAAAAAAAATATGTAACATATAGTACGAATAGTTAGGATAATTTTACTTGGTAGATAACATGATATAACTTATCACAATTTCTTCGCTACAATGATGGACAAGTCTCTAATGTTTCAAAAAGTACTCGTGTTGTTGATTCTATCATTTATCTTTTTTTTTGGATAGGAATTCTATCATTTATCTGATTGGTGCATAATAAGTAACATAATAGAAAAATCCTTTTAGTTATTATGAATTCACTCTTGATAAAGCATTTCCACCAAAAGCTTAAAAGACCTATGTCGAAGGTGGTCAGTTCCTCCACCTATCACACGTAAACACAAATATCATTGAGCTATTGGTAATGATTATATCATTGTGGCCTGTGGTGATGACACACTTATGCAGTAGCATCTATGTAAATTGACTAATCACACGTTAAGGATCGATGAAATTATAATTTTGCATCCCTCTATTCAGAGGCCTAAATAATGATCATAATGAACCAAACAATGATGCCACAACTATTAACTGTCTCACGGGACACATGAGTGATGAAAGGAATAGACTCCATCTTTGCTGGTATCCTTCAAAAGCACCTTTCATGTTGCTTTTGTACTTAACAATCTAGAATGGCCATCAAAATTAGCCATACAATCGTTGTCATAAAATAACGTCTATTATTAACTTTTCTTCGTGTGTAAGTAATGTGATGGAAACACACAGTCCCTTTCTTTCGAAGAAAGCGTCAAAATCCTTTAGTTAATCTGACAAGCATTTTGAATGACGGGATCAATGATGCATAAAGAACATTGAAATAAAACCTAATTATAAGTCAAATTGCGGCTCCTAATCAAGTATAATAATGGTCTACATCTGTTCGCGGCAATAGAAACTTCCACTAGTCCACTCCATCCCTTTTTTTTTTTTTTTAGGGTTGGTATAATGACATGATACTAAGAGTATATATAGCCGTAAGCCCAGTGGCGAAACCAGAAAATTCGGAGAAGGGTATCGAAATTAATAGTACATAATATAAAATTCAACAATAGTCGTAAACTGAAATTAAATAGCGATTATATTACATTTAATCTAATTGTCCTCAACGAGATCTACAATTAAAATTAAACATATAAATTAAACAAATTTGGAATTGAAATTGGCAAATAAACTCACAAATTAAATTATAAAAACAAACTAATTTGCAAATTGAGAATTAACCTAGAATTGAAATTAAACCTATAAATTAAACAAATTGGCAATTGAAATGGGCAAACAAACTCACAAATCAAACAATAAAACAAACTAATCTACAAATTGAGAATTAACCTAGCATTGAAATTAAACCCATAAATTGAACAAATTTGAAATTCAAATTGACAAACAAACTCACAAATCAAACAATACAAACTTATTAATCTACAAATCGAAGAATTAAGTAACCAATTCAAGCCAATTATAACATTTAAACTAATATTACTAAAAAGAGAACTCACAAATTTGGAGAGGCAGGTGAGGCTCATGGGTCGTGCACTGGCCGTTGGGAGGTGACTCAGCGTGGGGCCGATCGCCGGTCACTAGTGGGCTGAGTGTGTGTAGGTGGGGGTCGGGTTTTGGGTGGCCAATGGCTGGGCACAGAGAGTCAGAGAATATGAAGGGGCGGGGGTTACTTATTTAACTATACAGCAAGACGTAAGCTACTAAAAAAATTGAAAAAAATAAAACTTCAGAAACGAAGGATAAATGATTCAAACCCACAACATCAAACACAACAAACAAGGAGGCACATGGACCACTAAGCTACCTACTCCTTCATGTATATCTTCAACGCATTTTTATATATACACAACTTCTAAATTTTTTAATTTCCAATATATATATATATATATATTTATTTATTTTTGAGAGGGGTGTCGGGTGACACCTCTGACACAACAGTGGCTACGCCACTGCGTAAGCCACAATTGTGACTCATAAGTAGGGCATACCTCTTTCGCATAAGCCCATGCGTCAATTTTTTGACTTGTAAATTTTATTCTCCACGATACAAGGTTTACAACTTTTGCTCATAAAATAAAATAATACTCATATACACATTCTATAACACCCAACTTTTCTTTTAAAGTGAAAAAAAAGAAAAAGTAATTAAAACCCAAAAAACAAAAAATCAAAGGCGGAAGGGTCGTGAGCCAGCTCGTGGCTCGTAGCCATCCTCGCAAGAGGCAAGCGGGCTTGACTGCTGGGACTGCTGCAGAAGTGACGAGCAGCTTGACCCGGCTCCAGAAGCGCGAGAGTCGTGCGCTGCATATGCGTTGACAATTATTCAATAGTTTTTTCAGCCACCATAGTTTCAAAAAGGAAGAGAATATTCGGTTGATGAGTTCAAATAATAAATTGTATTTCCTAATGACTGTTTTTCGCACCCTAAACATTCAATGCAATAACTTTCACTTGAAAAACATGTGGTTGTAGACAAAGCTTTGACAAATCTCTATCCAATTGAAAAACACCAAGCATTCCCATAAAAAGATGGGTCGGTAAAACATGGAGGACGGTACTTACCCTTTAAAAAAATATATCGCATATTGTTAGTGTTCTGACTATTCTCTCTCTACTTTCTTTGTTTAGTTAGAAGGAAAAGTTCTTCCAAACAGCAATGACTTAGTCAAGTTGGATCGACTATCTAAAGTTTAAAGAATTTCATATTCGATAACTATCAATTGCACATTATTTCAGTATAAGTTTATTAAAGTATTTTATACGTAAAATAACTTGCTAATTAATGACTTTACAAATTTTCTGACTTGTATTGACTCTAAAATTAAAATTCAAACAAAGGATTTCATTATCAGAATTGAATCACATTCGATTTGCAATAGCTTCATGGTACTGGCATTTTATCCCTGAAATGGATTATTTAAAGCATTGCTTTGTTTCTCGCTCCATTTGAACCGATATGCTTTGAAATACTAACTCAATCTATCCACAAAGTACACTAGGTATACCTGTGAAATTTCATGTTTGATTTTGTGCATCGAGAAGGCATGCATGCATTTCATCATGGTAGAGCTATTTCATTCGAAAATGGTTTTAAAGTGAGTCCAAGACACTTTCTTTGCTGCTTAATTCACCCCCTTCCATCGTGCAAATAGGATATGATGAAGTCTTGTTACATGACACCATTTGCACCTATGGTATCAAGTCATTGAATGTAGCTTAGGAGAAGTTGTAGAAGAGAATGGATCGAAGACACGTATGGATTTCTCACTGCCATAAACTATCAAAAGAATTTTTCTGGTCTTATCTCAAGGAAAGATTTCATTCCTTAACCAAATGTATGCATGCCTCATGGCTCAACATATCCCAAATTGCTCCTCAAGATTGATCACCCGTATATTCACAGTTCTAACTATTCACAACGAAGTACAAAAAAGAAAGAAAAGAAAAGAAAAGGAGAAGAAAGGAGAGTAGAACGATCATACTAGGTTGGATACAGATTGTACCCAAATTATGCCTCACGAAGATGATGCAATATGAGGCTTATGGAGCATCAGCCACTCCATATTAAGCTGAAAAAGTGCTACTCAAATCAAAACTCGTTAAAGCACGTAACAACTTATTAAACAAAGAAGTCCAACTCTCAATCACATAGAAACAGTGCAAAGCAGTGAGTTGGAGCCAGAAAGAGTACATCTACCTATCCAATAAAGTACAAGTAAGGGCCCTCTTCAACTTATCAAATAGTTGAGCCCAATCAGAAAGGAAATGAACATACTCAGAATGAGGCAGTATTAAGGTCATTGGCTTAGAAACTATATCAGCATAAACGAGCAGTCTAGGCAAAATAGGGGGTGCAAATTTCGGAAGTCTGTTAAGTCCAATATTCGTATGAGTCTGGTCTAAAGCAAAATTCTTAGTAGCAATCATCTCAGACTTAACAAATTCAGACTTGCAATATTCAAAAAGGAAGTCAATTTGGATGGGGTTAAAAGAGAAATACTCATAATCGGCACAAACACCATCATTAGAACTTCCATGAATATCAAACTCACCAGAAAAAGATTCATATTCCACATACAAAATGTTATCATCTAATTTAAACAGAAGGTCAGGAATGATGGGTCAAAAGAGAATGATTCTTATTCAACATGAGAACCCCCATCAAAACCTTCAGTAACATCAAGCCCATATAAAAAAAATTTCATATTCTATATAAAGAATATCATCATCAAAGTCCAAAATGGTGAGTTCAGTTGTCTCATCGCGTAACTCCTGTGAAATAGCTTTTGAATCGTCTAAATCATGAGGCTCGGCTTCAAGTGTGTCGCTTATGTCTAACTCACTAACAGTATCAGATTGTTCACCCACATCAAACTCACAAAAGTCGTTCAAAGTAGTGGGTTGGTCGACATAAACTAAGATATCTTCAGTGACATCTTTGGGTGAGCTAACGAGGGATGCAAGGTCTGTTGATAGAGACGTAAGAAGATCACTCTCTTGTTCTAGATTAGGCAAACCATGTGTTCATTTAAATCAGGCTTAGCAGAATAAGAGGATTCAAAATCATTGTAAAGACTAACGTCAGGTTTAGGAGATCCTAAACTAGAATCAATGTCACTATAGGTCTCCCTATTTTGATTAAAAAATGGAGAACAAGCAGCAATTCTCACTTTCATGGTCTCTATTATTTGATCAGTCATATTATTAATCTTCTTTTCAAGACTTGCACATGTAGCATCAGCATAATCACAATAAGGACAAGTATAAGCATCATGATAAGGAGATTCATAATAGTGGCACAATACAGGAGTCATATAATAGTCATATGAGTCATAAGAATTCACAAAGTTGTCTGAAGGGTAAAAATTAGCATGAAAATCATACTCTCCATGAGTTGGGTATCTAAAAGTCTCGTTAGCTTGTTCAAATGCATAGGTTTCCCAAGCTAATTTTTCAAAGAAATCCCAAACTTCATTTTGAATTTTAGATAATAATTCTGTTAATCCTCCATGATAAACTGACTCAATATAACTCCTTGACTCAACATTTAGACCCACAACAATATCCTCACAAATTTTTCATTTTTCAAAATTATGATTCAGTTGAGCACGATATTCATTAAGTCTCGAAAGATAACTCCAAAATAATTCGTGCTCATATTGCGAGAAATGGAAAACTGGCATTTGAAGTTCTTAAAGTTTTTAAAATTTTTCAATTTTTAGGGTTTTTTTTCAAAATTTTCAAATGTTTATGTGTATTTTTTGGATTTTCAAATTTTTTTTGTGATTTTCAAGTTTTTCTAATTTTTTTCAATTTTAAGTTTTTTCATTTTTTATTGATTTTCAAGGTTTTTCCAAAAAAATTTTTGGATTTTAACTTTTCTAATTTTTTTTGGATTTTTGAATTTTTTCACGAAATAACTAAACTAAGTAAAATGATACCAAAATAAAGAAAGTAAGAATCGATACCAAGATAAAGTTACGAAATGACTAAGTAAGAAATGACTAAGTGTGTATCGATACCAAAATAAAGAAATCAACTAAACAAATCACAACTTATAAACCAACTCACAACTAATAATGAAATAAACAAAACAAAGCAATGAATAAGAAAGGAGCTAAGAAAATAAAAATATGACCTAATCTCATAACGTCGTCCCCGACAACGGCGCCAAAAACTTGTTGAGTAAAATTTGAGTGTGAATAAAAGGGCCGCAAGTATACAGCTTTTGCTGTAGTACTTGAGGGTCACGTCTTAGGGGACGATGGTGGAGATTAAGGTCACAGAAAAGGGTAAACGAACTGATTAATCTGTACTAAACCAATTTACACCAAAGTGAACTAATCCTTTAATTTAACCGAACGTTATACATTCCAACTAAACAGTTTAATGAACATAAGTAACCTAAATGACCTAAACTTAGGCAATTAAACAAAACCCTACTAACTTAGACAACTAAACATTCCTATATGTTTAACACCGTTCTACTCAAGCTAGAATCCAGAATCTAAAATCATCCTCTAGCTAATGCCTATTACCAAGCAACCTTGCCCTTCAACAATTATCCAAAATTGAAGCATTAATCACCGATTAAGCAATTAAGCATTCAGGAGGGGGCTAAACTTCTAATCAACACATTCAAAACATTCAAATTTCCAATTCAATTCTAAGCAGTGAACACCCCAACAACTACACCAATATTAAAACAAATCACAACCCATTATTTTCTACTCTAAATAGGTCACTATTCATCAATGAAACCAAGGTCAAAACAGGGCAGAATGCATCACGCCAGCATCAACCCTAACCAGCGGTATCAACAACCAAACCAGTAGCAAGCAAACCCTCCCCATCCAACGTATAATCCAGCATTATTAACCAGCATAATTAAACAAAACAAAACTAAGCAAGCTTGATTGATTATTATTAACCAGCATAATTAAGCAAAACAAAACTAAGCAAGCTTGAATTGAAATCAATCAACACCCAAGAACAATCCTAACTATAGTCAGATTCGAACCAAACCAGATAAAAGTAGTAGAATCTCAGGCATTCCATATATCATGAATTAAAATAAACATCACCTAAATTAGTCTATTATCGAGATTAAACAAGCCTAGGGCAGGACATGGAACTGAGCACCAAGGGAGGGGAAAGCAACACTATCGAAATCAAGCCAAAACAGACCTGAAAACTGAGCAACAAGACGCATACAGCAGATCGAAACAGGGGAGGAAGAGGATCAAAACGCATCACACTTGTGCCCAAAATATTGCAATTACAAGCTGACATTCTTGAATGCCAACTCCAATTTAACCAAACTAAGCCTAATTACATGAGATTGAAAGCCGAAAACATATCACAATGCCTAAACCCTAACCGAAATTTTCTGAACTCTAACTCTGAAATTCGAAAAATGAAATTAAAACTTAAACCTAGCCTAAAACCCTAAAATTACCTAGTTCCACCTATGGTGTCGCTGCCAGCTCCATTTTATACCCGAGCCCTTCTCACTCCTTCACCGTCGATTTCGTGGGTATCGTGGATGGTTGAGATTGGGGACAGCAAAGGTGGTGCGCTGGCGAGTTGTGGATGATGATGGCGATTGTGGTGATGGTGCTGGTTCGAAGAGTGAGAGAGAAAGATGAGAAAGAGAGAGATGCAGGGGATCGAATGGAGGTCGGGTTTTCTGGGTTTGGGGCTTCAAGTCGAGAGGAAGAAGAGAGAGAAGATTAAAAGGGGATGGGGGTTTATACGAGTCACGCGCGAAGCACATGGGTGGCTCGGAAAACTGAAGTCACGTGCTGAGCATGCCTAGGAGGGAATGTTTTGGGCCGGTTAGCTTTTTGGGCTGTTTTCCTTCTTTTTGTTTTTCTTTTTTTTTTCTGGGCAAAACAACAAAATGGCTTTTGGGCTGAGTTCGAGCCAATTCGGTCCAATTTTTCATTCCCAGCATTTCTGTTATCTTTTTCCCGCATTTCCTTGCATTTTTTCACATTTATTCAAAACCTACAAAACAAAATAAAATCAGATAAAAACCTTTAACATACGATTATAACGAGTATAAAACAGGTATAAAAGTACCTTAAAAATAACACAATTTTGGTACGAACAGTAACTTAAGTATTTTCGGACCTCTTGGTGCATAACTTGGGTGAATAAAAGGGTGTGTCTTTCTCTAAAAGACATGTCTCTTGAATCTCTCTTTTGAAAATTCCTGTTCTTCAAATATGTCTTTTCTTCAAAGACATCCCTTTTATATTCTTGTAATTTATAGTATTTTCTAACGAAAAATAACTATGAGGTGCCCTGCCTTTTAATATAGCAATTTTTTGGTCCATGACTTTTTGAAAATAACATTGGGTATCTTATGTTTTAGAATAGCTATTAAGCCAAAAATCATGCATTGTCTTGTTAAATAATCCGATTTTATTTTATATATTATTTCGTCTAATTTACTTTATTTTATATATTTTTCATGATTAGCATTAATTAAATAAAGAGGAGAAGAGAGGACGTCGAAGCTCGAGTTTT
>JACYFF010031956.1:24907679-24944081 GCA_017589665.1 Selenicereus undatus
TTTTTTTTTTTTGGGGGGGGGGGTAGAAGTGGGAATGAGTGGAATGAACTGAGAAGGAGTGGGTTGGAGTGAAATGAAGTGGGAGAGAGCGAGAAAGAGTGGAAATAATGGCAAAGGTAAAGCTCTTTGAGGGCCACGACCCCCTGCTATTTCATGAATAATGCCTTGTTTGGTAAACAACTGTGAGCTGTTAGTTGTTAGTTATTTACGTTAGCTGTTAGTTGTTAGTTATTTATGTTAACTGTTAGCTGTTTATCTTAGCTGTTTGAATTAGCTGTTTTTAGAAAAAATGTTTGATAAAAATTAGCTGTTTCTAAAAAAATATGTTGGTAAATTTTCATTTATGCTCTTATTTATAAATTAGTTTTTATGAGATGTCTGTAATTTTGTCAAACTTATGTATAATTATATCATTTTCACAAAAAGTTCTTCTCAAAAGGTTAATGGGAATAACTTTTTCAAAAAAAGCTTGTTCTTTTCATTGGCAAAGTGGAGGTTTCGGATGAGAAAAAATGGAATGAAGTAGGAAAGAGTTTTTTTTTGGGGGGGGGGGGGGTAGAAGTGGGAATGAGTGGAATGAACTGAGAAGGAGTGGGTTGGAGTGAAGTGAAGTGGGAGAGAGCTGGAAAGAGTGGAAATAAGTGCAAAGGTGAAGCTCTTTGAGGGCCACGACCCCCTGCTATTTCTTGAATAATGCCTTGTTTGGTAAACAGTTGTTAGTTGTTAGTTGTTAGTTGGTTATGTTAGTTATTAACTGTTTACATTAGCTGTTTGAATTAGCTGTTTTTAGAAAAAGTATTTGATGAAAATTAGCTATTTATAAAAAAATATGTTGGTAAATTTTCATTTATGCCATTATTTATAAATTAGTTTTTATGAGATGTCTGTAATTTTATTAAACTTATGAACAATTATATCATTTCTAAAAAAAGCTCTTCTTAAAAGGCTAATGGGAATAACTTTTTCAAAAAGAGCTTTTTTGAGCCAAACAGCTATTGTAAATAGCTCTTTACCAAACGCTCTTTAACTGTTTGACTTGGTCAAAATAGTTAAAGTCTTCCAAAACCATTATTTTTTTTCCAAACATTTGTTGTTACCAAACACCACCTAAATATTTTGGGTGTTCTCTTTTGGCCCTTTCATTTTTTTTTTCTTTTTTTGGTTGTCAACTAGCCCTTTTGTTTTCGGGTGACTCTTTACACTAAAATTCAGGGGCGCAAGTGCATGAATATGCTCAAACTACTATGTTTCCCCCCCTTCTTTTTTATGCGCTCTTTTGTTCAACTTTTTCCTTATTTAATTTCCTCTCTAATATTCTCTCCTTTTTGGGTTTAGAGAAGCCATGAGAAGGAAAAATTACATAGAGGTATCCTCTGTTTATCGTAAAATATTTTAAGGGCCCTCTAATTTGATAACTAATTATAAGGTATCTTGTATTTTGTGGTAACTAGCAAAAAGGGCCATATTCACTGTTCACCTATTTTGCACAAACGCCCTAAACTTTTCATATTTGCAAATCTATCATCAATCCTTAAAAACTTACTTTCGAAAAATCTAAATTTGTGTTTGTAATATTTTGCTCACTAGTACTTCTCAAAGCCCTCTTTCAATTGGTATTAGAGACACGTGGCTAAAAATAATTAAGATAATTAAGCTAATTACTTGTGATTAACTGTGATTAATGCAAAAATCATCACCTGCTTGCTCTGGACCAAATTATTCACATATTGTTCACTCATCAGAAGGTCTTTCTCCCATAACACCTCAATTAAATTACATAACTGATATAGTTTTAAAATTAAAGCAGAATTTGCTAAAATTAAAACTGAAGTAAAGGAGCTTAAGAAGCAAATATCGGTAATTCACCTTTCTCTAGTTAACGAAGTAAGGCATAGGGGAAAAGCTACTTCAATTCCAGTATTAGTACTCCATTTCAGCATAAATATCTTTTCCAAAACCCAAAAAAAAAATTCTATTTCCTTTACACGCGATAAAAATTTAAAAAGAAGTAGGAGAAAAATCAGGGGAAAAAGCAGAAAAATAAGAAGAAGATGGAGTATAAGCAATATACTCTTGGCAAACTACAAAATATGTTCGAAAAAGAACAAAACCCAGAAGAATTAAACAAAATTATGAACGCAATTAGTGATAAACATGATGTATTATCGGATGATAATGAAGAGACTAATAATGTCCAATTAGAAGAAGAAATATATTAGCAAATGAGCCTTATTAAACTTGATGATTTTAATACATTACCATTAGAAGAAATTAAAAGAAAATTAGATAAAAAAAATGTGGTAAAATGACTGCTTAGGATGAGATTAATGAAATTGGAGAAAAGATCGACTTATATGAAACAGAAATCAATCTCGTTAATAATATAGTTCATAAGCCTTAAGAATTTGGTGAACCTTCTAGGAAAATACTCATTTCTTAATACCTAGGTATGTTCCAACAGGACGTGCAACTAATTTTTCCTTTGGGTTTGTCCCAAGAAAAACCACAACTTTTGAAGAAATTGACCATACTCCAATAAGTCAAACAGGATATATCTTAAACATTAATGAAGCTCATAATAGAGAAGAAATGTTAGAGCATTGAAAAAGAGACATGAATAGTATCTTAAACTTAAATACTATATAGACCGCTGTCAATTTCTTAAATTACATCGAACATAGCTTTTCTGGCACTGTAGCTTATTGGTATGATTTATTAACTGAAGAAGGTAAAAATACTTTAAGAATGATGGAAACACCAGTTGCAATGTTTAAAACTCTATGCAGAGAAATTGAAATTGAATTTATCGGTGATAAACTTGATTCTGAAGAAAAGGCAAGAGAATGGTAGAGAAAGGTCAATAGTATAGAACTATGAGATATAAGATATCTGGGAAACTATATTGCTGAATTTAGTCAATATTATTACAAAATTGGGCATAATGAAACTAATCTTGGTATGTTGTATAACAAATTGTCATATCCTATAAATTCTATAATTAATGGAAACTACGTTGCATATCTAGAACGAATAGATGTCATTGATACACTTGGTTCTATAATCTCTTATCTAAGACAATGGGTCAATGATCAATGTCTTGACCTCCAAAAGCAGAAGAAAATTAAGAAGCAATTTCTAACTTGTTAGGATTCACATCACAAATGGGGAAAAGAACTTGAAAAAAGAAGGAAAAGAAAATTCTATAAGAAAAAGAGCTTTAACAAGTAAAGGGGCGAGAAATATAGAAGAAAATATTATAACAAACCCAGTCCTAAAAAACGTAGATTGTTTTAGGAAAGCAGCTTATTGTCCTGTAAGGAAAAACAACTGCAAATGCTGGACAAGCGGAGAAGTAGGACATTATATTAATGAATGCAAAAATAGGAAAAATAACAAGCTTATTGAAACCTTGGGAAGCTTAAATTACGTTGAGCTTAGTGAATATGAGGCATTAGACATAGCTTTAAGCAACAACCAAGGAATTGTTGAAACTATAATGGACAGTGAATATGAAGAAAGTGATTATGAAGAAACCAGCCATATGATGAAAAGTAGTTCGGTTAGCCTTGGTGATCTTCAAGGAGAAGAATTTGTAGTAGACAACGATCACGAGGAAGTCAAAGGAGATTGGGTTCTTCCCATAATTCAAAAAGACATGATCTATAACAAATCCATCTTTCAATTACAAGGCAAATACGTATGTTAAATGATGGAAGGAGAACTAGAGATAAAAGATTGTGAGTATGACATTGGGGAAGTTAATCTCATTAATTGGGAAAATATTCTTAAGCATAATAAAGATAGAAAATATAGGTTTATCCTTGTCGAAAGTGTTCAAGTTCAAATCACTCGATTACAATCCTATGATAAAGATATTAATCTTTATGCTTTACTCTGTGACATTTAGGCATATCAAATTTAATAATCAAATTATCACAGGAATAAAGACCAATTTATGTAATAGGTTAGTAGGATTCAACTGCCGACCAGGATATTATGTGAGTCTAAAAGATGAATTTGCTAAAAACTTCCTACCCCTTAAGATAAAAACAGTTGGGATGGACATGAAAAGAGGTGGATATCCTTTAAGGATATTTTGAAAAATCATCTACAAATTAGATAACATAATAGACCCAAAGACTAAGGTAACAATGATAGACGCAGAAAAATTTGAAAGTCCTACCCCTATACAAAAGATGTAGAGGATTAAGTATAATCCTCAAGAGATAAAAATTGATCATTCATGGATATCTAGCTTTGCCAACCCTACAAAGATCAGTAAGAAAAATATATTAAAAATTGACAAGGAGGGTAAAATCACCATCAAACCTCAATTATTAAGAAGCATGAGTACAAGATCAAATTGGGGAGAAGGACCTTCATCAGCTAAAGAAGAGCTTAAAGAAGATGACACAATTAGTATGACCAGTGAAATGAGTAGAATGAGTTTTGAAGATGCAAGACCTAGTGTAGATCGAACTATGAGTCAAGATAGAAAGGTCATTGGGTACAAAATAAGAACTATTAGCGAACCGATTTGTGAAGATGAATTAGTCAAAAATATGACTATGGAAACACAAATCCTAACAGCATTTATATCCCAATAAACGTATGCTTAGAGGGATATAATAAGTATGAGTTATGTGTCTACATAGATAGTGGTTGTTCTGTATGTTTTGGAAAAAGATCATTATTTTCAGAGTTTATGTGGAAAAGAGCTAAAAATCCTTTACAGGTAAAGATAACTGACAATAGTATTATGAGCCATAGTGAGGCATTAGAAGGATTATTCATAGAATTAGGAGGAGTCTAATGCATTATACCAGTCCTATGGACTACTGATAAACCCTCTCATGATATGATTATTGGAAATAATTTTCAGAGATTATATTCTCCATGCACACAGATCGTAAACCAAATAATATTCACGATAAATGGTCACTCTGTTCCTATTGAAAAATTAAATAAGGCTTATACACATAAGAAGATTGAGTTCACATGCAGCCAACATGGTGAGAAGGTAATGCCAGCACAACTGGAAGTAGCACTGACAATCTCATTACTCGAATTATCTTCTAAAGAGTAGATTATCGAATAACAAGAAAAATTATGTAAGGAACTCTACTATAATAATCCACTAAATTTTTGGGATAAAGATAAAACATTTACTAAAATCACTCTATTAAATCCAATACTATTATTCAAGTTGAACAAATGGTGTATACACACCAGGATATCCAAGAATTTGATAAACAAGTTAAAGAACTTCTAGATAAAGGATTAATTAGGAATAGTTAGAGTCCGCACACTAGTCCCATTTTCATGGTAAGAAATCATGCTGAAGAAAAAAGAGTAAAAGCAAGAATGGTAATCAATTACAAAAAGCTTAATGATAATACTATCTTTGATGGTTACTCTATTCCTAACAAAATAGTCCTTTTCAACAGAATTCAAGGAGCCTGTTGATTCTCGAAAATGGATTGCAAAAACAGTTATTGGCAGATAAAAATAAATGAGGAAAGTATTCCTTTAACTGCATTTAGCACCCCACAAGAACATAGGAGTGGATAGTAATGCCATTTGGTCTTAAAAATGCACCCCAAACATTTCAAAGAAGAATGGATAACATCTTCAAAGACCTTAATCATTGTTGTCTAGTTTACATTGATGATATACTTGTCTTTTTCAAAACCATAGAACAGTATAAAGATGATGTTTTAGCTGTCACCCAGAGATGCATTGACCATGGTATCATACTTGGTATGCATTTATACTGAACAAGAAATTGAGTTCTTAGGTTTAGAGATAAAAGTTGGACAAATCATCCTACAAAAGCATATTTTGGAGAAAATAAAAAACTTTCCTAAAAAGATTGAAGATAGGAAGCAACTAGAAAGGTTTCTTGGATGCCTTACCTATGTTTTAGATTTTATTAAAGATTTAGCTAAATTAAGAAAGCCCTTGCAGCAAAAACTCCAAAAAAAAGTAAGTTGGACATAGACCATTAATGATACAAAGATTGTTTAAAACTTTAAAAAGATGTGTAAAAATCTTCATGTTCTTAACTTGTCTAATGAAGGGGATGATTTAGTTCTTGAAACAGATGCCAGCAATGAGCACTGGAGTGCGATACTCAAAATCAAAGAAGGAGAAAAACTTTGCAAATATTGTAGCGGAAGTTTTAATAAGACATAATGCAATTATCCTACAATGGAAAAAGAAATCATTGCAGTCATAAGGGGAATTGAAAAATTCTTAATCTTTTTAGCCCCAAAACCTTTTCTTATTCGAACTGATTGCAAAGGAATACTTGGTTTTGTGAAAGAAAATTTATCTAGGGCGACTCCTGAGTTGGCAATTATGGCTTAACCAGTTTTTCTTCTCTATTGAACATATACGTACAGGGATCAAAGAACTCTCTGGCAGACAGTGTAACTCGAGAACTCACCAATAGTGATTATCAAAGCCGATCTCTTGTCAGAAAAGGAGGAAATCCTTAATGAAATGTCATTCCTAGTAGAACGGGTTACGCCTTCTAGTAAATTCCTTATTGATAACCTGAAATTTCATGCAAAAAGCAGATCACGTTTTGGTCTACTATGTACTGCGTACCTAATAACCCAAAGATTTTTCCTTTTAGAGTTACAAGTTAGTTACCTTCAATGTCCTTATGATATCCAAGTTCTCATATTCGAGAAAAATGGTTCAATAAGTGGTATGCAGCCTGCATCGACTTTTATCATCATTATTCCTATGATATTTGGGAGTCATGGGGTACAATGATCTATTTTCTCGATAGATCTAGAGTTGGTGGTGTTAGTTTCCCAGCAAATTCATTATCTTCAAATGACCCTGTCTTTAAAGCTTGAGAATACGGGATGGTGCTTTACTTCATTGAAATCCCATATCCAAAGTTCCAATTTTTCTGAAAACTAACAAAATTTCAGCAATGCATGTTTAGAAGATCCATTGGATTCTGACATCTCCTGATGGTCTAACGAAAGTCCTAGTCTGCAAATGCCTAAATTTGGAAGTATATAGTGCATTAATCGAATATGAAAATGGAAAAGCCAAACCAACATATTATCTTGTTCAGATTGTTGAGTACAACGATATCGAGCATCAACGACAAGAATAGGTTTCTGAACTACCAACGCATCTAGTTACTGATCATGCTTTAGCAAGAGCCATTGCATTTTTCAATATTTATCATCAGTGTTGGGCATTAATTGAAAAGGGAATAATATTAATGTATTGTGCACCACTACTTTTGCCTATGACAATGAGTTTAAAGACTACATGAAGGTGGAAGGAGTAGTCCCAGAAGATATATTTGATTATCTCTTTGACGTGGGAGGTGAAAAATTTCTATCAGCAAAAGGAAAGAAATATCTTCTTGAATTATTTGAGAAATAGGATCCAAAGCATCTTAAGCAACTTGATGAAGATTTTGATGATTATCTAGATAATGATGGTCTAGAGGATATAATTGGAGATAAAGGCATGCAGAATCTCAATGATGACGACTAGTCTTGTCATAATTAAAAGCTCTGAAAAATGGCTGCCCCATCATTGTCTTATCTTGACAAGTGTCTGGTTTGTAAAATAAAACAGTGTACTGTAACCGCCAGTGTATATTGTAGCAATGTGAAAAATTAGTATGTACTGTAGCCGTTAGGGCATCCTAGGTACCCCCATCCTCTCTATAAATAGAGAGGTCGAATGGTGAAAAAGGACACGGTCATTTGAGCATTCTTGAGCACAAGAGAAGTCAGGATGCTCCACTTCTCTATGAGGAAGCATCTCTAATGATCTTAGATTAAGTCCCTCTTCAAAGCTTTCTATTGTAATATTTCTACTTTCAAGTTTTTAATAAAAAAAGTTTCCCAGTAGGGAATGTTATTCAATCGAACCTTATGTCCTAAATATTATAATTTCTTGATTAAAGTTTCATTATCCTTTAAAGTACTTAAAACTTGATTAGAGACTAATTTGAGGTAGGAAACGAAACAAATCTGTACTGTGCCTGATCTAAGGAAGGTGGGGTTGAGATTAACAATCTCTGTAAACCGAAGTTAGAGGAACGTCGGAGTCTAGCACCGACTAAGTTCAGGTAATGGTCAAAACTCTCTAATTAAGCTTTAATTATTTTGCTAAGCATGGTGGGTTGTTAATCACAGAAAATATAATATTTATGATATAAGTAGTAGATTTTAATAACTATTACCAGCAAAGTCTTTATAAGAAGTTAAAACGATAAAAACGAAGCACATTTCCTTTTTAGACGCCTATTTGCATAGTTCACCTAAATTAGGTACCTTTCTGTAATTTCTAAAAGTTCAAGGACTAAACCAATAGGAAAAGGAACCTAAAAATTAGTTACCTAAAAACATAAGGTACCCCGAAATTAGATCTCAAATTACAGGAGTATAAAAATATTTACCTGAGAACATTGGGCACCTAAAAGTCACTGATTGCCATGAGAAGCATTACAATACAATTTTTTAAGGAGAAAAAGAAATCAAATGTAGGAATTAATATACTCAATGTGTCAATTTCTCTACTAAAACCAATACTTCACTGTTAATTGAAAATCCAGGGATATTTTCAAGAGTAAGAATATATTTTTTATTCTTTGTATCTTTTTTTTTAGTATAAAAGACGTTCGATTTTTATGTTAAACACAGTAAACAGACAATGTTAAAAACACCCAATATCGGCTTAATATACCATAGCGCTAATGTTTAACACTACCATCTTTGATACACTATGTTGAACTATTCTAACTGTACAGATAAATTTTGTGGTATGAGATAAATACTTTTGATAGCATAGATAATTAATATCATATTATATAATTGACAGTTTAAATTATAAATTCAAACTTATGTTATAAATTAGACCTATAAGAAGTATGTTTATTAACATATATTTATCATCAGTGATAATATTACACTAGATTTAAGGTTATTCTTATCATTTTTACATATTTCAGAAATATTTAAACAAATATGCTTAGAGAATGTAAAAAATTAAAATATATTATAGAATAAAAAAAAATGCATTTGATAGTAACCATTCGGCCCCCTTCAATTTTAAAGCCTAGCTTCACCTTACAAGTGGTATTTATCTTTAAAGAGTGGGAAGGAATAAGGAGTTGAATAGAGCAGGAACGAGTGGAAAGGAATGAAAATCGAGAATTTATCCACAAAAAAGACAGGCCCTACATAAGGGTCTCTTGGACCAAATTGTTTCCAAATAAGCTTTGAGCCTTTAACAGAGCCTTTAACAGAGCCAACTACCATCAGGTTAGCATTAAACTTTTTCTTTAAGTACCATAACATCTTGCCATATACTTTTTTTTACTTAATGAGTTCATTTTGTGAATATGCACTGTGATTTGCACAATGCATGCTACAGTAGATAATTTGTGTGTGTGTGTGTGTGTGTATATATATATATATATATATATATATATATATATATATATATATAGAGAGAGAGAGAGAGAGAGAGAGAGAGAGAGAGAGAGCAATATAGGGGAAAATACTACCTTACAAACGTATGTACCTTACTAGGTACATATGTTGCGCGTGCAATGTACAACCTCAGATCTATAGCAATTAAAAGCAATTTAATTTTACTTATTGACACAAAAGATTCACTGCAATTGGGGAAAGATTCCCTGCAGTTGGGAAAAGATTCACTACATTGCATAAAAAATTCGTTGGATCAAAATTATGATGTAAAACTGTGGAGTAAATGTTGGTATTACGTTGTCCATATTTCACCATTGTCATTGTAGCGCCACAATCACAATGTGGCTTACATATGCTTATATAGCTTAATGGTGTACATATGCTTCTATAGTTGTGTTGATATGCAGATATTCTTTCCAGTGCTTCAGAATGGATATTACTTTGTTGTGTAATTCAATTTTTTGAGAAAGAACGTGGAGATTGTCCATTCTGTTAGTCATAACAATGTGGACAATTGTACTATTCTTGTTTGTGTCAGCCTCTTGGTAATTTTCTATATTACCTTTTCGTCTTTTTGATATTCTAATCTTTTAATATTTGAAGTTACCTATTATAAATGTATACTACTTTTTTTTCCCTAGGTTCGGTTCTTTTCAAAGTATTTTTCTGATAAAATTCCCAAATCAGTCAGGGGTAAAACTATTTCTATAGAGGGTTTGCAATTGGAGCATTGCTTCTTTGCACAAAAGGTTCACTGCAATTGAGGAAAGGTTCCCTGCAGTTGGGAAAAGATTCACTGCATTGCATAAAAGATTCATTCGATCAAAATTAACGATTTCGTTATTACAATCGTCCCTTTGGGGAATTTCGTCGAATACCTTAAGTGCAACGATTTCTGAATTTAAAAATCGCTCTAGGTAGATATACTTTGTATTGAAAAGATGATAAATAATTGTTTCTTTAACAAATTTAAAGGTTTCTTTAATGAATGATCAACCATACATACCTCGAACATAAACTCCTAATGGTTGCAACTCTTTAATTAACAAATTTTCTACTTCAGTTATAATTTGGTCCTCAAAATCCATTGATTTATAATTGAAGGATATTCTTAGTGCTTGTATTGCTGATTGTTGTTTAAATTTTCTTTGAACGACACTGTCTCATGATGCAGGAAAAGGATGAACTTGTGTTGAATATTTGCTTTTTGCTCAAAATTTGCTGCAATGAACGTGAATGTATATATGTCTGTAAGCTGCCCAAATTTAGAGAGAAAATTTTGGTCCATTCACAATAGGACATGATTATTTGTTAGGTCCAATTAAACACCTCTTTATATAGGTGTGTATATTAGCATGGTACATGGGTATGTACCATAGACTAATTGCAATATAGGAATGTCCATTAGTGACAAAGTTAATATCATAATTTAGAAAAGGAAACTCAAATTTATTGAAAAATATGAATAGATAGCAATTTCATGCACAACCATTGAAACTCAATAATTAAAACAACCCATGATTGTAAAAGACACGATGTAAAGTATGATACAGATTATAGGTAGTCAAAATGAAACTAAAAATCATGCTAAACGACATGATAATACGTTAATTTATGACGCTAATGACGAAGAATCCACCTTCTCTTCTTGTACCTACATTAAAAATTAAGTTCTGCGTAATAATTTGATTAACAATCATATAATTAAAGTCTATAATTATATTTTGTGTATGTAGTGTACCTAACATCAGTGTTCTGTAAGTAATACACCTCCTCCTCCCAACTAATTGGCACAATAAGAGTGATAGACAATTCTACTCCATGTTGTCGTGGAGTCTCCATAACAAATATCCATGGTTTGCCTATATAATCATCTATAATCCCATATAGAGATTGATGACCATATGACTGTAGAGAAAGTTATGATGAGATAGTTAGTAATCAAAAAATAAAATATGCAAAACCTGATGAACGGTACAATACCTGTGCTGCATATGAATCCAATTGTGTTGTAGTTGTATGCAAAAGAACCCGAGCATCCTCATAACGAACAATAAATCTTCTATAACTTGTATGTCTCGCAATAAAGCTCTAAAGATGTATCTATAATTCATATAGAAGTATATAGTACATAATAATATAAACATACAACTCGAAATATATAATCAAGAGTACTTGGCAATAAAAATTCATTATCCATACCTTCTCTGAGTTAAATTTGAAGTTGCACATGTACAACAAGGTACATTTAGAGCAAATACATAAGTGTTGGCATGTTTTTTGCAAGTAATGCAAGCGTCGTAAAGTAGTGGGTAGATCTTATCCACATATGCAAAAATCCAAAAATATCTAACCTATATATGGTAAACGATCATTACTTTTTATTGAATGTTTTATATGTAAGCATGAAGTTATTTGTAATATAAGTTTGTGTCTTGCATTTTGCAAAGTTGCGTATTCATTCAATTTAATTCTTTGTGCAACAAACAACTTCCCTAGATTTACAATCCGCAATGTTCTCTTGTGCATGAAATCAAAGTGTTCCATCACACCAATGGTCCCAGAGGACCTAATACATACAATAAAAGTATTATGTTTGTTGTTAATTGCATATAACTTGGATGGTGAATAAAACATACAACTAATGTTTACCAACCTTGGAAGTCCTCTGTTGCTTGAACATCTGGAATAATCAGCAATCTACTTACCAACAAAATGGAAACTAATATACGTAAAAGCGTATTGTTGTTGGCAAAAACATATTACAAAAGTATACCATTGTATTATTGACAAATAAACAATTTTACATAAGAAAGATATGATAATTGGATTGTGAGGACTTCATAATCTCTAATGTGCACTCTAGAAGCAAGTGGTATATTTTCTTCATTTAAACATTGTTGAAGATAGGTGCCCTCAACCTCCGTCAAATCTCCCCACAAAGTTAGTCGCAAAGTCTGCATTCTATATTTGTAGATTATATGTGCTACTATTAGACAATAAAAATACATTAATAAGCAAGTAAAAACAATTAGCGATGAAAATAAAAACCGCATATTAGAATGCAGCGATTCCCGTTTTGCAGTGCCCCTAGTTCTTGTTCTTTCCAAAGGGGATAAAGCAACTACTATGCCAATGATGTCTATACCATAACAAAATAAAAATCTTATAAGTATCTAGAAAAGCATATAAGTAGATTTGACATATGTAAATTGTAATTTGTAAACTATGTCTACCTATAACGTTATCATGTAATCGATGACGTCGCGTGACATTGATGAACGAAACAGAGGGTGGGGAGTGCTGGCAGGGAATGTCAGGGCAATCATATGTAAATGACGTCTAAGAGTTGCGTTCGCGGCATAAAAACCAACTTCAAATTATTGATGACCACATCCCTTTCTCCGTCTGTTGCAGTATCAACTGAGAGCTCAGAGATGTGGTAAACTTGGCCAGCTTTGAGTATAGAGACCCATCGATTGATAGCATAATCACCTTCTATGCTGCCTAATATCTCATCACACTATAAAGCAATATCATGCTTTGATATTCAATATACATGTACATGTTGGTCAAATTTTAAGAACTTAGATTACCTCAATACCTGATAGTCCACGAACATAACTTTCCACATTTTGCGCTCTTCATAAGTGCAAACCATCATGAATCTCATGAGAGGAACAAATACTGTCATAGATCTATTGCAAGGATTGATGGGACATATTGACATCGAATTGTGTACTAAACTTGCCATGTCTATAATCATAAAGAAAGAAATGAAATACATATAGATTAGCCCAAGATGTAACAAACTAAATGCAGGTGTAAACATAAAGCACTCATTTCAAATGTGCAATAACTTCACTAATAACAGCATCATAATTTATAGATTAGGAATAACCAAGCATCATAAATATAATCAAAAACTTTACGGTAGACGATGTTCTTGGTCATATTATTAGGCACACCCTTTTTATTACAAATCAAAAACCTTAGCTGTAAAGGCAACGTGACGCGAGAGATTGCAACATATAATTGGCCATGCGAGAATACAAGTTTTGGTAGATATATATCGACATATTGCCACGTTTGACCCTGAATTTTGTTAATTGTCATTGCAAATGCCAATTTCAAAGGGAATTGTCTTCTCTTCAAGGCAAATGGTGAATCCTTATATGAAGGACTTAGATCAATAGGTGGGATGGTTACCATTTGTCCTATATTTAGACTAGTCAAGATTTTTACTTGGATGACCTTACTTTCGAGTCTTTGAATAGTCAAACGGGTGTCATTGCATAAGCTAATTGAAGGATCAAGGTTTCTTAAAAGAATAACTCGAGCACCAACTTTCAGCTCAACTTCATGATTTGCGAAACTCGAAAAGTTCATGTCGTTTAACAATTCTGGTGGATTAATATTATCAATGTAGGAATTGGTAGTACATGGTAAGAATGTGTCAAAACTCAAATATGTATGGCTACTACCCGGAAGTATCGCTAGGATATGAGGATTTAAATCATCAACATCTGTGTTTAATTATAACGCCCCCAAAATGCTAATGACATGATTTACGAAAAACTGCAGCGGAAGACTTAATAATAGAAGGCGCTACCGCCGTCCTGATAAGGACAAAGCTCACTGAAACCATTTAATCTTTCAACTCATATTCACAATCACAAAATCTATTAACTAAAACACTTCAAGACCAACGTCCATAATAGTTCAACTTCAATACAATCGACTTAATCATACCATGTGATTACTTACACTCCACACTATACAAGTATATTGAAAATAGATTCAACTTGACCCTGAGGTTGACTCCAATATTCATGCTATGCTGAATCCACTGTGAGCATCTGACGAGTTCCAAAAGGGCTTGCTAAATGGAGAAATATGTGATACTTCATCACCTAAAATGGAAAACACAAAAAAAATTCGAAAATATGAGCAAAAACTCAGTACATGCATTCTTGTATTGTAAAATGAGCATAGAAACACTGTTGATGGGTACCCGTCTTTGCAATTCATTTAGTTGGCAATAACAATGAAAATGAAAGTAACATGAAACTGAATTGCTCATTATTATCTGGATGTGAACTCCTTGCAATGATATGATCTATACATAGGTGTACACTTGCAATTCCGATTAAGAGTTGGGCTGAAGCCGCACGGGTAAATGATGGGCTGACGCCCTATAGATGATAACTGACGGGGTCACAAATTAAATAGCAAATCACTGTATAAATTGATTCATTGATAAACTCATTAAGAGTTGTAGCTTGATAAACATGATCTGCTTTCTGAAAATACAAGTAATGGACGTACATTGAGTCTTTAAAAATGTCATCTGACTTGATAAAAGTCAGTTGTTTCATAAATATCTTCTAACTTGAAAAATATGTTCTGACTTGATAACACTTATACATAATGGGGAACGATAACTAGGCCTCAACTCTGTTTCATAAATGTCATTGTAAGTACATGTAGTCAGTAAATGATCTTTACTCACATAATTGAGTAAGCGAAAGTATGTGTAACAGAAATTGAGTAATTAAATGGTATACATAACTTGGGTGTTTTAATATAACTTCAAAACTGAATTGGTGAAAGTAATTAAATTTGATATAAAGTAAATGAAAGTAAAATAGACAACAATGAGATAAATGAGATTACAAAGGAAAAGGCCTTGATGGTGACAATTGAGAGAGTGGTTGTGGCCTTTTCTGAAATAGGTTACTGATATAGGTTTAAGGCATGCTGTTGTATAACTTGGTTCAAGATAACAACGAGTACACTAGATTGGCTTGATAAATACATTTGATATATTATGAAGTGAGTAAGTAGTAAAGGTTTGACGCCAAGACAGATATATCTTGGTTCAAAATAGCATAAACTGCAATAACTTGGTCTGATAAATATGGTTTCTGAATCACAACTGTCCCACTTCTCATATTTTCTTCATAAATCCATTAGATATAGAATTTCACCCCAAATAAATCATTGAACTCAATAGAAGCTATTAAACTCACTAAATGTGGTATTTTCTTTGTAAAGTCCATAAATAATTCAAAGCTCATAAACAAGCTCCCAAATTGCATACTTGTCTTCTTCTTTCTCATCAATTAAGCTAAAAGCTCCATGAAAGTCCATGAATATTGATTTACCCCTTAAATGACCTTACTTAGCCCAAAATACACAAAAAGAGTGCATGATCAATCTCACTTAATCTTTATTATTGCTCTTTACACAATTATTCAAAATGCTTCTAAAAATCACCAAAACTCAAAATACTCAACCAAAATTCATGAGATCTTACAGGACATTCACAAATAATATGGACAATCTACAGTAAAATTTTCAGAATTTTCCTCCAAGTATACGCTGCATAGGAATTGCAATAACAACCTAATTTGCACCAAAGCAGGTCAGTTCACTTCAAAAATTCACAACTTTCACCCTGGACCTCAAATGGAGGCCTAAAATCTCAATATGAAAAGATTAAGAAGTCCTGAAAAACTTTCATTTATAATACAAAATATGATTCCCACAATAGGGTTTCCAAAACGGGGCTAAAATATAAGTGTGTCAGTTCTTAGTCCATTCTGCGCAGTTTCGATAAAATGACCATAACGTTTTTCACAGACCTCGGATTAATACGATTCAAGAGGCATTTGAAAGAAAACACACTGAAGTATCTACCCACCAAAAATAATAATTTTTCAATGGGCCAATCATTACCAGTTTATACAGTGATTTGCCATTTAATTTGTGAGCCCGTTAGTTATCATCTATAGGGCGTCAGCCCATCATTTACCCACGCGGCCTCAGACCAACTCTGGATCAGATTGCAGGTGTACACCTATGTATAGATTATATCATCTCAAGGGGTTCACATCCAGATAATAATGAGAAATTCAGTTTTATATTACTTTCATTTTCATTGTTATTGCCAACTAAATGAATTGCAAAGACGGGTACCTATCAACAGTGTTTCTATGCTCATTTTACAATACAAGAATGCATGTACTGAGTTTTTGCTCATATTTTCGAATTGTTTTTATGTTTTCCATTTTAGGTGATGAAGTATCACATGTTTCTCCATTTAGCAAGCCCTTTTAGAACTCGTCAGATGCTCACAGTGGATTCAGCATAACATGAATATTGGAATCGACCTCAGGGTCAAGTTGGATCTATATTCAATATACTTGTATAGTGTGGAGTACAAGTTATCACATGATATGATTAAGTAGATGGTGTTGAAGTTGAACTATTATGGACTTTAGTCTTGAAGTGTTTTAGTTAATAGATTTTGTGATTGTGAATATGAGTTGCAAGATTAAATGGTTTCAGTGAGTCCTGTCCTTATTAGGACGGCGGTAGCGCCTTCTATTATTAAGTCTTCTGCTGCAGTTTTTCGTAAATCATGTCATTAGCATTTTGGGGGCGTTACATTAATGGTGCTAGCATACAACGATCTTGAAAGTATTGTTCATCTTGGTATTTTGAAGTAAATTTGGATACACAGACTCTATCAAATTTATAAGACTGTTGTTGTCATTGTTGATGATGAATTCTTCAGGAATCTGCATCAAATCTGGCTCACTACTTCCTAAGAATGGATACCTTTGTACAGAACGATTACCAATGTTTAAGGTCCATTAGGCAAAACTCCTCAATAGTGCTTGCTCATCATGACTTAAGTTTGAATTCATTAGTCTCATGTTGAGCCTGAGATGTTTTACAGTACAATAAGGCCAAAATATTGCTTTTGAGATTGATGCTGCAACTATCTCTGCCTGATTATCCTTAGTTACAACTGGAGGCACTTGCCTAAAATCACCTCCAAAAATGAGCAATTTCCCCCCAAAAAGTTTATTGGTAGAAAAAAAAACGTCCCTTAAGGTGTGCTTAACAGCTTCAAATATGTAGCGATGAGTCACATGAGTCTCATCTCATATTATCAATGATCTTTGCCTTATTAGTTATGCTAATCCAGATGTCTCATTTGCATCAATTGGTATCTTGAACATTGAATGAGCTATTTTCCCCATAGGTAGCAACAAAGCTGCTACACAAAGGGTGCCACTGGAAGCACTATTAAGCCCTTGGAACTGATATAAGCAATAAGAGCTTTCTAAAGATATGCCTTCTTGGTCCCACCACTACAATAAATGAAGAAGCAGCCTCCTTCTCCATGTTCGTATGGCGTAATTATTGATTAAAAAACTCAAATTTGATCTTGATTTAGTGCCTGAAGGTATATGTCAAGGTTGTCTCTCTATTGCTATATCGTAGTCAAGTTGCTCCATGATAAGTCTATTACATGTTCGCTGTAACATCTCAGGTGAAAGTAAAGGCATAGGAGGATAGTCCCTTAATGACCTTCCATTTTTAGTCAAAATTAACTCAAGCTCATACAATCCAAGGTTTCTCCTCTGTTCTATACTCATCTCCAATTGGGAATTTCTTTGCTCTCATTGTAACCTTCTGGGAAGGTCATCAGTGAGATCTTCCCAATGTGCTTCCCATAATTGATCAGGTTGTGCCACTTCTGAGAACATAAGCATCGAACAAAACATACTCATTAGTTCAGCCCCAGTTGCCCACGTTGATGCTTCTGTCAATGCTTCATGCCACTTGTTAGTGTGATCTAACAACCCACGTACTAAGCAAGCTTCTTTGAAAGTTGAATGTAGGGTTCCATTAACAATTCTTAAGTTTTCATAACATGTTACACCCCGAACAATATGCAACAACATTCTGTGACTGACCATCGCTCTGTAAATTTTCTAAATGGATTAGAGTTCAGAGTAGCAGGTGGTGCTTCATGTCACTTTGTAGAATGTTACTGTTTGCTACAGCACGAGATATGGCCAATTGTAATGTTTTGGCTTATGCTTGTTTTCGTTCACGTTCTTGTATATATCATGCAGCTATCTCATCTTGATTACATCACATAAATAGCCTGTATCTTGCATTAAGCCAAGCTAGCCTATTTTCTAAACCATTTTCAATTCTTTGACTACTTGGCGGGTCTCTATCCATGACTGTATGAAGGATGGTTTAAGGATCTTTTAGTTCCAAAGTCATGCATGTAAAGTCTATAAAGGAAAAATCTTACGCTTGGTTATTTATGTCGCTTGTAATATGTTTAAGTGTACAATTGCCTTTATAATTCTAGGTTTGTTTTCGCGGAGCAAAATGTTATGTATTTAAGAAAGCAAAAGTAGTATTTTTTTATGTAATTTGTTATATTGTTATCATACAATGTTATTCAATTGGGATTCAAACAATTTTTAAAAGTGGGAGTAGATTTTGTTCAAGGCAAGGTAAAAGAGTTTTATGTCATAATAATATATTGTAATGATATATAGGTCGTGTATATTTTATTTGGACATACTATAATAATATGCATATAACTGATTGACATATAGGACATATATATTTAGTTTAAGGGAAGTTAATTATAATCTATATGATTTTTTCCTAGTTATTATGATATATTATAGGAATAATAGTTTTTGAGATTTTAGGATCAATATTCTTCAAGAAGCAAAAAAGTATAACTACTACTATTCTTTAAAAAGCCAAAAAAAATTATTAATATTCTTTTTCACAGGGAAAAAGAAGGAAATAAAAAGAAAAGAAAACAATGGCTATTGTCCATCCAAATTAACATTTTTTTCCAAGTGTAAAAATCAATTAACCATAAAAAGGAAAATGAATTGTACGTTTGGTGAAATAAATTTGTATTATCCGTGGGGTGCTTTACTATAATTTGTTAGTTGACATTGACTCGACCGTATTACAATATAGATGTCTATTTTTATATTACTATTATTATAATCAATTGTATAATACAGTCAGTCAACTAAAATAATATTATTTTTAATACTTAAGTATAGGCATTGCACTTATAGATTTTATTTATAGGGAAAATCTGACCAAAATCTGTAATTGAAACATTGATAAATAGTAGAGTATAAATAGTAAGTTCTCCGTAATACCCAAAAATAATTTGATTAATGTTGATTTCATCTATACTATTATCAATTAAAATAATACAACTTAATTGATTAGTTTGTTGAAATATACTTAAGTGATTAAGACCTTTAGATAAAATAATGTGATAGTTAATTACTAACTATTACTTAAGCTATTTTTTTTGGTATTAATACATAACAAATTTATTTTGATTCAGTATACTAACATTGATTAGTAAATGCATTGATAGGGTCCATTCTTCAAATAGGGATCCTTTAAGCAGAGGAGGCAGAATTCATTACCGTAAATGATTTCCTATTATATAATAGTAAATATAGTACATCAGTAATTAGTTACCTCTTGTGCTTATTAATCAATGTATTTTTATAGTGAATGGTTTTAATATAGGCATTATTCTAATCAATTAAAGATAAAATCAAAAAGATTAAAAAAAATACATATAATTGTGAAGGTGTATAACTTTAGAGATAGTTTTACTTCTATAACTTGATTATTCGTATAGTATCGATGGACAAAGGTCGGGAAATGTACTATCAACTTAAAAAAATGATTATTTTGTGGATCCACTCTTAAATTGATACAGATTTTATTTTAGCATAAAATATTTTGGTAAGCTTGCAGTTATTTAAATGTGGACTGATAAAATAATTTTTATTGTCAAGTAAGAGGGACCCATAACATTGCTAATATAATACTTGTATTATTTTAAGAGGAATTTTTTTTTTTGTTAGTTTGCAGTAATTGGAAACAAAAATTTAAGGGTATAAAATATTATCTTAATGAGTTTACTATTCCTTATTTAAGAATACTATATTATTTTTACCATATAATCAATGGTTTATATGATTATCTTAATGAGTTTATTTAGTGTACAATACTTAAGTCATTAATAGGGTGCCTTTAGATAAAATAAATGTATTTGTGCTCAAATTGATAAATGCAACTAACTATTTAATACCTGTAGTAATAAAGTTGTAATTATGTATATATAGATTCTGATAACAATAGTGAAATAAATTTGTATTATTTAGACTACTGTGTCATCTTTTCATGCACAGAAAAGCTAAAAGTGTAGAAAAATAAGTTAACCCCAAAAAGATGAATGAATTGTACGTTTGCTTCGATGATTGATGAAGCTTGCTTAATTACCACCAATAAAAATTGAACTAACCATGAATCTATCCACGTAGTTGATAAATAGGTTAAAACTGCAGAAGAAAAAGATTAAATTACCAACTAACATGCATGACATACTATAGTTATTATTATAACACTGAAAATAAGTATTATAGTCCCAAATTCCACAATATCAAAAGTCCCAAATTCCACAATTATTACAAAGAAATACTTCTCTACTAGAGCTAGCAAAACTGATTCGAGACCCGATATCCGAACCGAACGATCCAGACCCATACCCGACCCGACACCCGAAATATGCTCACCCGAAAGTGCACCCGAAACGCGAATTGACCCAAACCGAACCACACCCGACCCGAAATTTTCTACAAAGTTGCTTGTTTTGGCATGATGAGCATATTTGACTAATTAAAAATTTGTTGACCCGAAATCAACCCGACGTGAACCATACTCGACCCAAACCAAAGCAACCTGAAATGCCACTTAACCCCAGCATGGTCTGACCCGAACTTGATCCGACCCATACCCGAACCGAATGACCCATTTTTTAGGTCTATTTTCTACTTTCTAGTTGCGATACAATTAGTCAACTAAAGATTAAAGAAAAGAGAGAGTGTTTAGCAAATCATATATACATACACATATGCAAGTTCATAAAATTAGAAGTTTAAAAGTTGGTTAAAAAAATTTCTAATTTTTTCTTTCTCGTATTGTTGTGGGTAGTCTGTATGTAGAACAGAATTAATAACATGAAAGTGTACCTATGAGATCGATGAAGACGTCGTCCTTATTGTATTTTGATCCCTACAAATTACAAAAAATATAAAAAGAAAACTGAGTGTAAGAGCATCCGCAGCGTGAGGGAGGGAAGTGGAATGCGGGCCCCATCTGGACAAGTGTCACAAAATGAAAGGAGAAGAAAAAAGGTGACATGCGGGCGAGCACGCCTGTGCGTGTCTCCCTGCGTGTAACTTTAAGTTTTTTTAAATATTTTTTTTTTGTTTTTTCTTTTTTTTTGAGTAAGTATATAATTTTTAAATGATTTAAAAAATATGTTGTGTGTTATAAGGTGGGTCCATGAGAAATATTTTTATTGGATGATTAAAATTGGAGTTCCATAAGTTGGAGAAGTGATGGAATGTAAGTTCCAAAATTGTGGACCTTTTGCTGACGTGGCAGGCCAGAGTTCCAAAAACTGCAACTCTGGCTGGGAATACTCTAAGAAAAATATAAACATCCCATCAAGAAAATGAAAGAGGGGAAGCAAGATGAATTTTTTTTAAAGTGACCTAGATTAGTGCGGAGCTGTTCCTTACCGTATGTTGATACCTAGAGATTTAAGAATATTAGATCGAAGCACAATGGAGAACGAATAAAAAGAAAATAATATAATTGGAAACAAAGTTGTTAATTCAAGAAGATTAATATTGCAAACCTCGATCAACGCTTGCTTGGACAGTAAATTGCTGGCTTGAATACACAGTAATAATGGTAAGTTTGCAGTGAGTGGAACACAAAACCCAAAGTGTATGAAACATTGCCTGAGTTTACTATATTGTTAAAATAAATGTAAGAACAAACAATCAGTAAATTGCCGGCTTGAACACATAGTAATAATGGCCTCAATAATATTGCTAAAATAACGCTTTTATTATTTTAAGAGGAATAATTTTTTCAGTAAGTTTATAGTTATTAGAATGCAAAAGTTAAAGCATATAAAATATTGCCTAAGTTTGCTACATTGTTAAAATAAACGTACGAACAAATGACCACTTTTGGGTAATTATATTTTAAGAATACTATAATTTAACAATGCAGTGATGCTCCTTTTGATGTTTCCATGCAAACGACTACTTTTTGCCTATATTCTTTACTTTTAATATTTCAATAATTAATGTTCATATTTTCCTTGTTAATTATCTTTCCCTTCCTTTTATTAGAATTGATTAATTAATACGAATGGATGTGATTAAGAGTGATGATTAATCTTATGGCCTAAAAGTTTGTTTTTGATAATGTAGGGAAAATCCACATCAGCACAACATTGCTTTTATATAATAGTATAAATGTGTTGATTAATAAGCAAAGTTGGATGCTAACAGCCTCACATAATCAAATTGAAAATCTGAGAATCCTTGAGTTGTACTACGATTCCTTTTTAAATCACTCCTTTTGTTCCCATCACCATTATCCAACGATATTTGTGCTTTTTTAAATCCTACTCTTTCTCACTCCTTTTTACTCCTTCCTATGCTGTCCCACTCCTTAAAATAAATACTACTTCTTCTCACTCCTATACCCTTTCACCTATTCATATTATGATTTTGACTAATTATTTTTATTATTAATTAATTATTAAATAATAGTTATTCATATTAGTGATTATTTTTATTAATTGTTACTATTAATACTATTAACCATTATTATTATTCTCAAATTATTAATTATCATTTTTATTAATATTTATTATTATTAATTAGTAATTTTTGTTATTATTAATGTCAGTATCAATAATAATAATTATTCACAATAATAATAGCAATAATAATTAATATAAATAGTAATTATTATTGTAATTATTACTAATTTTTATTGACAATAATAATTATAATCAACAATTATTATTGATTAGTAATATTAATATTAATATTAATAATTATCATTAATATTGATAGTTATTATGATCATTACTATTAATACTAATAAGAATTATTGTTGTAATTATTATTAATATTAACAATGTTTATGATTTATTATTATTTTTATTTAATAACCACCATTTTTATAAATTTATTAATAATTATTACTAATTAATAATAATATTATTAATATTTATTATTAATAAACAGCAGAATAAGTATTATTAATATTAATATTAATTATTATTGTAATTATTAATAATATTGTATAATAATAATTGTTATTATTGCAATAATTATAATAATAATAATAATAATCATGATTATTAATATAGATAATAATAATTATTATTACTACTAATATTACTTTTTGTTTAATATTAAAACTTTATTATGATTATTTTTATTATTATTAATTGGAATAACTATTGTAACTATTATTGTTAATTATTATTATTATTATTATTATTAATGATTAATTATTAAATTTATTATTAAATAGTAGTAGTTATTGAAATAATAACTATTATTAATTTTTAATTATTTTTGTAAAAATTATTATCAATTAATGATAACATTACTACTAATTATTTTTAACGTCAGAAATAAAGAAATTAATTATTTTTATTTAATTAATTTTGAAGTAATAGTTATAAACATTAATAATAATTAGTATTAATTTTTATTAAAAATATTAATAAATATTGTTATTATTCTTTGTAATATATTTAATTGTTGTTTTTATTATTACTAAGCATTAATAATATTTCTAATTATTAAAATTTTCTATATTTATTATTCATTGTTATAAACAATTAATAATTTTTTGTATTAATATTAATACTAATATCAGTATTTATAATTATTATTAGTATTCATAATTATAATGACTGGTATTAATAATAATAGTTTTAATTGGAATTCTTACTATTACTAATATTCATTAATAATAACAATTATTAGAGAAATTACAATTATAATAAAATATTATTATTATTATTAATACAAATTTTAACGTTAATGATTCTTATCATTAATATTAACAATTATTATGACTATTATTATCACTTGCAATTGTTATTGTAGTTATTATTAATAATAATTATTATTAATGACTATTTACTATTTTATTATTAATTTACAATTGTTATTATTATAGTAATTATTAATAATTAATACTAAAATTAAGTGTAATGATTTTTTATACTCACAATATTGATTATTAATTATTAAAATTATTTAATTATTTTGAAATAATAATTATCAAGAATTATTATTATTAATGTTAATAAGAATTTTATATATTATTTTTAATATTATTAATTATTATTTTTATTGTTAATAATTGAAATTAATATCAGTATTTAGTAATTTGTATTATTATTAATATTAATATTAATCATTTTTACTGTTATTAAAAGTTATGGTGATAGTTAATATTAATCGTAATTATTGTTGTACTGATTACTGTTATTCATTAATAATAATAATAATAAACATTACAATAATTATAATTATAAATAATTATTATTAATATTAATAATTAATAAAATTTATTGCTATTACTATTAATGTCTATATTTTTAATTATTATTAATAATTATGATTATTATAAACATTACTAAGAGTTGTTATTATAATTACTATTGTTAATTATTAATATTAATATTAATAATTATTATTATTAATGATTCAATATTGTTTTTATTATTAATTAACAATTTTTGTTATTATAATAATTTCTTAATTGTTATTAATTGTTAAAAGGATTAATCATCATCATTATTATAATGATAATATTAATATTAATAATAATAATTGTTTATTTAGTTATTTATTAATTAATAATTATTAATATTTATTGTCATTATTAATAATAGTTATAATAATAACTAGTGTTCTTGGTATTATTAACTGTTAGTTTTATTATAATTAATGATTATTAATGCTAGTAATTAGTTAATTTTGTTATAATCAATATTAGTATTAGTTGTTGTTGTTGTTATTATTATTATTATTGTTATTATTATTATTATTATGATTATTATTATTATTATTTTCAGTAATAATAATAATAATAATATTAATATTTTCTAAAAGAATAAGGAGGATGATGGAGAGCACCATGAGAGCCGGTTTCTCTCAGCAACTGTGTGCGATTCCCATCTAGATCTTGCTGGTGACGCATGATGAACAGAAGAGAGGCCAACCTGCAAAGCATATGGAGGTTACAAATGTGATTCAGGAGGCGATGGAAGATCTATTTACAGCAAATTAGGTATCTACTGATTCTATTGTTATTGTGCAAAACACTAACATTAACCAAATGAGTTGGAGGGATAGGACGGATGAGGAAATTAAGCATGCTGAATAGTCAAAGAACCACATATGAATGAACAGAATGTTGAGGGTTATGATAAAGTAGATTCAAGGGATGAGGGTTCGGGCTCGAAGAAGACGCTTAGATCTCTATTTAGAGGCAATCGAGACCCAGCTGAAGGTATGCGTCTACATTATGTTGAACCAGAATTGGTTGATGCGTAATGTGTTGTCAGTATTACTTATGGGGATATGGCTGATAAAATCCAATTCTGGGCGACAACATTGGTTGGATATGTTGTTGGACCCATGCATAAACTTGCCACACTAAAAGTATTCATTGATAAACATTGGAATTCTATATCTCGACCGCAGTTGCTCTGTCATCCGTCCGGGTGGTATGTGTTTCGTTCTGAGACACATGAGGAGATGGAACTGTTCTTAAAGGTGGGCCACGGTTGATTGCTAATCAATCTCTCGTATTAGAGCCTTGGACGCCAAGATTCCAGTTTGATCAGGGGGCTATGCGTAAAGTGCCTATTTGGGTTTCATTCCTAAATCTTCATCTATATTTCTGGTCTGTAAATGTACTTAGCGAAGTTCACACTTTGCCCAACCTTTATTTGCTGATAGGTGCACTGGATTCAAAGAGCGAATTGCATATGCTAGAGTATTGGTTAACGTTGATGTATCTACCAAGAGATCCATTTGGTAATTTTATAGTGTAGTCAGTACACTACGAGTGGGTTTCTTATTATTGAGCCAAATGCAAGAGGCTAGGGCATGAAGAAGTGAGTTGCACTATTCAATTGATGAGATCCATTTGGGTGCCAAAAATCATGGCATAACCTGAGGCTCAAATCAGCCTAAGCCAGTAGTCGACACGGACCCTCCTGTAGATTCAACTGACCAGCGACATGAGGAATTAGGCACACCAGTGCATGATGTGGTTAATAATACACAATCACTGAGTCTGAAGCACACAACTAAAAAGACTATATCTTGTTTAGGAAGACTATGAGCTGACCAATCGTCACAACCAAGAATCCTTACACTCGCTAACAAATTTAACACATTGAGAGATAGCTAGCAGTATACTGAGGCTTCAACTGGACCAATACTGAATAAATTTGATAACGTGTAGAGTATGAGGCAACCTCCCAGTATATGATTGTCCTTTGTTAGAATGTTAGGGGACTTAATGGCCATTTGAAGCAGAGTGAGGTGCAGATGGAGAAATTAGAACATCACCCTGCTATATTTGAGTTGGTAGAAACTAGAGTGCAACATCAAAATGCTATGCGGATTGCAACCAAGTTATTTCCCTAGTATGTGTTTTTTGCCAACTATAATGACCATCATAATGGTAGAATTTGGCTGCTTTGGTTGCCCTCATAGTGTGTTAATGTGCTTAAAAGTACCGTTCAGTTAGTCCATTGCTCAGTTGACTGTGGTATAAATGCTTTTGTGGGAGCTGTGACTTTTATATATGGCCATAATCAAGCAGTGCCACAATAGGTTTTGTGGCAAGCTTTATGTACTAATGATATGACCTATCTTTGGGTACTACTTGGTGATTTCAATATTTTCATAAGCCAGGATGAAAGAATATCATGTCTGTCATTTCCTTAAGATGACATTGATGAGTTTGTGGATTGCTCTGCATTGCTTAGGTTAAGTGATGCTCTTACTGTAGGCCACTTTTATACCTGGAACTATAGACAGAAAGAAGGGATGCGAGTATGGTCCGAACTTGATCGAGTCTTACTTAATCCTATAGCTATGGGATGCCCTTGGCCTATTTTAACTGAATTCAAAGGGCCTAGCATCTCGGATCATTGTTTCATATGGGTGAATATACAACATCTGTTTAAGAGATCCAGGAAACCTTTTAAGTTTCTGAATGTGTGGGCTAATCACATTGATTTTAAGGCTATTGTACAAACCTGTTGGGAAATGCCTGTGGAGGCATGCTTGATGTATGCGATTGTCACTTGACTTAAACTTATAAAGGAGTAATTCAAGCAATTGCATGACAAGCATTTTAAGGGCATTACGGACAGAGTGCAAGCCTTATATATTCAACTTATTCAAATCCAAGGAGAATTAGCTGCAGATCCTTCTTCCAGTCAGTTACAGGGGATTGAACGCCATATATTAGAATCCTATATTAAGTATAGGAAGATTGATGAAGATATCCTCAGTTAGAGATAAGGTCGACAAAAAAACGTACCCACTTGAAACTTGTACAACCCACCCCAATGGGTATGGGTATGGGTATTAAAAATGAGAAAAAAAATGGGTATGGGGCGGTTATTGTTAAAATGGGTATGGCTATGGGTATGGGTATGGGTATAGCTCCCACACGGCCCATACCCATTTTATTAATACTCGTCGCATATCCTCCCTATATAAAACCCATATCCATTTATTCAAAATTCTAGTTTGTTGCTTGGAGTTAGATATTTTGCAAGTTGCTTTGAGTTATATTATATTCAAGACCCCGATGGGGCATTTTGTTAGAAACTACAACAATGGAGTGTTAATGTTTTGCTTGAATTTGAAAGTTGTATTTGGTGGATATGATATTTTGTTAGAAGCTTGAAGTTCATATGAAATATTGGCTATTTGATGTTGAATATCGGTATAAAATGGGTTTAATTCATTTTGTTTTATATGTACCTAAATAAAACCCACATACTCACTATACCCAACAGGTATGGGTAAGGGTATAGTTTCACAATACCCAATGGATATGAGTATGGGCATGGGTATTAATTTTGAAAATGCTATTGGTGAGGGTACAGTTGAACCCACTCCGTAGCCACCTCATTACCACCCCTGTGTAGAGAGCTAAATAGGACCATATGAAGCTAAGTGATGATAACTCCAGATACTTTCATGCCATCATTAACCAAAGAAATAGGCTAAACTTTATAAATAACGTCCTTAGCTTGCAAGGAGAGGATTTTGGGTTCCCTGTAGATTTTGTCCCACTTATCATGGCATGTATATCTAGTCCATAATTTTAGTTAATATTAATGCGACCCCATGTGGATATTTTCCCGGGGCGCGGGGCTTAGGCAAGGGGACCCCCTTTTCCCTTACTTATTTGTATTGTGTATGGATTTCTTATCTAGGGAGTTTGGACTAGCTGTGCAAACTAGTAAGTTCCACTTCCATCCGAGATACAATAGAGTGAAGCTCTGTCATTTGATATTTGCTAATGATCTCCTTTTTTCAAGAGGAGAATTGGGATCTATTAATGTGCTTTGGAGATGTTACCAGCAATCTGGGCATATGTCAAGACTGATTGCCAACAAAGAAAAATCTGAGATCTACTTAGTTGGTGTCTCACCTAATGATGCCAGAGATATTATACAACATACTGGGTTCTCTGCAGGCCCCTTTCCTTTCCGACATATTGATCTGCCACTCTCTACCAAGAGTCTTACCCACTCATAATATCAGCCATTCTTCGACAAAATCAAGCAAAAAGTATATTCGTGGACAGCCAAATAAAATATCTTATGCTGTGAAGAAAGTTCTAATTCAATATGTGCTAACATGTATCATTATTTTTTGGTCATTTGTATTCCTATTCCCCAGACACACTGTATGTTGCAGTGAGAGTCACTACAATAGGTTTTTATGGTCTGAGGCTATTGACACTAAGAAATTAGACATTGTGGTATGGCCTAAGATTTGTTAGCCCATCCAATATGAAGGGTTGGGTTCGATTTAAAGAAGTCCTGGCTTGGAACAAGGCATTATGCACAAGATGGGTTTGGAAACTAGTACACACTTTTAAATCAGTTTTTACTCAATAGGCTTTGCAGTATATGGTGCAACATGATATCATCTTCTCTATTCAAATGCGCACTGGAGATGCATGGGGCTGGAAGGAAATCATATCCCTCCGAAATGATATCATGTGTATTGCTGGGTCTGTGGATGCTGCTCATGAATGTTTTCAAAAAGCAAAGTATTAGTAAGTGGTATGAGTTCTTCAGACCCACGAGTACAAAAGTCTATTGGTGGAAAGTAGTGTGGCAACGCTGGGCTTGAGAAAGGCATAAATTTATAATGTGGTTAGCTGTTAGGAACTGGCCATAAGAGCTATGTTGAAAGTGACGGGCGTGAGTACCCCACCCCAGATGAGTGTATTTTTTGTACATTAGTAAGTGGAGACTCATGCAATGATTTGTTCTTCAAATGTGCTTTCGCGAATGATGTTTGGGGGTAGATATTTATTTCATCTAGGATGGGTAGGAGGCAGTGGACATTTTAGTGTGAGATAATATGGTATGCAAAGCATTGTATGGGATTGTCACAGATCACTACTTGGTGCAAAACTCTTTTTACTGGTGCAATCTATGAAATTTGGAAATAACGTTACTATAGGAGGCATCAACATAAGAACAGAGATGTGGATACTATTGTTAGGACTATACAAATAACAGCATGTATTAGGGCCAATACTTATGTAACTAGTTGGAATGAGTTGGTTAGCCTCCGGTGATGTATATGAAACTACTGACTTGGGAAATTAATCCTAATTATTTGCTTTCCCCCCCAAAAATAATATTAATATCAATAGTAATTATTATTATAATTATTACTAATATTCATTAATAATAATAATTATAATAATTATTATTATTACTGCTAATATTGATAATTAATAATATTAATAGTAATATTAATATTAATATTAGTTATTAATATTAATATTAATGATTATTATTATTGCTATTGATATTAGTAAGAATTATTATGGTAGTTATTATTTTTAATTATTATTATGATTAATTATTATTGTTATTATTATTATTATTATTATTATTATTATTATTATTATTATTATTATTATTATTAATTGTTATGTTACACAAATCATTAACATTACTAAATATCAATACTTCCACTCCTTCCCACTCCTTATCATTCCCACATCTAACAAACCACTCTTGTCCACTTCTTCCACTCCTACCTAGGGCTGTTAAAGTCTGACCTGACACGATAACCCGACCCGAATTTACTGAGAGAAATACGAACCCGACCTGAACCAAACCGATTTTGACCCAAAGTCGACACGATTTGACCGTTTAGTGTGAAAACTTGTTATTTTTCAGTTTTGAGCAAATCTAAGCTATTTTCAAGGCCGACACTAAATTGACTCGTTTATTAAATGGGTCGACCCGACCCGACCCATTTGACAGCCCTACTCCTACTCGCTCCCACCCATTTCCTCTTACTCCTTTCCACTCCCACCTATTTCACACCTGCAATATACCTATGAAAAAAAACAGGGCCTAAGTGTCAGTTTTAGTAGTCGTAGTTTTGAATTTTAAAATACAGGATTTAGAATTAACTATGTAGTAAGGACTCAAAAACCTTCATCAATGTCTATTAAGAACCTGAAGTCAAAATCACAATTCTTTAAAGACATGTGAGTTACTCTCCAATGAAATTGTGAAGGAGAAAGAAAGACTGGTTGAATAAAGCAAAATTGAAGAGAGGAAAAATACTATAGAGGCATAGACTTTAGTAGCAAGTTGGTATCATCTTTTTAAACAAATTATAAAAAGTGTTTTATATTAATTTGATCTTTTTCCTTCTCTTACTACTACTGCTGCTACTACTTCTAATGATGATGATGATGATAATAATAATAATAATAATATCCTATGAGAAATTTTTTTTAATTATTGCTACTACTACTATTATCATAATACTGTTGTCCTATGTATAGTTATTTGTGATGTTTAAAGGGGGAAAAAGCAACAGAATATAGGGCAATCTACTTTGGACCAATAATCATATAGTACATATGCTTGGATTTGTTCTACAAGTAATCTTAGTAATACATTTGTCAATGTTAAATATGAATCGTGCATACATCATATAAACCCTTCATCAAATAGAAAATAAGATATTAAAAGTATATCAAAGATGAACTAAATCTAATCTAATACTATATATAAAAGAAATGGTGTCAACACTTTGCTCTCCTTGTTTTTAGGAAGTCAACTTCATCACCACTGTTCACATAATATATCATATTCATATTAGCCATTGAAAGAATTATACTTTTTCTAATTTTTAAAATTTGATAGTTAAGTTATTTAACCCTCTCTTTCCCCTATCCCACCCTTTCTACTGGTAATTGCTTCTCTATCTTTCTCTCCCAGTAACCTCCTACAATCCAAGAATTCACGATTCTCTTTATCTAAAATTAACTGTAGTATTCTTCCACTTTTATATGAGTCTCCACCTCTTCATATCCCCAAGGCGCAAAGCGATTTGTTTCATATTCATTAACGAGGAAAAAATGGTTAGAGATTTTGTATTTGTTTATTAAAAAAGTTTCTTAGTTGTTGATATTTTTTCGCCATTTTTGTGGGGTTTTTTTGGGGGGGGGGGAAGTTGTGGAAAGAGAACACTAAGAGTTTCCACAGTCATCCTTGCATACTCCTGTGGACTTACTTATAGAAGTCGTGAAAAGAGAACACTAAGAATTTCATATGCTTGCTGACAGAATTGAAGCTTCGTAAACTAAACCAATTAAAATGGATTTTGGGGATAGTGTTGGTAACTTTTGATTCTTTGATTTGAATTCTTACAAATTAGTAGCTTCTAAATTTAGTAATAATCAGTATATGCATACATACAAACATACATAAGTACATGTATGTTTTCAAGGCAACTTAGAAATAACAAATAATTTTTCTATAAAGGTTATAGAGAATAGACATTAATAACAATGGAATGTTATTTTTCAAATATCCATTTTATTATTTAAAAATTCAAATCGGATACAATGCTTGGGTACATACTCAAAAAACATGTATGCTTGAAACTTCTTTTATAAAAAAATGCCTCAATGGAAAATAAAATAAAATATGGGGGTGATAATGTTTTCATTACCTAGCCCAATGCTTTTGAGTTGGACTAAAATCTTCCAATATGTATATCGTACTCGTGGGAGCACATACTCTCAAGAGTCGCATCATTAAATATATATTAAAAAATTAATATATAACAAATACATGGTGAAAATATATACCCATGGACAGGAAGAGCACGTGCTTCCATGAGCACATAAAAAATTACCAAAATCTTCATTATTTTTTTTGTACCAACTTATCAACGTCGATCGAACAATCATTCAACAATACTTTCAAAGCACCATTTGCTTATTCAAAACTTAATCTTAGGGCAATGCGCGGTCTTAACTAGTTAAGAATTGTTTGGATGTCCACAAAATTTCTCATTTTGGAAACTATATATACTACAGTAGCACAAAGATTGGGCGCTTTCTCAACAATTTCTTTTTCTGCTTGCTCAACAGCCAAATTAAAAAATTAAAAGTCTCATTAAATATCTTGCATAACAGCTATCATAGATAAATACCCCCATGCAACATAGTACAACGTAATCAAACCGCTAATGCACACTCAAAATAGATTACATATAAGTTGCACACGTTATAGTTGTCTTTTCCCAAAAAAATAATCACTGGATTTTAATATATATTTTTGAAGTTTTGTTGAAGCATATCAATTATTGGGTGTATTTTGCTTATTCTGTATCTTCTTGCTTTCCATGTTCTAATAATATAGATAATTATTTATTATGCACTCATGCAATTATGTTTTCATATGCAGTGGTTTGTTTAGTATGCAAAAACGGGTCATCTGATTTGGATACGGAACAGGTTAAGTTTGGGTCAGGTCATGTTCTGTATGAGGTGAAATTTTGGGTAAGTTTGGTTTGGATTGAGTGAACTTTGGTTTGGGTCAACTGATTTTTGGTCCAATACGCTTCTCATGCAAAAATAAGCAAATTGTAGAAAATTTCGGGTTGGATATAATTCGGTTTGAGTTAATTCGAGTTTCGGGTCCACTTTCCGGTGATTATATTTCTGATGTCGGATTGGGTATGGATCTGTGTCGTTCGGCTTGAATTTCAGGTCTTGGGTCAGTTTTGTCAGGTTTATGCAAATGACCATTCTTTTATGTGGTTAAAAATGAATTTTCCTTTTCTTTTTCTTAAAAAATGGTGCACATATCGATGTGATAGAATTTGATTTGACATGCACAGAAGTCTCAAACAACAGATACCAAAAGAGAGTTCTTGAGTCATAATGCAACCGTACTTTGTATTTTTGCCAAAGAAGCCACTGTTCTTTTTCTTAGGGATGACACTAGGGCGGGAATTCGTTGGGGCCCCGCACTGTATTGGAGAACAATCCTCAACCCCAATGAGAATGGGGACGGGGATGAGGGCAGAAATAAATCCCCAAGTGGGGATGGGGATGGGGCAAAATTTATCCCCTCCCAATCCCCATCCCTGTCCTACTTTACTGCTTGGGGAAATATCCCCGTCTCAATCCCATTTCCTCATCGCCGGTTGGAGGAAAAATCAGCATCCCCGTTGCTGCATATTAATTTAAAATTACATATGAGTAATTTATTTATGAATATAATACTAAAGTTATATCGGTAAATTAAGTTGAAAAAGCCTCAGATTTTACGGACTTATTTTGTGTAATTTATGCATTGTTAGATTTATGTTGTATGGAATTGTTAAACATTAATTTAGGTTAGATTAAACTTTAATGAAGTTTGTTAGATTTATGTTGCATAGAGCATATAAGAACTTATTGTACAATTAATTAGAGTTAGGGTTTAGGGATGGCAAATTAGACTTTCATTCAAGACTTGTACTATAGTTATCACAAAGGAATGAAAAAAATGGCAGGTAAAAATCCCTGTTGAGGCCTCATTAAGGATTAGATCCCCGTTGGGGATGAAGACAGGGAGAATGCTTTCCCCGCAACGAGGAATGGGGTAGGGATCTTAGCGGGGACGGGAAATATGCCCCCTATCCCCAATCTACTCCGTTGTCATTCCTACTTTTTATTCATCCGTTTGTACCATTTTCAGATATTTTTTAGTCAAAACTGCCATCCCAAAGACATGTTGATCGCCTACAGCTTGGCAGTCACTAGGCTATTCTTTTTTTTTTGGTTGGTAATTGTAAACCAAGTTAAGATGAAAAAAGAAAAACTGATAAAAGGAAAAATAAAACCGTTTGTCTTCGTTTCACTTTGATCAAAACTTGAGAAAACAGAAGACTTCAAGTCAAATATGTCAAGAACTCGGATGATTTTGCCCGAACATTTAAAAATGGATCCCTAGAACACGAAAATCATTTGTTGTGCAAGGAGAAATGAGGAAACATGCGTCATCAAGGAGGAAAGATTATTAACATGTAAAATGGTAAAAAAAAACTAATGCTCTGTTATGATTCTTTCCTCGGCCCTTATCATATAATGGAAATGGTGTTAATAATTTTTTTAGCTAATACAACAGCGGGGATTAAGCTTTTTATTTGGTTTTACTTCTGTTGGAATAGCTCATGTTCAATTTTTTATAATCCTTTCCGTATGTGGGAATCTCTTCCACAAAGAGTCACCGTTTGGGTCGTGTAGTATGCATTTCATTATTAATCAATTAATATGCCTATGCTCTGTAACAAAAGAGTCTTCTAGTTATCCAATAATTCATTTAAAGAACCTACCTGCCATACTGTATCGACCTGAGCTTATAAATGGTTGCTACATATAACAAATGGGACTATGTAGTACCTAGTCGAATATAACAGTAGAATAGGTCATATCTTATGAACGCATGATATTCAATTACGCATAAAAAAGAACTCTAGAGTACAATGAATATGCGGCACCAAAGCCACTTCATATTTTTTCCTTTTGATAATTAGTGATATATATAAGCAAAATTAGCCAACTATGGTCGGCTGCAACCAAACAAGCAGCCCCACTATCTACAACTACTACAAACTCAACTTTTCAAATTCACTAAACAAAAATGCATGTCTGCAGCAATGGTAAAAAAAAATGATGTCTGTAGCAGCGGATTTTTTTGATGAGATTTCAGTGTCTCTCTATCGAAAGTACTTTTCCGACCCAAATTCTGACTGAATAATGCTTATCAAGAAAATGTTCGTCGAAAGTTCTTTTCCAACGGATTTCGACGGAATAAGACTTGTCACATTTTCCAATGGATGCCATATTTCATGGCAGGTATGGCAGCCCAAGGGAATTAATTTTCAGAAGCCATATTTCATGCCAAGCATGGAAGCCCAGGTGAATTACTTTCTGGCAGAAATTCTGATGAGACTTCCTATCGGTATTTCCATCGAATTTTTTTTAAAAAAATTAAATAATTTTTTTCCGATCCTAAGAAATGAGTTATTTGTTAAAAAAATTAATTAGTTTGAATTGTTTTTAAATTGATAATAAATAAAAATATTATAAAATGATTTTTGTGCACTAATAATACACACACACACACACATATAGGAGTTGACTCCGGTAGGATGAGGTTTTGAGTAGGATGAGTAGGATGATGTGATCAGTAGTGATCAGTAGCTATTGCATCAGTTATCATTAGTATTACCTTGATTATTAACAAACCTTTAAGGAAACCTTTGAAAATTTGTTCAAGTTATGTTGATCACCAAGGTAATACTGACAATCACTGCCATAATAGCTACTAATCACTACTGATCACCTCATCCTAGTAGTGATTAGTAGCTATTATTTCAGTGATCGTTAGTATTGCTTTGGTGATCAACATACCATTAAGGTAACCTTTGAAAATTTGTTGAAGATATGTTGATCACTAATGTAATGCTAATGATCACTGACACAATAGCGATCACTACTGTTCACCTCATCCTACTCATCCTATACAAGATGTCATCCTACCAGAGTCGTCCACCTATATATA
>JACYFF010031956.1:24944481-24988309 GCA_017589665.1 Selenicereus undatus
CTAATTAGAATTAGAGAGGTTCATGATATCATCATTATCATTTTAGGAGTCATGCTCATCATCAGAATCCAAGTGAGCTTAACCGGAAGAGCCTAATCCTTCCTTCTTACGAAATCTCCAAACCTTCTTCACCATAGGCTTAGTCTTTTCTTGTTTCTTGGCAATTTGTGTCAATTTTCAAGAAGGCTATGAACATGGTTTGGGAGAAAAATTTTCTGATTGCCTCTACCTCATTATATATACAAGAGCTGCACTTCCATAACATAGAAACCTACCTTCCTAAACAAGTTCCTAAATGTATGCTAATAGAATATATAGGATAAAAATAATATACAAAAAAAAATCCTAAACTTATCCCGTTTCCACCCTTGGTTGTAATGATCCAAATACTTTTTTGGTCCGTAAGAGCCATAAAGAACAATACAATACAATTACAATACAATGGGGGAATGGGGAATTGAACCTGGGATCTTAGATACCCAGTACCTTAGTCTTTGCCACTAGGCTAAGACTTCATTGGTAATGATTCAAACACTTCAAGGTACTCATTTGAAGGTGGTTGTCCATATAAAATTAGATATGTTGTTTTTCCATTTAAAATTGTAGATGGAGTTTGATTAATCAAGTATGCAACAGTCAACGCGCACTCATCCCAAAAATCAAGAGAAAGGTGACCCTGAAATCTCAAAGCACGAGCGATGTTCAAAATGTGACAATTTTTCCTTTCCACTCTTCCACTCTGTTGAGCGATTCTGGTACATGAGGTTTGATAGATTATTCTTTACTCCATAAAATAGGTTTTCATACGAGTAAACTTAACACCATTTTCGCTCCTAACAATTTTAACTTGCTTATGGAATTGCCTTTCAACCATAGAAAAAAATTCTTCAAAATTTGAGACACCTCTTTCTTATCAATTGTCAAGAATAGCCATATAGCATGGTAATAATAATCAATAATACACAGGAAATATGATGCATCACATGAAGAGCAAGTTCTATAGGACCCTATAAATCACAATGAACCAGTTCAAACATATCAATTGCTCTATTTTATTTTCACTTAGAGGAAATTTTTCCCTGGTTTGTTTTGCTCGTTGACATACATCACAACATTTATTCAAAACATCACTACTTTGCCTAAGATCTATAACAAGTACTAACTTGGAGATTTTGAGTGAGAAGTGTCCCAATTGGTTGTGCCATAGGTCGAGCGAGCCCACTTTATCCACCTTTAATGCCTTGTCACACAACTTACCCTCAAAATAGTAGAGTCCATCTCGACATTCACCCGCACCAATTAACATCTTCGAACTGCGGTTTTGTAAAACACACCCATGTTTAGAAAAAAGCTACAATACAATCTAAATCATCTATTAATTGGCACAAATAATAAATTGTAAGCTAAACCAGGCACATAAAGTACATCCTTCAGGGACAGTTTATCATCTAGTCTGGTTGTCCCTACTTTAGTAGCTACTGTTTAACTACCATTCGGCAAACCAATAGGACATTCTGATGAACGTCTCAATTCACGTAAAATCATGTAATTTCCTATGATGTTGTTGGATGCGCCCATGTCAATGATCCAGGAAGAGTTTTCATGTTTATCCGTCATCTTATCGTTTGTACTTGGCTTATAGTTATTTAACATCTCAAGTAAGGTTTGCCACTACTCGCTGCTTAGGTTTGGAAGTCCTGGTTTTGCTGAACTTGTTGCTGTGGTGACATTATTTCCAGTGATCTGCGCTGGATTAACATGCTGCATGCCACTACTTCTACGACCTCCTCTAGCACCACCCTTCAGTTGTTGTTGTTATCCTTGACCTCATCCTCACATTCTTCCATCTCCCCCGAGATGGTCACCCCACCAATCTGGGACCTTATGAGCTGAAAATAGTTGGCAACGTCATGTCCTGTTCAATTGCAGTACAAACAAATCATCGCTTTGTCCTTCACCTCGTTCCACCCCTTTGGCTTAAAGGTAGTTTGGAGCTTAAGACCCATAATTTCTCCACGTTCCTCTTTAGCACAAGCAATAACCTTGACACATTCTTCTTGAATCAAGGTTGACTACACACTGTTCAGTGGTGGCAAAGTTTCATAGCCTACAGGTTGGATTGTACCGTCTCATAATCGATGTCATCGAGCCCCATGAGAAATTGATGGACCCGTTCCTCTTCACTTTATCGTTCAAGCTGTGAACCACTCATACAGTCACATTTTCCATATGTGCACAATAGGATCTGCTCGTAGACCACCAACTCTTCCTACAAAGTCTTCAATTTTCCATAGTAGGCAACTATGGACATGCCCCGTTATTTCCAATCGGCAAGTTCGGATTTCAGTTGTTGCATCCGAGGACCATTTATTATAGAAAATTGATCTTTGATGTATTGCCATAAATCTTTTGCATTCTCCGCATATGATACGGTACAACACAGGCTTCAGCTGCTTCACCTTCGTTCGTTTAATAGTTCATTCGATAAATCCCTAGTTCCTTCAAGCCCGTAATGATGTACGCATGGCCCAAGCCCACTCTTCATAGTTATCACCTTTTAGTTGAACTTGGGTAATAATATTACCTAGGTTGTCATTAGAATTCAAATCATGCGATGATGGATTCTTCTTCACCGATTCAGGTTTGGGTGTTTCTTCTTCTTTGCCAGTAATGGCTCTGATACCATGTCAATTTTCAAGAAGGCTATGAATACAGTGTGGGAGAGAATTTCTCTGTCTTTTCTCAATGCCTCTGCCTCATTATATATACAAGAGTTGCACTTCCAAAACACAGAAACCTACCTTCCTAAACAAGCTCCTAAATGTATGCTAACATAATATACATGATAAAAATAATATACCAAAAAATATTGTCCTCTATATTTACATACGCCTAATAATTTGGGTTATGGCCTCTGCATGTTGGGTAATACTCTGGTTGAGGAGTTGTGTTTGCTTTCTAGGGTTGAAGTGCTCAGTTGATGAGTGGCGTGCTACCACCGTTCAAGTTGATTTCTTCAACTTGACCCCCTTTGTGCCAAAATCGTATACAAGACCCTTTTTGTTAAGGTTTTCATAAATCAAGAATTGTTCTAGACTCATGGGTGGAAGTTGAGACCCTCTTGGGTTGCAGTCTGAGTGCAATCTTCCCACTTCTTATGATGTCCCTTGGGCAAGTTGTCAAAATGTAGAATACTGTATACTAAAGCGAAAACTATATATGAACAATGTCTAAGTTTTAAGTTGAACCTTACAAATTTTTTCTTAGAATGCTTATCAACGAATACTTTATTTTTGGCCCTAAAGTAAGTGTCATTAAATAACTCTTCAAAAGTGGGTTTCCTACCCAACGCTTTTGCATACCAAAAATAAAATAAAGTAAAATATGTAACTCTATACATTGCATACTGCAAATGCACTTATTAGTATGCTCATTGCTTACCAAATGCATATTCCTCTCACTAATTTGGATGAAGCCACATGTATGCAATGAAGGGCCAAGACCTTCTGGATCACTCAATCTATTCTTTTTTTTTTTTTGGTTTACTCACTTCTTCAACTTGTCATCCTCATCCCAATGCTTAAGCATCTCTTTTCAAATACCTGGTGGTGCCTAGTTTAGCTTTTCATTTATCTTCCTAGCATATCCAAGAATGTCCTTAAGGTGGGCTGCACATTTGATCTCAAAGTTCCACGGTTTGTGCATTTCATTGTCTGAATGCCAACAATAGTATTTCCATAAATAAAGTTCAAGTATATTAGTGAAGAAGTACTTAGGATCGAACAATTTTATGACAATGTTGAAACTATTTTTCTTGAAATTAACTTTGAACTCATTAAACTATAAGGCTCTCTAAGACTGTGGAACTTCTCCCCGTGTTGTCCATGGACGTGGGTATTTACCGCAGAATATTTCAACAGCTTGATGAACTACATTGTTGTATGAACAAAGGTAAGTACACCAATATAATTATTAAGATTTATTAATGTAGTTACCTAAAAAAATTTCAATAGCGATGAAGAAAATTCGTAATTAACTTGCGTATCACCATTAGGTTGCAAATAAATATTATTATTTGTGCTTGTAGCTTCACTATTAGGTGTAGGACTTTGCGTATCTCTCCCTGCCTCTTCATTTTAGACCCCCTTATTTTGCACTGAGTGGTTTGGCAACCCACGTTGACCAACAAACTGATTATTATATAGTGTACTGTATGTTAATAGTGCTAACCTGTTGATAAACAAAGGAAGTAGTAGAAGCAACATCGAGATAGGGAATATGAGGTTGGATAGATGGGTTCCCACGAGGAGTTTGAATGAAATACATCGTATGTGGCTAGTCAATACCCATACCAAACAATGGTGGCTAAGTATGTGGTTGGTTAGTGTTGCCACCAAAATAATTTCCAAACGGTTGATTAGAGTTAATGAAACCTCCAAACAAACCAATAATGTGTTCGCTTAAGTGTTTTCTACTGTATCATTATGTGGGGTCGATTGTCATGCTCCTCTACCCGCACAATTCCTGACGTTTCAACATCGACCATGTCCAGCATTTGCTCTCGATATCTAACAAATAAGAAAGATAGAGAAACAAAATATACCAATGCAAACATTGATAGTACCACCACATTTAGAGGCAAGTTGTAAGGTTTAACAACAATTGGCCATAGTATGATCTTCTAGAGAGTGCGAATGGTGTGAAACCATCAACATATTAACCTAATATGACATTTTTAGGCTTTGCTGTGAAATTAGGATACTATTGGTCAAAATACTTCCAAGTTTCCCCATTCCATGGATGTGGAAGTGTTGGGTGTGCCCTCCTACATGGAGGAAGAGACTTAATAATATTTTTGGGTCTAATGTTTTTGTTTACCCATATTATTATATGGATTTATGAGTCATTTGTGGGTCCTATTATTTTGTCTAAAAAGGTCCAAACTGTCTCTTATGGTTTAGCTTCTCTTGGAAGCTTCAAGAGTAAGAAAATACTTTAGTTTGGGGGTTATTTTTTTGGCAGCTGTAGCAGAAAAATATAGGGCAGAATATAGAGAGGCAAAACAGAGGAAGAGGAAGAAATTCAGCAGTTCACATTTTGGCTTCGATCGATGACCAAACGACCTCCGATCGGCCTCAAATTTTAGTATGTTGTTCCTGACACTCTCCTCTTCAAATCCAACGGTGCGATTGTCGTTTTGAGCTCTCAAAGTTGGTAAATTCTTCCCAGAAGTCTCAGATACGTTTTATATTATTTACCACTTTTTGAGTGATGTTTGTGGAGATTGAGTTGCTAAGTGCTTTCCTTGATGATTGTATTGCCTCTAGTTTGATCTAGAGATGAACTTTGGATGTACCCACTTAGTTCTTTGTTGATTAGTGGAAGTTTTGGTACCGTTTGTTAACGGTCCCGTGATTTTTCCCCACATTGAGGTTTTCCATGTAAATTCTTGAGTCTTCTCATCATTTGTTGTTTTTGATTCTTGGCTGGTTCAATACTTTTGGTGTTAGTTGATTGTCATTTTACAACACAAGAGGGGAATTGGTTAATTTGCTTCTGCTTGAATTTGGGTTCATCGTTGTGTTTCCCCAACAAAGTGGTTTCAGAGTCAGGTTAGCTTGTGTAGTGATTTTCTGTATTGTTAAAATGGATGATAAATTGGGTATGAGTTGTATGGTTAATTTAAATGCCACCAATTGTAGTACTTGGAAGACCCGTATGGAAGAGATACTTTATGTGAAGGATTTGTATGAACCTATTTTAAATGAGAATGTCCCAACGGTTGTCACCCAAAAGGAATAGGAAATATTGAACCGTAAGGCCGTTGCTACTGTTAGACAATTTGTGGATTTGAGTGTCCTGCAACATATTACTAATGAGACAAATGCTTATGCTTTGTGGAAAAAACTAGCTGATATGTATGAGCGGAAAAATGCCATGAGTAAAGACTCTTTAATGAGGAAGCTTGTGAAGTTAGAGTATAAAGATGGTGGGAGTATGGTAGTTCATTTAAATGATTTTCAAGGGTTGATTAACCAATTATCTGCAACAAAAATGAGTCTTGATGATGAGTTGCAGGCTTTGTTATTACTCAGCTCACTACTTGAAAGTTGCGATACTCTTGTTGTCTCTCTTAGCAATTCCGCACCTGAAGGTAAGTTGACCATGGAAGGGGTCACATCCGCTCTGTTGAATAAAGAAATAAGAAGGAAGGAAATGGGTTTCTCCAGTCAGGCAGAAGCGAATGTGGCTCAGGATTCCAGTAGAGGCAGAAATAGAAACAGGGATTCTTCGCAAAATAGAGACAAGTTCAGGGGGAGATCGAAATCAAAATCCAGAGGCAAAATCATTTGCCATTACTGCAACAAGTCGGGTCATATTCAGAAGTTTTGCAGGAAAAAGAAATGGGATAAATCTCTGGAAAGGCAAGAGAAGAATGATAATTTCGAGCACCAAATAGAGGAAACAGGTACTACTGTGCTTACTACCAGTGATGATGTATTCTTTATTGGTGACCAAGGCTCTTTGAACCTTGCTAGTGATGACTACACTTGGGTGATTGATTCGGGTGCCTCATATCATGTTACCTCACACCGAGAGCACTTCTCATCCTACACTAGTGGCAATTTTGGTCATGTGATGATGGGAAATAATGGTTCATCCAAGATTATTGGTATGGGTTCAGTCACACTGGAGACTTCCACATGTTGCAAGTTGGTGTTAAGAGATGTTAGACATGTTCCTAACATCATATTAAATTTGATTTCTACTGGTGTGCTCGATGGTGAAGGCTTCACTAGTCAATCTGGTGGTAGAAAATGGAAGCTCATCAAAGGGAGCTTGGTTGTGGCCCGAGCTAAAAAGAAGACTTCTTTGTATGTGATGCAAGCTAGAGTGTGTACAGGAGAGGCCAACATAGTTGATGATTTATGATTTATCCATTAATTTATGGCACCAGAGGCTTGGTCACATGAGTACAAAAGGTATGCAGATACTTACCAAGAAGAACCTCCTCCCTGATGTTACAGGCATGAACATCAAATCATGTGTTGATTGTTTAGCTGGAAAACAACATCGGGTTGCATTTTACACACGCCCACCTTCTAGGAGAAAGAATGTGCTTGATCTTGTTCATACTAATGTTTGTTCCATGGATGTTAGATCACACAGTGGTGCACAATATTTTGTGACCTTTATTGATTATTACTCTCGAAAAGTGTGGGTTTTTGTGTTGAAAAGCAAAGACCAGGTACTCCATAAATTTCAGGAATTTCAAGCCAGAGTTGAACGTGAAACTGGTAAAAAGCTCAAGTGTGTCAGATTAGACAATGGTGGAGAGTATAGGGGGCCATTTGAAAATTACTGCAACGCCCAAGGCATCAAGCTTGAGAAAATAGTCCCGAAAACACCTCAGTTGAATGGGGCTGCAGAGAGAATGAATAGAACAATTGAAGAAAGAGTCAGATGTATGCTCTCTCATGCAAAGTTACCAAAGTCCTTTTGGGCAGAGGCAATGTTCACAGCAGTGTACTTGATCAACCTTTCTCCCTCAGTCCCACTTGATGGTGATGTTCCACAGAGAGCTTGGACTGGGAAAGATGTGTCTTACAAGCACCTGAGGGTTTTTGGATGCAGAGCATTTGTTCACATTCCCAGAGATGAGAGGTCCAAGCTTGATAAGAAGACAAAACAATGTATTTTCTTAGGGTATTCTGAGGATGAGTTTGGGTATAGATTGTGGGATCCTATTGACAGGAAGGTGATCAGAAGCAGAGATATTGTGTTCTTTGAAGACCAAACAATTGCAGACTTTGACAAGTCAGGTCAAACTGAGTTTTTTTCTATCACTAGAATACACCCAACTCCATTTTTTCCAAATTCACCTCCTCCAGCTCAAGGGGGAGATGTGTAGGGTGTTGACGTCCATCATGATGATGCTAATGATGACCATGATGATGATAATGATGATTTTGAAGATGGTGATGGAGATAGAGATGGAGATGGTGATGGTGATACAGCACAACAGCATGCTATTCCTACAGAACTACAGTTGAGGAGATCCACTAGACAGAGACAATCTTCCTCGAGATATCCTCCCAGTGAGTTTGTGTTATTGATAGATAGGGGAGAACCGGACACTTATGAGGAAGCTATATCACATGTTCACAGCAAGGAATGGTACAATGCCATGCAAGATGAGATGGGATCCTTACATGAGAACCACACCTATGACCTAGTGGAGCTACCTAAAAGCAAGAGAGCACTCAAGAATAAGTGGGTGTTCAGACTGAAATCTGGAGAAGATGGCTCACCACCACGTTACAAGGCAAGATTAGTGGTGAAGGGTTTCAGTCAGAAGAAGGGTATTGACTATGATGAGATATTCTCTCTAGTTGTGAAGATGTCTTCAATCAGAGTTGTGCTCGGGTTAGCAGTGAGTATGGATTTGGAGATTGAGCAACTTGATGTGAAGACAGCATTTCTCCATGTTGACTTAGAGGAGGATATTTACATGGATCAACCAGAAGGCTTCCAGGTTAAGGGCAATGAGAAACTTGTGTGCAAGCTGAAAAAGAGCTTGTATGGTTTGAAACAAGCACCCTGTTAGTGATATAAGAAATTTGAGTCTTTTATGACTGAGCATAAATTCCATAAAACACATGCTGATCATTGTGTGTTTATGAAGAACTATCCAAAGGGTGACTTTCTGATTCTCCTCCTATATGTTGATGATATGTTGATTGTTGGTTCTAACACCAAGAGAATTGCTAATCTGAAGGATGCCTTGAGTAAATCCTTTGCTATGAAGGATCTTGGCCCTACAAAATAAATTTTAGGCATGCGCATCTCACGTGACAGAAAGAATAAGAAACTTTGGCTGTCACAAGAGAGGTACATTGAGAAGATGCTTCAGAAGTTCAACATGGACAAGGCTAAACCTGTGAGTTCTCCACTTGCAGGCCACATGAAATTGAGTTCTAGTTAGTGTCCTACAAGTAAGGAAGATAAAGAGGAGATGAAGAAGGTTCCCTATGCTTCAGCCGTAGGAAGTTTGATGTATGCCATGGTCTGTACAAGGCCAGACATTGCACATGCAATTGGGGTCGTTAGCAGGTTCATGTCTAACCCTCGTAGGGAGCATTGGGCAGCAGTAAAGTGGATACTACGGTATCTCAGGGGTACTTCTAGAGTTTGTTTATGTTTTGGACATGGAAAACCTATGTTAGATGGGTACACAGATTCAGATATGTCAGGTGATGTTGATTCTAGTAAGTCTACCTCTGGTTATTTGATGACTTTTGCAAAGGCTGCTGTGTCTTGGCAATCAAGACTACAAAAGTGCGTTGCATTGTCAACTACCGATGCTGAGTACATTGCAGCCGTTGAAGCTGGTAAGGAGTTGTTGTGGATAAAGAATTTCCTCGCAGAGCTTGGTTTGAACCAAGAGAAGTATGCACTTCACTGTGATAGTCAAAGTGCCATCCACCTTGCCAAGAATGCTGCCTATCATTCCCAAACCAAACACATACAAAGAAGGTATCATTGGATTTGAGAAGTGATGGAAGAGAAATTGTTGCAAATGGAGAAGGTGCACAGCGATCAAAATGGATCGGACATGTTGACTAAGATTCTACCCAAGAGCAAGCTTGTTGCTTATCGTTTGAAAGCGGGTTTGATGGAACCCCCCATATAGGAGTGAGGGGGAGATTTGTTGGGTGTTCCCTCCAACATGGAGGAAGAGACTCAATAATATTTTTGGGTCTAATGTTTTTGTTTACCCATATTATTATATGGATGTATGAGTCATCTGTGGGTCCTATTATTTTGTTTAAAAAGGCCCAAATTGTCTCTTATGGTTTGGCTTCTCTTGGAAGCTTCAAGAGTGAGAAAATACTTTATTTTGGGGGTTATTTTTCTGGCGGGTGTAGCAGAAAAATATAGGGCAGAATATAGAGAGGCAAAACAAAGGAAGATTCACGTTTTGGATCCAATCGACGACCAAACGACCTTCGATTGACATCAAATTTTAGTATGTTGTTCCTGACACTCTCTTCTTCAAATCCAGCGGTGCGATTGTCGTTTTGAGCTCTCGAAGTTGGTAAATTCTGCCCAGAATTCTCAGATACATTTTATATTATTTACCTCTTTTTAAGTGATGTTTGTGGAGATTGAGTTGCCAAGGGCTTTCCTTGATGATTGTATTGCCTCTAGTTTGATCTAGAGATGAACTTTGGCTGTACCCACTTAGTTCTTTGTTGATTAGTGGAAGTTTTGGTACCATTTGTTAACGGGCCTGTGGTTTTTCCCCACATTGGGATTTTCCACGTAAATTCTTGAGTCTTCTTATGATTTGTTGTTTTTTATTCTTAGCTGGTTCAATACTTTTGGTGTTAGTTGATAGTCATTTTACAACACAAGAGGGGAATTGGTTAATTTGCTTCTGCTTGAATTTGGGTTCATCGTTGTGTTTCCCCAACAGGAAGAATACCCAGTTCTTGGTAGTGCTCTTGGTTTCATCTCATGTGGGTGACAGTTCTTTTTGCGGCATACAGTCTTTGCAACCTTGAGGTTAAATTTAAGTAGTTCATTTTGGCATATGAAACCTCCTTATATCCTCCTTGATTGGAGTTCTATGGTAATTGTCTTGTATGCCACTAAATTTGCATGCAAATAAATTTTCATCATGTTTATAATAAAGCATGCAACCGTTTGGACAACAATCAATTTCTTAACCATCCATGCTTAAATCTCTCACTTTTGTCATGAGTTGATGATAATTTTTATGAATTCGACTTAAAGTAGGACATGTTACCTTCATCAAATCAACAACTTCATTGAAACAATGTTGAGACATGTTGTGACCTGATTTTATACTAAGTAGAATCACTGACTTTTCAAGCTTAGTTATGCTGCACCCTTCATACTAGAGTTGTTGGGAAAATTCAAGCATAGTTCGTAGATGTGCCATTGCCTTCATGATACATACAGTGTGAACAACTTGCACCCTCTACTTTTGAATAATCAACCTCCCTATGGCTTGTTCAATATCAATAACCCTTTACAAACCCCTTTCTATGAGATTTTACAATATCAAGCATATGGTATTGCTTATTCTTGCACTTTATACATGGACATCTATAAACCCCATTAATTTCATACTCTTCTTGGTTTTGTACAAATCTATCAAATATATTTGCTCACTTCAACCACTTATCTCTAAGCTCATGTCCATAAGGATTTCTCTTGTTATACATATATTCATGATGCAATGACCCATCCATATTTGCCTAATCTGGTAGCATTAATTGTTATATATACTACAATTAGTTTCAATAGTACATCTTTTGGAAATCTATTTAACTGTTAACCATGATTCTAATACATCATACATTACAATTTTCAATAGATAATAAATGAACTTATCCATGAATATTAACACAATTTCCAAGTACACAATTATTTATACATAAAGATGATTAAAGAAACCTGTTTCAATTGACAAAAAACAATGCCAAGCTTAACAATAATGATTTTTTTTTCCATTCTACATTATTTCTTTTTTTGCCCATCTAAAGTACACCACAAGTAAAACAAAACGAAAAGCAATTAAAAAAGCAAACGTTTCCCTTCAAATTTAGGTCTATTTAAATTACAAATTGTTTTTAAATAGAAAATTTTAAGAACATTCATGTTGCATCATCTTTACTTGCAAACGTTATGAGGAAGGAATAGGTACACTGTTATCACATACATACTTTACCCAACAAAATATACCAATTTAATTCAATAGATATACTATAAAAAAAATAAACTTAACACAACTATTTCATTTATTCAAATATGCATACTTAACAAATCAAATTAAAAACTAAACTATTTAGTTCACATTTTATATTCACATATTCTGAAAATAATTTTCCACATACAAAATTTACCTAACAAAAACATGTCAAACTAATTAAACATATATACTACAAAAAATAAATTTAACAAAATTATTTCATTTATCCAAATTAATATACTTTTAAAATATAGAAATTTCAACAAAAATACTTAGTGGCACTAACCTTTCAAGTTGGCAACAAAGATTTCCCAAACGTACTTGGACTAGTGGCAACGACAAAGGCATGGTAGCATCGGCGACTAGGAGGGTGGCAGCGGTGACAACTTCACAATGAAAACAATCATTCAACCACCACTAACCAACTCATAGAGTTTAAATTTAAGTGACAATATAATTTAAAACCAAGCACTTACCGGTGGTAAAATGATAAAAAAATTCGGTAACTTTTCTGGGGACTCCCTCTTCTATACTATTACCACAATAAAACCATTAACCAATACTCTTACAAAATTTCTTTTTAACAAAATGAACACAATAACCTTCCAGCGATCTTTGGCGACAATCGCCGATGGTTGCTATGGCAGATAGCCACCGATGGTCAGCTAATGCTGACCGTCTTCTCACTCTCGCTCATGTTTCTCTCTTCTCTCTCTAAATGTCGCTAATAGCTATCCCCCTGACGGTCTAACCTTTTAAACCAACTCTAAATTTTTTTTTCTAAAAAGTCTGTAGAATTTTGACAAGAACTCCAACGGGTTTTCATTGGATTTCAAATTTTCAACGGAAACTTGTCGGAATTTCCCAAAAAATCCGATGCCATCCTTTTCCATTGTAATTCTTGCCAAAATACAAAAATTCTATCTGATTCCATCTGATCTTGAGTCGAAGTGTGCAACGGGTAGTATCACTCATTGCCTTTTCCTCGGAATGGGGCTTAATTTTTGTAGTGATTTTTTAAAATTTCTGCTACTAGCTCTCCAAAAAGATCAAAATTTGGCCGAAATTACAGTAACCAAGCTTGTAGTGTTGTACTAATGACAATGGCCACAAATCTTAAAGCAACTTCATTGAATAGCAAATATACATGACCAAGCAACTTCCTTCCCAATCAAGTATATGACGCCATAATTGAACCAATTTTATTCATTCTCTTCACTGATTGTGTTGAAACTAAATCAACAAAAACGCAGATATTAACAAAACAATCTTCGAGAGAAATTATATTAATTAGGAACGTAGTAACAAATACGAATAACAATTTAACTAAGATAATAATAAGATAAGGTAGGAAAGGTCTAGGTTGAAGCACGCCGCAGTGCTCTCTTTAGAGAGGAAATGCCCCGACTGCAATTGTTGAATACTGAAGATGCAGCCATCTCCCAAGACTTGACAACCCGATGATTCTTCTCATTGTAGCGATTAGGACCCTAAACCAAGTTTTGAGCTCAACACTCACTTGAAAAATAAACAAAAATGTGGAGGAAAATTTAATTGGGAAGTGAAATGAAACCTTCCTCAACAAAATTAACAAAGTCAGCCAACGTAAACTAAACAATGCTAGTAATGTAGAGGAATAGAATAGAAGTTGAGATGGTTATATGAAGAACAATGAAATTAGAGTTAAAATGCTTTGTTGGCTTGTATCATCCCATGGAAGCTTAGCCTTTTTATAGTTCAAAATTAAAGCTACCCATTAGCCACATAGCAACAAATCCTACAAAAGCCTCCATGAAAATAGTGGATAGCAACCCACTTGCCAAATAAGCCAAATGTGAACCAAAGTCTATTTAATTTATTGATGGTAAATCCCATTAAATTAACAACCAACTCTTAGCATCTTAGCGGGAATGATTTTTAAAAGATAAAACTCCACTTCATAAAATTAAAAGATAACTATTTAAATTAATTAGAGCTAATGTAAATTAATGCCCAACATATCTCAACAAAATAGGAAGGTCAACATAGCTAACAATTTCAAAACAGATTTTAATAGGTTAGTTTAGAAAGATAATTCACAAAATATATATTTTCCCATAAAAAATTTTAATTTTGAATCATAATTTTCAACATTCCCTTACATGATTTAAAATTAAAACAAGTTTTTTTTCCTCTTCAAATGAGCATATAATACCATGTAGTATGTGTATGGTACCTTCCGGGTTGAACCAACACTTAGTGAGAGTGATTTACCTTGATTTATGTCCTTTTGAGATTTTTAATCACACCACACATGGTGGGAGCCATCACCATGGCTCTATTAGTGATGCGCATTCTGATCATGTGCAAGAATCTCATATCATGAGTATCATTAGAGAGTAGCCAAATCTCACATCGGTGACCTCACTGCCACACTTACTTAGGTGCATTATCCAAGGGTGATCTGTGTCTAAATCACCCTCCAAAATATATGCCTTTGCATTCATTAAAAGGAAGATATATCCTTAACCTTAAGCATCACATGAAGAGCACCGTCATTGTAGGAATGGGACTCGGGAAAACCCCTGCTAGAAACAATGTAACTTGTGCTCTTCCAAATCAACCATATAAACAACTTTGTTTCTACCCATTGAACTTCGTTCATGGTATCGCCATACCTTCGAAGATGGGTTTCCATTGCATTGAATTATTCTATAGGCTTCAGTCTCATTCCCCTTGATAATTCAACAATTTTCTAACATGTCATTCCCTTTGTGAGCGATCTACAATATTATCTTCTGACTTGACAAAGTTAACAAAAATCACACCATGAGAAAGTGGACGTCTTATAGATTTATGTCTCATAGTTAAATGCCTCAGTTTATGAAGCAAGTGGCATGCCCACTCAAGTCCAAGAGAGCTCCCACACCCTTCTTAATGTTCACAAGCTCCATCAAAGGGGAATTGGCCTATGTGCTGTTTTGGAGCTTCAATTCCAACCTCATCCTAAGCCTTTAGGATGTGTTACTCTTCTATTTTGAGAAGGTAAAGGGGCCTTATAAAGGGTTTTGTCCATAAAAATGAAGTTAAACCCTCGAAGAAAATACAAAAGGCCTAAAACAGTAAGGTATATGCTAGCTGCAATGTAACCTGGTTTTAACCCGGTCTTGTGGACTTGATTATTCAAGTTTAGTATGGGTTTAGAATGCTGCAAACCCACTTTTTGGGAACCTTATTATGTCATCTAAAAGGGCATGAAAAGATTTCTAGGTTAAGGCATTGGGTCATAGGTCAAGTGGAGCCTTTTTCCACATGCTGTAGAAACTGTCCCAGCCTGCATAGGTTGTACCTTTTGTCCTATATATCCCAAACGGTAGCTACAAATTGCTTCCCAATTGAACCATGTGAAAGATGACTTCCTAAGATTTCCAGAAAGGTCTATTTCATCCAATTTGGCTGAGGAACCTAGGAGATATAGCTGTTTAAAGTTGACATTGTAAACTGAAAAGTTGCTGAAAAAAGCATAAAGCACTTTTCAGCTTTTGTTTGTTGCTTTTTGGTCCCCCCTTGCTTTATGGACGTTTGAAAGGCCCTTGTGCTGCATTCTTTAGCTTTTAAGAGGCTCTCATATGTAAGGGAGGCCCTAGGTTTGTAAAAATCAATTTTTGAATCATATGCGAAGAAGCTCAAGCTTTCTCTTTCTCTCAAAATCTTAAGTTCTTTTTATCCTTCTGAAAGGTGCTAAGTCTTGAGTGGAATCCTTTATAGGATTGTGGGTGGCATAGCCTTTAAGCAATTCTTAGTGGATCCTTAGTCTTGATTGGTGGCCTAGCCTTTAAATCAAGTCATATCTTGTTACTAAGAGGAAATTTGCAATTAAACTCAAGCAAGCTACATCCGGCCCATTTAGTTCACGCTCTAGTTTCTCATTATACTTTTTACTTTTCGCTCTAGCAATAGCTACTTGACTATCACAATGTAAAGAAATAGGAGGAATAGGTTTGGGAAATAAAGGAATACCACTTGTCAAACTCTTAATCCAATCAACTTTTATGCATGCAGCATCCAAGGCAATTAATTCAGCCTCTATGGTGGATCGTGATATTATCGTCTATTTTGCTGATTTTCAAGAAAATGCACTACCTGCTAATGTAAAATATAACCCGTGTTTGATTTAGCTTCATGTGAATAAGTAATTCAATTGGCATCACTATAACTTTCTAAAACAGCCGGAAAACTAGTATATTGAATAACATAGTCCATAGGCTCTTTCAAATATTTTAGAACCCTCTATAATGCGGTCCAATGAAATGTATGAGGACCATGTGTATATCTACCCAATCTTTCAACTGCACAATCAATGTTTGGTCTATTATGGTTCATTAGGTACAACAATGATCCACTCAATTGGGAATATTTATATTGAGAAACACTAGCACCTTTATTCTTTTTCAAACTGATAGTTGGATCAAGAGGGGTAGATAAAGGGCTCACATAATAATAATGATTAAATTTTTTCAAAAACTTCTCGATATAATGGGATTGAGTTAAGGCAATTGAATCACCATCTCTTATAATTTTAATTTCCAAAATAACCTCAACTGGACCAAGGTTCTTCATATCAAAATTATTCTTCAAGAAATTCGTTGTGTCATTTATCACATGCATATTACCGCCAAATATCAAGATATCATCAACATAAAGAGAAAGCATAAAGCAAGAACTCTCCACAAGATTCACATATGCACACTTATTGCCTTTGTTAATTAGGAAACCATTAGACAACATAACTTTATCAAATTTTTCATCTCATTAGATAGGAACCTGTTTTAGTCCGTGAAGAGACTTTATAAGTTTGCACACTCTATTCTCTAGTTCAGGCACAACAAACACTTCTGGTTGTTTCATATGAATTTGTTCTTCTAACTCACCATTCAAAAACACAGTTTTCTTGGTTGTGGCCTTGAGCTACTAGTCTTGCCTTGAATTTTTCAATTGAACCATCGATTCTAAGTTTCTTTCTAGAAATCTATTTACACCCAAGGGTTTTAGATCCAGGCGGAAGATCCATTAGCACCCATGTTTTATTAACCATAATAGAATCCATTTCATCATTCACAACTTGTTTCCAAAAAGAAATATCAATAGACAATATAGCCTCTTTATATGTTTTAGGATCATCTTCAAGCAAAAACATCACCACCAAAACTTTTATTTTTTTCTCCTCCCTTTACTCCTTGTAGGTTCATCACAAGCTTGAATGAAAGTCCTATTCTCTTTATTTAAAGCATAATCTGAAGAGAATTCTTCACAAATTGGTCTAGAAAATTTATTCTTCATAGGGAAAATAGTCTCACAGAAAACTGTATCTCTAGACTTAATAATAGTATTATTAGAAATTTCAAAAACTTTTGAATCAAACACCAAAAATCTATAGGTAGTACTATTTAGTGAATGACCAACGAACATGCAGTCAACAGTCTTAGGAGCAATTTTTTGTTTATTCACAACAGGGATATTCACCTTAGTCAAGTATGCCCACACTTACAAATATTTAAGAGAAGGCTTTTCATTTTTCCCTAATTCATAAGGGGAATTTTCATAATTTTTAAAAGACTCTTTGTTAAGAATTAAGCAAGTAGTATATAAAGCTTCTCCCCAACAATTATTAGGCAAACCAGAACTAATAAGCATAACATTTACCATATCAAGCAAATTTCTATTTTATCTTTCAACCACCCCATTTGACTGTGGTGCGTAAGACGGAGTTACCTCATGAATTATACAATGTTCAATACAAAAATCTCTCGTCTCGATAGGAGCATGCTCACCACCTTTATCGGACCTTAGAATTTTTATTCTCTTTTCTAGTTGATTCTCAACTTCAGCTTTATAAATTTTAAACTTATCAAACAAATCACTCTTAGAGCAAGTCAAATACGTATAGCAACACTTTGAAAAATCACCAATGAACGTTATGAAATGCTGACTACCACCATGAGTCAAAACACGTTGACTAACACAAACATCACCATGAATTAATTCTAGCAATACAGTATTTTTCTCCGCAGATTTAAAAGGTTGTGCTAGTTGTTTAGCCTCCATAGAAACTTGACATCTATCATTCAAATCTACAGATCTAGATGCATCATCTTTTTAATAGTATTTTTATTCACATGGCCAAGTCTCCCTTGCCAAGTATCACAACATTTAATATTAGTGACAGATAATTATGAATAAGAAATTGCATCACTAGAATAGGCATTGCATTCATTCTAAATAAATCATCTAACAAGAAACATTTACCAACAAATTGACCATGTCTACTAAGTACAACTTTATTGGAGCAAAAGTTAACATTATAACCATGATTATCTAGAGGAGACATACTAATCAAATTTTTCCTAATACAAGGAACATGATAAGCACCATCTATTTCAAGAAATTTTCTACATGATAATTCTAACTTGACTTGGCCATCTCCTAGGGCTCAACCCACACTCCTATTCCCCATGCTCACAGTTCTTGTGCCTAATGCCTGATAGGATAAAAATATGTTTTTATCAGTGCATATGTGAACAATAGCCCCAGAATCTATCTACCAATCATATGTGTTAAAAATTGTATTTAACTCAGGGCTACTAGCAAAATACCTATTAGATGGGAAATCAAAGGTGGCCCCCACATTCATGACATTGGTATGTAGCTTAGGGGGCAATTGACCTTTAAGGGGCTTCCTATTCTAACGATGACGGAAGTAGTAATCCTTAGCAATATGGTTTGTGATTCTACATACCTAACATTGCCTTCTACCTTGATTATTACCTTTAGTCTTATTGTCATTCGACTAATTGTCCCCATTCCTAAAAAATCTTTTAGGACCATTTTGCTTAAACTTAGTAGGCCTAGGTTTGTGGGAGGCTTCAACTATGAGAGCCTTAGCTTGAAATTCAGATTTGTGATTTTAAGAAGAATGATGTTTATCCTCAATTCTCATAGTAGAAAACAAATCATCTAAAGAAACTTGATTATACGTTTGTAAAAGACATTCAACAAATTTAGTCCAATATGGCAAAAAATGACTCTGAGGTATCCTGAGTTTTAGGATAGCAGCTTTTGACCCTTGACTTTTTAAACTAACACGAGGGTACCCTATGTTTTCAAATAAAAGACTCGCAAGTCCTTTTTCTTATTATTTTGCTCCTCAAGCTTTTAGAAATTGCAAAAAGCCCCCTTAGTTGGGTAAAATATGCAAATAAGCTATTTTTAGGATTTTTTCAAGAAATATGTTTGTTTTAAATGATTAACCTTCTTATAATGACTTTACTAGTACTAGTTATCACAATCTACTATTTATATTATAAATATTATACTTTATGTGGTTATAGGTCTATCATGCTTAGCAGAATAATTAAAGCTTAATTAGAGAGTTTTGACTATTAACTGAACTTAGTCGGCACCGGACTCCGGCATTCCTCTAACTTTCGGTTTACAGATATTACTAATTTAAATCACACTTTCCTTAGATCAGACACAACACATATTTATTTCGTTTCCTACCTTGAATCATAGTCACTAATTAAGTGACTGTGTCCCTTCTTAGCACTCAGTCTCTCCTTTTTTAGAGGGGATGGGGTACATAGGATGCCCTAACGGGTACAGTGCACACACTAATATTTTCACATGACTACAACTGTCTTCACATAGCTACAATAGACAACATTATTTTATTGAATAGACATGGACAAAATATTACAATAATGGTGCAATCACTTTTCAAAACCTTTAATTGCTGACAAGACTAGTCATCTATATTAAGATTTTGCATGCCCCTTGTCCAATAATATCTTCCAATCTAGCATTATCCAGATAATCAAAATCCTCATTAAGTTAAAGATGCTCAGGATCCTATTTTTTAAATAATTCATGAAGATATTTCTTTTCTTTTTCTAATAAGAATTTTTTAACTCCAACATCAAGGAGATAATCAAAAATGTCTTCTAAAGTAGCTCCCTCTACCTTCATATATTTGCTGAACTCATTATGGTAGGTGAAAGTAGTATTTTCGCAATGCATTAGCACTACTCCTTGCTCAATCAATGCCCACATTTGATGGTCAATATTAAAAAAACCGATGACTGTTGCCAAAGCAGGATCACAAAGTAATTCATGTCATTATGGAAACCATTCCACTTGTTGATCTTTGGGGTTGTCTAAATCAACTAATTGAACCAAATAATGGGCTGGTCTGGCCTTTCCATTTTCGTACTCAATTAGTGCATAATGTACTTCGATGTATAGACATCTATTGTATGGAATTGTTGTTGGACAATTAGGAGATGTAGGAATCCAATGGATCCTTCTAAACATGCATTGTTGAAATTTAGTTAGTCTTGAAGAAAATGGGTACTTTGGATCTGGGATTTTTATAAGATAAACTACCATTCCATATTCCCGGACTTTCACGACTGGGTCATTTAGAGAGATTGAATTTGCTGAAAAGCGAACACTACAAACCCCAAATCTATCGGGAAAGTCAATTGTTGTACTCCAAAATTCCCAAATATCATAGGAATAATTATGGTAATAGTCAATGCATGCTGCATACCACTCGTTGAACCATTTTTCATGAACATGAGAACCATTTTTTTTTCTTGGATATCATAAGAATCTTAGGTAATTAATTTGTAACTCTAAAAGGGGAAATCTTTGTGCTATTAGGTAGGTAGAAGGTAGCAGACCAAAACATATATACTTTTTGTTTGAAATTCCAAAATATCCATGGGGATTCTACTAGAAGGAGGAACCCGTTCTAGTAATAATGGCATCTCATTTTGGATTTCCTCCTTTTCTCGTAGGAGTTCTACTCTAATGATCACCATTGACGAGTTGTCGAGTTAAACTATTTGCCAGAGAGTTCTTGATCCCTATATATGTTCAACATAGAAGGAAAACTAGTTGAGCCATAATTTCCAACGTAGGAGTTGCCCTTGCGCTTGCGTATCAGTTGAAATAAGAAAATGTTTTGGAGCTAAACAGATTAAGAACATTTCGATTCCCCTTATGACAACAAGGATTTCTTTTTCCATCGTAGGATAGTTGCATTATGCCTTATTAAAACTTCAACTGCAATATTTGTAGATTTTTTTCTCCTTCTTTGATTTTGAGTACTGCACTCAAGTGTTCATTGCCGGCGTCTGTCTTAAGAATTAATTCATTTCCTTCATTAGGCAAATTAAGAATAGAAAGATTTATTCACATCTTTTTGAAGTTTTGAACAATTTTTGAATCACTAAGGGTCCATGTCCAACTTACTTCTTTCTTGAGTTTCTGCTGCAATGACTTTCTCAATTTAGCTAAATCCTTGATGAAATTTGAAGCATAGGTAAGGCATCCAAGAAACCTTTCTAACTGCTTCATATCTTCAATCTTTCTAGGAAAATTTTCTATTTTCTCAGAATGTGCTTTTGCATAATGAAATCTGAAGCATAGGTAAAGCATCCAAGACATCGTCTTTGTGCTGTTCTATGGTTTTGGAAAAGATAAGGATATCATCAATGTAAACTAAACAACAGTGATTAAGGTCTTTGAAGATGTTATCCATTCTTCTTTGGAATAGGTGCATTTCTTATACCAAACGACATTACTATCCACTCATAATGCCCTTGAGGGGCACTAAATACAGCTAAATGAATGTTTTCTTCATCCATTTTTATTTGCCAGTACCCGCTTTTGCAATCTATTTTCGAGAACTAGGAGGATCCTTGAATTCTATTGAAAATGATTGTTTTGCTAGGAATATAATAATTATCAAAGACAGTATTCCCATTAAGCTTTTTGTAATTGATTACATTTTTGTTTTCCCCCTTTTCTCTTCAGGATGATTTCTTACCTTAAAAGCGGGACTGGTGTGAGGACTCTTGCTATTGCTGATTACTATTCCTGATTAATCCTTTATCCAAAAGCTCTTTGATTTATTTATAAAACTCTTGGATATTCTGATGTGTATACACCGTTTGTTTGATTCGAATAATAGTGTTGGGATTTAACAAAGTGATTTTAGCAAATATTTTATTTTTATCCCAAAATTTTAGAGGATTATCAAAGTAGAGTTCTTTCCATAATTGCTCTTGTTGTTCAGCAATTTGCTCTTTAATAGATAACTCAAGTAATGAGATTTCAGTGTTACCTCACCTTGTGCAGGCATTACCTTTTCACCACATTGACTGCACGTAAACTCAATTTTTTGATGAGTGTAAGGCTTAATTTTTCAATAGGAACTGAGTTACCATTAATTGTGAATACTATTTGGTTTATGGTTTGTTTGCATGTAGAATATAGTCTCTGAAAATTATTTTCAATAAACATATCATGAGAGGGTTGATCAATAGCCCATAGAACTGGTATAATGCATTGGAATCTTCCTACTTCTATGGTTATCCTTCCTATGGCCTCTTTGTGGGCTCATTATATTATTGTCAGCTATCATTACTTGTAAAGGATTCTTAGCTTTCTTCCACATGAATTTTGAAAATAAGGACATTTTTGCAAAACAGACAGAACAGCCACTATCTATATAGGCACACAATTCATATTTATTATATGCCTCTAAACATACATTTATTGGGATATAAATGCTATTAGGATTCTTGTTGGTAACTTCATAACATATCTCCATAGTCATATTTTTAACTAATTCATCTTCGTAGATTGGTTCACTAATAGTTCTTGTTTTGTACCCAATGACTTTTCTATCTAAACTCATACTTCGGTCTACACTATATCGTGCAGGTTCAAAACTCATTCTACTCATTTCACTAGGCACGTTGATTGTATCATATTGTTTAAGCTATTGTTGAGTTGATGAAGACCGTTCTCTATTTTGGTCTTGCACTCATGCTTCTTAATAATTGGGGTTTAATGGTAATTTTATTCTCATCAATTTTTATCACATTTTTCTTATTGATTTTTGCAGGGTTGGCAAAGCTAGATATCCATGGATGATCAATCTTTCTCTCCTGCGAATTGGATTTAATCCTCTGAAGTTTTTGCATAGGGGTAGGACTTTTAAATTTTTTTGCCTCTATCAATTTACCTTAGTCTTTGCATTTATAGTATTATCTGATTTGTAGATAATTTTCAAAATATCCCTAGTAGTTATCCTCCTCTTTTCATGTCCATCATAACTGTTTTTATCGTAAGAGATAAGAAGTTTTTATCAAATTCATCTTTGAGGCTTACGTAATATCCAGGTTGACAATTGAATCCTACGAATTCGTTACATAAATTGGTCTTAATCCCTGTGATAATTTGATTATTAAATTTGGTATGCGTAATTTCACAAAGCAAAGTATCAAGATCAATATCTTTGTCATAATATTGTGATGGAGTGATTTGAACTTAGGCGTTTCCAACATGGATATACTTATATTTTCTATCCTTGTTATGCTTAAGGATATTTTTCGAATTAATAAGATTAACTTCTCCCACATCATGTTCACGGTCTTTGATTTCTAGATCTCCTTTTATTATTTAACATACGTATTTACTTTTTAATTGAAAGATGGTCAGTTTATAGATCATGTCTTTTTGAACTATGGGAAGGACTCAATCTCCTTTGACTTCTTTGTTCTCATTGTCTAAAACAAATTCTTCTCCTTGAAGGTCACCAAGAATAATCGAGTTACTTTCCATCATATGACTATTCTCTTCATAATCACTTTCTTCATATTTGTCTTCTAGTATAATTTCTACAATTCCTTTAGTGTTATTTAGGGCAGGTCAAGTGCCTCTTCCTTACTTAGCTCAAAGTAATCCAGGCTTCCTAGAGTTTCAATAAGCTTATTATTCTTCCTATTTTTACATTCATTAGCATAACGTCCTACTTCTTCGCATGTCCAACATTTGCAGTTGTTTCTCCCTGCAGAACAATAAGCTATTTTCCTAAAAAAAAAACTTTGATTTTTAGGACTTGGCTTGTTATAATATTTTCTTTTATATTTATCTTCGTTTTCCTTATTAAAACTCTTTTTCTTATAAAATTTTCTTTTTCTTCTTCTTTTAGGATCCTTTTCCCATTGGTGAGGTGAATCCCAATAAAGTAGGAATTGCTTCTTAATTTTTATGTTTTTTTTTTGGCTTTTGGAGATCAAGATATTAATCATTGACCCCTTTTTTAAATAAAAGATTCTTGAACTTCATTAATTATAGAATTTATCGGATATGGCAGTTTGTCATAGAACATACCAAGATTAGTTTTATTATGCCCAATTTTATAAAAATATTAACTAAATTCAGCAGTATAATTATCCAGATACCTCATATCCCATAACTTTATATTATTAATCTTTCTTTGCCTTTATCTTGCGCTTTCTTCATAATTAAGTTTAGCTCCAATAAACTCAGTTTCGATTTGCTTGCACAAATTTTTGAACATTACAGCTGGTATTTCCATCATTCTTAATTCGTTTTACCATCTTTATTTAATAAATCATACCAGTCGGCTACAGTGCTAGAAAAACTATGCTCGATATAATTTAAGAAATTTTCTACAGTTTATGTGGTATTTACTATTTAAATTTGAGATACTATTCATTCCTCTTTTCTAGTGCTCAAATGTTTCTTCTCCATTATGACCTCCATCAATGTTTAAGATATATCCGGTTTAGATAATTAGGGTAAGGCTAATCTCTTTAAAGGTTAGAGTTTCCTTGGGATAAATCCAAATGAAAAGCTAGTTGTACATCTTGCTGAAACACACTTAGGCCTCATAAAATGGGTATTTCTTCTAGGAGGTTCATCAAAATTCCTCAAGTTTAGGAACCAAATTGTTAATTAGATTAGATTATTTCATTTCCAATCTGATTAATCTCGTCGTCAAATATCATTTTACCAAATTTTTTATTCAGTTTCTTTCTAATTTCTTCTAAAGGTACAACATTAAGATCTTTTAACTTAATTCGGTTCATCTGTTGATATATTTCTTCTTCTAACTGGACATTATATGTCACTTCATTATCATCAGATAATCCGCCCTGTTTATCAATAATTGTGCCCATGATTTTGTTTAATTTTCTGAATTTTTTCTTTCTCAAACATATCCTTTAGTTCGTCAAGATTATATTGCTTATACTACATCCTCTTTTTCTTTCTCGACCTTTTCAAACTATTTTTCCATTGATTTTTCTCCAACTTCTTTTTGGATTTTATGTCGTGCAATGGAAATGGATTTTTGCTTTTTGGGTTTAGGAAAGGATATTTATGTTGAAATGGAGTCCTAATACTTAAAGTCGATTTTTCACTATGTTTGATTTCGTTAACTAGAGAAAGATGGATTATAGATAATTGCTTCTTAATCTCCTTGACTCCAGTCTTAATTTTTGTAAGTGTGCTGTTAATTCTAAAATCATATCAGTGATATAATTTAGTTGGGGTGCTACTGAAGTGGTTCCTTATGGGGTATGGACAATACGTGAATAGTTAGCAGCAGGACAAGTATGTGATAATTAAAGCATTAAACACACTTAATTAGCTTAATTAAGTATTAATTAACATAATAATCTTAATTATTTTTGATCACTGGCTCTTATATCAGATTAAAGAGGGCTTCAAGTAGCACTAATGAGCAGAGTGTCACGTGCACAAATTAAAATTTTTCGAAAGTAAGCTTTTAAGGATTGGGGTTTTAAATGCAAATATGAAAAGATTAGGGTGTTATGTAAAAATTAGATTAGTAAATTGGGTCCTTTTGTTGGTTATCTCATAAGTCAAGATACCTTACAATTATTTTTAAAAATTAAGGGTCATTTTTTGTTGTTTGCACAAAACTTGAGGTACCTTCATGTATTTTTTCCAAAAGATGGTGGCAAGGAACATAGACAGATTCACTTTGTTCAACTCCTTTCATTTTCAACTCATAGACCAAGTTTTCAAAATCATGAAGCTGATCAAATGAATTTTTATTATTAATAAATTAGAAATCAAACCAATCATTAATATTGACTCTAACCAAACTCTTTTCAGTAGTAGCATATTTTTGGTCGAAAGTAGTCCATAAATCACAAGCAATGTTGGTATGACAGAAAATGCGATAAATATTGTCAGACAAAGCACCTAAGATACGACCATGGCAAATCACATCTTTGTCAGCAATGCCATCTTTTTTAGGATCATTAGCCCTTTTAGAAATATCTCCATTAATGGGAGTTTTGTTAGACTTTTTAGCTTGCTTCTTAAGACCATCTTGAATTATACAGAAAAGGCCTAGTTCAATTAACCAAAACTTCATCTATGGTTATCAACATGAGAGGTTTTTGCCATCAAATTTGTCAGGTTTGCTAGTCAAGGTTTTTAGTGCATCCACTTTCCAAATTAGTAAAACTAAACTTTCATCTCCAAACTTGTAGAAAATAAATCACAAAAAACACATAATTCTACTAATCAAGAAAGTAGCAACAAATACATATAAAAATTTAGCTAAGATAAGGTAAGAAAGATCTGTGTTGAAGTATGCAGTAGCATTCTCTTTAGAGATGAAATACCCCACTACAAAGATTGAATATTGTAGATGCAGCTCTCTCCAAAGATTCGACATTACAATGGCAGATCTATTGTCTCAATTCAGGGTGGTCCACCTATGAACATTCATCATCATGTGTACAGTGCAGATCTAGAATTTCAATTCAGGGGTGTCCACCTATGAACATTCATCATCATGTGGTCCTCTTGCATTATTTAATTTCTTTACCTTTTTCAGGTTGTTTTCTTTTGAAATATCTTAAAATGGAATTGGATCGATCCATATCAAAATGGAAAAAAAAAGGTGAACTTAGAAATTAAGCTCATTTAGTTTAAACAAGCAACACATTTGTTCAAATGAAGAGCCGAGACAGCGACATAACAAGCAATGACACAAATGCCAGCTACCAAGCAATTGATCAATTGATTGAAAATCTAGCAATAAGAAACGCATTAGTTCACTCAAGAGCTACTATTATCATGAATCCACCCATATTTTCGTACTTCATTTTCCACTTAAAATATGCACATGAATCAATCAATGGAAAACAATAATCAATTAATCATGCAATTTCCAAAACAACTCAAAACAAAATACAAGGATCAATCAAACTTAGGTGGAAATTTGGAATTCCAAAAATGTTCATCACTTGCAAATCTACACAAAATTGATACTTAATTATACAATCTAAATTGTCTGGGAATCAAACTGAACTTAGGCGTTAAAAATTAAACAAAAAAAGAGAAAATTTTGGAAAGAACAAGGCAAACCTAATTGACTGATGAGTCGAACTAGAGGTTTAGTGTCAAACAATTTCTCTAATCAACCTCTCTCTACAGATCATAAGTTAAACAAGCAATTATAATTAATTCAAGCAAAAAAAATTTGTAAATGTTAAAAATTAAAATCGTCAAATCAAAACCCTAACGGGCAATAACCTTACCTGCTGTAGTGCTTCGTGATGGTCGGTGGTGCCGTGGTAGACTGTTCGGCGGCATTGAGTCCACCTGTGTTGGTGGTTGGCGATGGCAGTCAGAGGGGTCAGGGAGGATGAGGCAATAAAACTGTGAGAGGCATAGGGGTTGAATGAAAAAGAACGCTCCTTAGAGGCTAGTTGAAGAATGAAAAAGGTAGAGCTGAGGAGTGGGCTTATTATTCATCAATTGCTTTATTTATCAAATGTCCAAGTCAGGCAGACAACAAGCCTTCAATTTAGCATTGTGAAGTGTTTTTTGGGCCTTTTTAAGGGTGTCCACTCATAATATTTTTAAAGCCTTTAAATAAGTTCATTAGAGATTTTTTTTGGGTTAGGGGTGTCCATGGACACCCCTGGGCTGGTGATAAATCCGCCCCTATTCGACAACCTGACAGTTCTTCTCCTTACAGGGATTAGAACCCCGAACCAAGTTTTCAACTCAATGCTCACTTGAAAAATAAATAAAATTGTGGAGGAAAGTTTAATTGGGAAGTTAAATGAAACCTTCCCCTACAAAACTAACAAAGTCAGTCAATGGAAACCGAACAATGCTAGTAATGTAGAGGAATAAAATAAAACCTCAAATGATAATATGAAGAAAAAGGAACTTAGAGCTAAAATGCTTTGTAATTGTGCATATAATCCCCTCGAAGCTTAGCCATTTTATAATTTACAATTAAAGCTTGATGTTGGCCAGACAGTAGCAAATCCAGCAAAAACCTCCACGAAAATAGTGGATAGAACCCACTTGCTACATGAGCCAAATGTCAAGCAAAGACTATTGAATTTGTTACTAGCGAATCCCATTAAATTAGAAACCAACTCTCAGTATCTTAGTGGGAGTGATTCCAAAAAGACAAAACTCCACTTCATAAAATTAAACGATAAATATTAAAATTAATTAGATCTACTATAAATTAATGCCAAATGTATTTGAAGAATAGGTAAGGTCAACGTAGCTAATAGTTTCAAAACATATTTTAATAGGCTAGTTTAGAAAGATAATTTACAAAATATATATTTTTCTAATAAAAAGTTTTTAATTTTGAATGATAATTTCCAACAGATTAGCTATTTAAACACAACACAAGAATGGGTAATTTCTTACAATAAAACCCAAACACTAGAAAAGAACTGCAATGAGATTCAACAAGAAGACCATTTCAATACAAAACCAATGACAACCAACATTGGTACGGCTACAACGCTTGCATCAATGTTCATAGCACAACAAACAATTTCAGTTTGAGCTTAAATTCTCTAGTGCGAAAGTCTCATAGTCTCATTCCTCATTTTGAGTTCAGCAATAATCGATTGACTATTATCGCATAATAATCTCAAATCAATTTTGGGCTTTGAATGGAATTGGAGGGTTCGTTTTATAGACTAGGACTAGGGTCACGGTTTATTCGAGCAAGCTTCGATGTTCTCACTTTCAATCAAATTTGAACTTGTAATCTAATTCATGTTAGCGAATAGCTATCTATGGTTAGAGAAGAGGGATTGTTCCCAAATCATGGGCAAGCAAGCTTATGGGATTTCGTCTATTGTAGGAAAAGCAATATGTTTTGCAGCCGATGGAATTTTAACTTTTTTCCTTTTCAATCATGAGCTATTTGACTGCTAAAAAAAAAGCCAGATACGATGCTTTAATGCTAAAATCATAATTAGGGGACTATGTTATTAGAATATATGTAAAAGGTCCAATATTCTATGGAAACTGTTTTAATGGGACAATTTATTGTTTTTATTTTCATGTTTCACCCTAAACTATTCATATTAGCATTTTAACTCTAATCCTTAAAAACTTACTTTTGAAAATTTTAAATTTGTGCATGTGTAATTTCTTCTCATAAGTACTACTCGAGACCCTCTGTCATTTGGTATCAGAGCCACGTGACCAAAAATAATTAAGATAATTAAGTTGATTAATGATTAACTAAGCTAACTAAGTATGTTTAATGTTTGAATTATCACCTACTTACCCTGCTCCTAATTATTCACATATTGTTCACTCACTAGAAGAAACAACTTCTGTAGCACCTTAATTAAACTATATCACTGATGTGGTTTTAGAATTAAAAGTCGAATTAGCAAAAATTAAGACTGAAGTTAAGGAGAATAAGAAGAAATTATCTGTAATCCATCTTTCTTTAGTCAACAAAATTAGACATAGTGGAAAATCTACTTTAAGCAGTAGTACTCCATTTCAACATAAATATTCTTTTCAATACCCAAAAAACAAAAAATTGTTTTCTTTGCATGATATAAAAATCCAAAAAGAAGTAAGAGAATAACTAATAGAAAAATCATCTGAAAAAACGAGAAAGAAGAAGAGGATGGAGTATAAGCGGTAATCTCGAAGAATTACAAAGTATTTTTGATAAAGAACAAAATCTGGAAGAATTAAACAAAATCATGGGTGCAATAGTTAATAAACAAGATGTATCATCTAATGACAACGAAGAGACAAATAATGTCTAGTTTGAAGAAGAAATATATCAACAGATAAACCTAATTAAACTAAAGGAACTTAATGTGGTACATTTAGAAGAAGTTAGAAGGAAATTGGATAAAAGATATGGGAAAATGGAATTGGATGACGAAATCAAAGAGATTGGAGAAGAACTTAGCATAGATGAAATCGAGTCCAATCTAGTTAATAATGTTATTTTCAAACCTAAAGAATTTGGTGAACCTTATAGAAAAAAATACCCACTTTATGAGACCTAGATACATTCCAGTAGGATATACAACCAAATTTTTCTTTGGTTTTATCCCTAGGAAAACCACTACTTTTGAGGAACTTGGCATTATTCCAATTAGCCAAATAGGATACATCTTAAACATCAATGGAGCTCCTAATAGAGAAAAAATACTTAAGCATTGGAAAAAAGGTGTAAATAGTGTCCAAAACTTAAATACTGCATGGACTGCTGGAAAATTTCCTAAACTATATCAAACATAGTTTTTCGAGCACTGTAGCTGATTGGTATTATTCATTGAATGAGAATGATGAAAGTACATTAAGAATGATGGAAACACCAACTACAATGTTCAAAAATTTATGAAAGACAATCAAAAGTGAATTTATCGAAACTAAACTTGATTATGAAGAAAAGGCTAGAAAATGACAAAGAAAGATTAATAACATAGAGCTTTGGGGTATGAGATATTTGGAGAATTATATTGCTAAATTTAGTCAATATTATTACAAGATTGGGCACAACGAAACCAACCTTGGTATGTTTTATGATAAATTACCATATCCGATTAATTTTATAATCAATGAAAGATACATTGCATGGCTTGAGAAAGTAGATGTCATTGATACCATTGGTACAAAAATCTCTTATTTAAGAAAATGTGCCAATGATAAATGTCTTGATCTCCAAAAGCATAATTAAATGAAGAAGCAGTTTCTAAGTTGTTGGGATTCTCCTCGCCAATGAGGAAAGGAACCTGAGAGAAGAAGAAATAAGAAATTTTATAAGAAAAAGAGTTTTAACAAGTAGAAATGAGAGAAATATAACAAGAAATATTATAACAAACCAAACCCTAAAAAATGAAGATTTTCTAGAAAAGTTGCTTACTGTCCACACAAAAAAAAACAACTGCAAATACTGGGCATGCGGAGAAGTAGGACATTATGCTAATGAATGCAAAAATAAGAAGAATAATAAGCTAATTGAAACTCCGGGTAGTCTCGATCATTTTGACCTTAGCAAGGAAGAGGTGCTAAGATCTAGCCCTAAAAAACAAGGGAATTATTGAGATTGTTCTAGAAGATGAATATGAAAAAAGTAATTACAAAGAAACTAGTCATATGATAGAAAGTACCTTAATTAGTTTTGGTTATTTTCAAGGAGAAGAATTTATTACTGATAATGAGAATGAAGATGTCAATATGATCTTCCTATAATTCAAAAAAGACATGATTTATGAAAAATCCATCTTTCAATTGATGAGCAAGTATGTATGCGACATGATGAAAAGAGATTTAGAAATACAAGTCTGTGAGTGTGATGTGGGAGAAGTTAATCATATTAATTGGAAAAATACTCTTAAGCATAACAAAGATAGAAAGTATAGGTATATCCATGTTAGAAGCGTCCAAGTTCCAACTATCACTCCATTATAATATTATAGCAAAGATATTTACATTTATACTTTGTTATGTAATATTAGGCATACCAAATTTAATAATCAAATTATCATAGGGATTAAGACTAATTTATGTAATGGATGAGTAGGATTCAATTGTTGATCTGGATACCATGTGAGTTTAAAAGATGAATTTGCTAAAAATTTCCTATGTCTTATAATAAAAACAGTTGGCATGGACTTGAAAAAAGGAAGTAACCCACTGAGGATATTTTGGAAAATATTGTATAAATTAGATAATACCATAGACCCAAAGACTAAAATGACAATGATAGAGGCAGAAAAATTTGAGAGTCCTACTCCAATGCAAAAAATTCAAAGGATAAAGTCTAACCTATAAGAAATAAAAATTGATAGGTTATGGATATCTAGCTTTGTCAATCCTAAAATATCAATAAGAAGAACGTACTAAAGACTAATGAAAATAGTAAAATTACAATTGAACCCCAATTATTAAGAAGCATGAGTACAAGAATAGAATGGGAAGAAGAGTCTTCATCAGTTAAAGAAGAGCTTAAAGAAGATGATATAATTAGCAAGATTAGTAAAATGAGTAGAATGAGCTTTGAATATGGAAGACACATTATAGGCCGAAGTATGAGTCTAGATAGAAAAGTCATTAGATATAAAACAAAAACTTCTAGTGAGATAATTGATGAGGACCAATTCGTAAAAAAATATGCCTATAGAGATATGCTATGAAGTCACCAATGCAAATTCTAATAGCATCTATATCCCAATAAATGTATTTTTAGAGGGATATAACAAATATGAATTGTGTGCTTACATATATATTGATTATTCTGTCTGTTTTGAAAAAAGATCTTTATTTCTAAAATTTGTGTAGAAGAAAGACAAGAATCCTTTACAAGTAAAGATAACTGATAATAGCATAATGAGCCATAAGGAGGCCATGGAAGAGTTATCAATAGAAATTGGAGGAGTCCAATGCATTATACCAATCCCATACGTTACTGACCAACCCACTCATGATATGATTATTGGAAATAACATTCAGAGACTATATTTTTCATGCACACAGACCATAAACTAAATAATATTCACAATATATGGTCACTCAGTCCCTATTGATAAGTTAAATAAAGCTTTTACTAATCAGAAGATTGAGTTCACACACAGATAGCGTGATGAGAAGGTGCACAACGTGAGATAGCATTAACAATCTCACTACTTGATTTATCTATTAAAGAGCTGATTGGTGAACAACAAGAACAATTATGTAAAGAACTCTACTATGATAATCCTCTAAAATTTTATGATAAAGATAAAACATTTGCAAAGATTACTTTGTTAAATCCCAACGCTATTGTTTGAGTCAACAGATGATGTATATAGTTTAGAATATCCAAGAATTTGATAAACAAATAAAAAATGAAGAAAAACTCTACAAATATTGCAATGGAAGTCTTAATAAAGCAAATGCAACTGTCCCACAATGGAAAAAGAAATCCTTGCAGTCATAAGGGGAATCGAAAAGTTCTTAATATGTTTAGCCTGAAAACCTTTTCTTATTCGAACTGATTGCAAATGAATACTTGGTTTTGTAAAAAAGAATTTATCAAATGTGCAAGTGCAATGGAAACTTCTACGTTAGAAATTATGGCTTAACCAGCTTTCCTTCTTCATTGAGCATATAGAGGGATTAAGAACTCTTTGGCAGATAGTTTAACTAGAAAACTCACCAATAGTGATCATGAGAGCATAACTCTTGCTAAAAAAGGATGAAATTCAAAATGAAATGTCATTACTGCTAGAATGGATTTGTGCTTATAGTAGAATTCTTATGGACATTTTGAAATTTTATACAAAAAATAGATCACATTTTGGTTTGTTATCTTTTGCCTATCTAATACTACAAAGGTTTAATCTTTTAGAGTTACAAATGAATTCCAAAGGTGTCCTTATGACATTCAAGAAAAAAAATAGGCTCCCATGTTCTAGAAAAATGGTTCAACGAGTGGTATGTGGCCTGTATCGACTACTATCATCATTATCATTATGGTATTTGGGAGTCATGGAGCACAACGATCTTCTTTCTTGATAAAGCTGAAGTTGGTGGTGTTAGTCCCCCAATAAATTCAATCTCTCCATGTAAGCCCATCGTGAAAGTCTAGGAATATGAAGTGGTAGTTTACCTCATGGAAATTCCAGGTTCAAGGTTTTCATTCTTCTCAAGACTAACTAAGTTTCAACAATGCATGTTTAAAAGGATCCATTGGATTCTCACATCTCCTGATGGTTCAACAAAAATTCCATATGATAGAAGTCTGTATGCCGAAGTGCATTGCGAAGTAATCAAATATGAAAACAGAAGAGCCAAACCAGCCCATTATCTTATTCAAATAATTGATTTAGATGATCCTAATTATCAACAATAGGAATGTTTCCACAACGATAAGAATTAGTTAGTGATCTTGCTCTAGCAAGAGCCATCGATTTTTACGTTTATTATCAAATGTGGGCATTAATTGAACAAGGAAGAACACTAATGCATTGCGGGAATACAACTTTCATCTATTATAACGAGTTCAACAAATATATGAAAGTAGAAGGAACTACTTCAGAAACTGTCTTTGATTATTTGTTTGATGTTGAAGCAGGAGAATTCTTATCAGAAAAAAAAATATATATATTTTCATGAATTATATAAAAAATGGGATCCAGAACATCTCTAACTTGATGAAGATTTTGATGATCAATTGGATAATGTTGGACTAGAAGACATTACTGGAGATGAAGGCATGTAGAATCTTAATATAGATGACTAGTCTTGTCAGCATTAAAATGTTCTGAAAAGTTACTGCTCTATTATTATACTATTTTATCGAGTGTCAAGTCAAGAAAATAATATTGTCTATTGTAGCCATATAAGGACAGCGGTAGCCATGTGAAAAATATCATTGTCAACTGTAGCCAGTAGAACATCCTATATAGTCCATCTCTTGTATAAAGGAGAGGCTGGGTGCTGAGAAGGAATACGGTCATTTGAGCATACTTGAGCAAAAGAGAATTAGGGATTCTCCATTTCTCTATCAGCTAGCATCTTTGATGATCTTAGTAGCTTAAATCCCTCTTCAATCTTTCCATTGTAATATTTTCACTTTTAAGCTTTCAATAAAAGAAGCTTCTCAGTAGGGAATGTTATTTAATCGAACCTTATGTCTTAAATATTCTAATTTTTTGATTAAAGTCTCATTACCCTTTAAAAATATAAAAAACTTAATTAATGACTATGGTCTAATGTAGGAAACAAAACGGGTCTATGTTGTGTCTAATTTAAGGAATTTGTGGTTGAGATTTAGCAATATCTATAAACTGAAAGTTAGAGGAATACCAAGGTCCAATGGCAACTAAGTTTAGGTAATAGTCAAAACTTTATTTAGTTATTTTGCTAAGCATGGTAGACCATTAATCACATAAAATATAATATTTATGATATAAGTAATAAATTGTGATAAGTAATACCAATAAAGTCATTATACGAATTCTAAACGATAATATAAGCTTAGTTTTCTAAAAAAGTCTAAAAGTTTGAGTATTAAATAGAAAGTTCAAAAAGTTGTGGGTTGGATCATTACTAAAAAATCTGTTTTCTCCGACGGAAAATGCCGACCGAAATAGAGACCGTTGGAGAGGCCGGCGGACATGGCTACTGAAGGACAGAAACAACAAAAAGGGCAGACGGATTGTCCGATGGACAAGTATTCCGTCATAAATTCCGACGGAATCCGACGGAAATCCGACAGAAATTCCGTCGGACCTCTAGTCAAAGTTGACCAGTTTTCTGCAAAAAAGGGGGGGAATTTTTTAAAAAAAAGATTCCTTATCCGACGGAATATTCCGTCGGAAGTTCCGTCGGACGTCTCTGCCCGATGGAATATCCGACAGAATATTCCGTCGGACAAAGAATATTTAACCCCCAACCCGAGTTTGTCTTCATTTTGGATAGTGAAATAGAGAGAGAGGCAACGCACGAGTTAGAGAGAGAGAGAGGGAGCGTTGTGGGTCGCCGTTGTGAGCTTGCCGTCGGCCGCCCCTGCCGCTGCCCTAACTCGCCACTACCACCGCCGCCGACTTTGTCGCCGACAACCCAATTCCACCACCAAATTCCTCTTGTAATTTCAAGTAAGTGGTTTGTTTAGTTTGTAGTAAAATTGAGATAGAATTTAACAATTATGTGATAATTTGTGTTGGTTGTTGAAATTTTATTGAGTTATTGGTAGATTCTGGGTTTTGAATTTGGTTGTGTTGATATGAATATGAAAGTTTACTATATACGTGTTGTTTGTTTAGTTTGTATTAGATATTTTGATGAAATTGAGAAATTGGAGTTACAATTTAACAATTATATGGTAATTTGTGTTGGTTGTAGAAACTTTATTGAGTAATTCGGAGAGTTTGGATTTTAAATATGGTTTTGGGCTAGCTCAGGGTGCCCAATTTTTTATAAAAAAATTTCAAAAAATTCCAACGGATTGCCGACAGAATCCGACTGATTCCGACGGAAATTTTCAATTTTTCTTTTTTTAAAAAAATTGAGGCAGATGGAGCCGACGGACCTTTTGGCCGTCGGATGCAAGCTTTTTCGTCGGTATTCCCATCAGAACTGATTCCGACGCCCTCCATTTTCCATTGGAACAGTGCCAACAGAATGTTATATTCGGTCGGAACATGGTCCCGACCCGCTGTACTCCGACGACTTATTTCGGTCGGCGATTCCGTTGAAAAATTATTTTTCCGACGGAAAAATTTACTTTTTCGGTCGAAATGTCCATCGAAAAAATCAGATTTTTTAGTAGTGAATTGAAAGAAAGAACTCCTAAAAATAACTTTTTAGTAGAACATTGGCCCCTGCTAGTAGTTTACCTAAAATAGTAAGTCCTTGGGGATACATTCTTAGAAAATTGTCCCTAAAAAATTATGTCCATAAAATCTAAGTACCCCAAAGTCGCGAATTGAAAAGATTTTACACAATTGCTAACAAATAGCTTAGTTGTAGGGACAATTGAAGTAGATGAATGTTTGGGTTTTTGTGAGGAGGCTAGGGTTTTTCGAGAGAGGAGGAAGGCGGCTCATGGTTTTTAGTAAATTATTAAATGCACCAATTATTTAACATAAACAAACACAAATTTGACTAAAGTTAATAAATTAAACACAAATAAACAAACAATAACTAATAAATAACTCCAATTCTAATTCCTAAATCCACAATCAAGAAGGGCAAAATCCTAATTTCTTAATTGATGAGTAAATCTCCAAATTAATCACTTATTTAACACAAGTTTAATAAAAATTATTAAATTAAACATAGACAAGCAAGTAATAACAAACCATATTAAACCAACTTTGAATCTTCAACAAAGAAGACAATTAGGTGAAAATCTTCATTTTTTAATTCATGAATCATGAGTAGATCACTAAGTTAATAAATCGTTTAACATGAATCTAACTAAAATCAGTAAAGTAAACATAATTATTTACAAAATACAATACTAAAAACAAAAATTGGGATTTTTCAATTAACGTCAAATTTGGAATTAGAGGACTAAAGGAGGAAACGAGCAGACTGCAGAGGCACGAGGAGGGCCACAACGACCATCCTGTGGGCCACTAGTGGCAGCGGACAGTAGTGAGGGCAACTGGGTAGAGAGAGAGAGAGAGGTGTTATGGGGGTGGGGTTCTGCGTACGTCTAGCAATTGGATCTGGGCAGAACTGAAAGAGACAAAGAAGGGTAGTGAGAGCGTGGGTATAAGTTAAAAAGTTCAAGTGAAGTGGCAATAATTTTTTTAAAAAACACACACACAAAGTGCAACAACAAGAGTCAAACACACACCATCCACAATACACAGACACAACAAATAGTAACCAACCACTCTACTAACCAACTCTTTGTGAAACTCATAGAAACTAATTAATATACATACAATTGTGTTTTTTTATTGCCAGAATATCCTATATTTAATTTTTTTTTTTAAGAAGGTGGGTGCCAATTAACACCTCTTATACCTTAATAGTTCCGTCCATGATTTTAATATTAAGTATGACAGAATAAAAATTATATTAAAAAAGATAAACAAGCTGAAGACTCATAAAAAAGTCATACTTATAACTCATATTGTGAGAAAATTGTTTCGTTTACATTAATAATAATCGGAACAAGTTCATAAATAATAATTTTTAAAAAAAGCACAAAAAGAAACAAATAAAAAATGGCCAACCCAAACAAAAATAATTATGCTCATTCTATTCCATGAAATTTTGATTAACAATGAATATCTAAAAATTTTGGTGAGCATTCACATTATGCTTAGTCAGTATTTGATATTTGGTGAGCAAATGAGTCATATTTAGTGAGTATCACTTTCATAAATGGTGAGCATTTAAATTATATGTAGTGAGCATTTGTATTCTGTTCGGTGAACATTAGTATTATATACAATATCAGGTTATAATTCACTTAGATGATACGTATCTTGTTACAAGACACTCTTAAATATCTTGTCGTAATTCAAATTAATATGTTTTATGATTTAAACACCAAATTTTTATTAATTACAACTTATTATGAGTTATAAAGTTTTAATATTCGTTAGTTACGCTGACAACTACAAACTGAAGCCCTAACCAGATCAAATCTATCCACAAGGCATATCATATGTGTAATTTTTTAAATGTAAAAGACTATGTATAAAATGATGATTTTACACAATTTACAAGTTTGACAATCTTCTACTATTCAGTCACATCATTTTTTTTCAATTTAAATATGTGATAAGATACATTTTCAATGAAAAAAAGGCACTTATCATTTTGCTAAGCAAAATATATGGTGTAAGGCTGAAAGTGTGGAGAACAAGCACAAGAGAATCGGATGTGCACATGATGGAGATATATTTTTTATGCGGAAAGTGTTAATCGTGTCCTGCCCACTCCCCTTACGTTCCAAGTTGTACTTATGTGGATAAGATGATGCAGGTGAAGGATTCTAAACGAAAATTTACAGTGAGGTCTACATGTCTCACATCATAGGAGGACAAATGAGGACCTGCGGATGTCACCTAGAGTAAAATCCAGAAGATGAAGCTGAATGAGTGCCTAAAGATGGTCTTGTGGGGAGTCTATATATGCAATACTTCTACCTACCAAAACTTGGCTCCAACGAGTGCTTCTTATTGATGATATCATTTGCCCTGTGTGCCATAATGCTAATGAATCTGCCTTCCATTTATTCAGTCTGCTTGGGGCTCACGCATACAAGTCTTGAATCTAGGGGATGTCAAGGACAAGATTTGCTATCTTTCTCGTTGGGAATATATGGAAGGCTTTCTGCCATAGGAATAAACACTGCCTACGCAATGAATCTAATCTAGACAACCCTTAACACAGTTCAAAAGGGGCTGGAGATGCATGGATGTTGGCCTGGATAGGTTATGTCGTGCTATCACAGCTTCTACAGCTGCAAACAGCTGAAAGCGTTTGCCACCAGGAGCAGAGTGTGGATGTCAAGAGTGCCCCTACAATTGATCTCCTGCCCCAAGGGGTACTTATAAATTTAATATTTATGCAGTAGTGAAAGACATAGGTGGGGCACTCACTTGGGTTGATAGAGATGGGAGGGGAAAGTGGTTGGTGCTGGAGCAAAGAAGATCAAAAGGTGCCCTATGGCCATGGCATAAGCGTCAAGGCGGCAAAGAGAAAGCAACTTTTACTGTAATGGTAGTCAAAAGGCATAAGCAAGGGATGATGAGAGGATTGCAACTACTTCAATGCTAGCTCTGATTATGGAAGAGGTATTCAGATGCCAATCCAACTTTAAAACCATTAAGTTCAGTCGGATCAGGCGAGATTATATGCACCAGCATGGCTCACAAGATTGGCATGTGGTGGTGTTCATTTACTAGCTGCTCTGAAGCATCTCTCGGTCCCATTCTAGAGGAGCCATTGACTGATACTTCTCTGGGCCGTTTATAGTCCGCTTTGCTATCCTCTCCCAGTGCTTCACACACACATACACACACACACACACACACACACACACACACACACACACACACACTGTTAACACAAAGAAAAAAGAGAGAAAGAAAGAAAGAGTGTTGTGTATTTCTTGATTGTCCATGAATCATGCATCCATACATTTATACACTATACTATCTATAAAACCAAATGAAAGGAAGAGGCGGAAAAAATGGTTAGGAAGTTGGAACAGCTTGTAAAATATCCAACTCAACAACCTGATGGAGGAATATCTTCAACACCCCCCGTCAAGCTGAGGATGGGGAAGAGATAACTTCAACCAGACCCAGCTTGGATAACAACTCCTTATGTTGATGAGAAGGAAGGATCTTTGTTAAGATATCTTCCAGTTGAAGAGAAGTTGGGATGTAGGCAAGCTGTAATAGACCTTTAAGGACCTTGTCCCTAGTGAAATGGCAGTCTAATTCGATGTGTTTAGTGAGCTCATGAAATATAGGGTTCTTACCAATTTGCAGAGCGGATTGGTTATCGCAATGGAGAGTGACAGGTTGAAGTTGAGAAAGTCCAAGCTCGGAGAGAAGCCTAACTAACCAGGTGGCTTCAGCAGCAGCATGTGACATAGCTCTATATTCGGCTTCGGTAGAACTCTTAGAAACAGTAGGTTGTTTCTTGGATTTCCAGCTGATGGGAGAAGAACCCAATAGAACCATATATCCAGTGACTGATCTTTGAGAAAAGGGACAGGAAGCCCAGTCACTGTCACAGAATGCCTGCAATCTCATAGGACCGGAGGCATTCAGAAGAATACCCTGCCCAGAAGTACCTTTCAAATATCATAGAGTATGTTCAAGAGCCTGTAAATGTGTAAGCCTAGGAGTTTGCATGAATTGGCTGAGAGTTTAAACAACAAAGGAAAGATCTAGTCGAGAATGAGTCAAAAAATTCAACTTCCCAATGATAGTCCTGTAATAAGAGGGGTCTTGGAGGAGTTCCCCTTCATTAGGGGCCAATTTGCAATGAAGTGGTAGAGGTGTTGCAGCACCCTTAGTAGTAGCGAACCCTATGTCCAATAATAAGTCTTGAGTGAATTTTCTCTGAGATAGAGAGATACCCTCAGGAAGATAAGTCACCTCGAATCCCAGATAATAATGCAATTCTCCTAAATCCTTGATGCCAAAAGTAGAATGTAGATGTTTCTTAAGTACTGCAATTTCATCAGGATTAGAACCGGTGACCAAAATATCATCAACATAAACAACCACGATGGTGAAATGTGAACCAGTGGATTTCAAGAAGAGGGAATAATCATTTTTGGATTGAAGGTAGCCCTGGTGTTTAAGAAACTGTGCAAGTTTGGCAAACCATTGCCTAGAAGCCTGTTTAAGACCATATAAAGATTTGGCTAGTTTGCAAACCTTGTTGGAAGGGTTTGGAATGCCTTCAGGCATCTTCATGTAGACTTCCTCATATAAATCACCATGGAGGAAAGCATTATTCACATCTATTTGGAAAACTTGCCAATGCTTGTGGGCAGCTATAGCAAGAATGGCCCTGATTGTGGTCATCTTTATAACAACAAAAAAGGTTTCTGTGAAGTCAATACCTGCTTGCTGAGTATTTCCTCTGATTACTAACCTTGCTTTGTATCTTTTAATAGTAAACCCATTTACTGCTAACAACCTTTTTGCCATGGGGAAGTTCAACTTCAATCCAGGTATTACTAGCATGTAAAGCCTGTATTTCAGACTCCATTGCCTTAACCCAAAGTGGATCTAATGATGCTTGTTTATAAGAGGTTGGTTCAGTTAAAGAAAGAAAACTCTTGGAATGAATAGGAGAATTAATAGGTAAATCATGGAATTGCACAAGACTGCAGAAATTAGAGAGGTGAGAAGCAGCAAATGGATCAGTAGAGTTGCTGGAGACTGCACTTGAACATATGTAGTCCTGCAAATGAGCTGGTGTTCTGTGTGGCCTAGCAGACCTCCTTAGAGGAGGAAAATGTTCATAAGGAGAAAGAGGGAGAGCATAGAAGATGAAGGCTCAGTGGAAGAAGGATGAGGACTGCTGGAAGTGGGGGATGATATTGATGGGGAGGCAGGAGAATGAGGTGGGGAAAGAGGTGAAGTTGTGGAAGTAATAGTAGAAGGAGTTGTGGTGTTAGATGAGTTAGGAGTGTGGTCATAGTGCAAGAAAATAGGTAAAGGTAATGAAGAAGAGGGAGATGATTCAGTCATATGATGAAAAGGAAAATAAGTTTCATAGAAGTGAATATCTCTGCTAGAAAGAACTTTCTTGGATTTGAGATCATAAACTTTGTAGGTTTTCTTCCCATAAGGGCAGCCCAAGAAGACACAAGGGTTTCCTCTAGGGGCAAATTTGTCTCTGTTGTGTTTAGGAATAGAAATGAAACATAGGGAGCCAAAGGTTTTTAAATATGTGTATGAAGGGGGTTGACCATGCAAGATTTCATATGGATTTTTGTGATTGAGGACAGAGGATGGCATTCTGTTAATGAGGCACATTGCAGTTAAAAGGCATTCACCCCAGAAAGTGATGGGAACTTGGGATTGAAAAAATAATGCTCGAGTTGTCTCTAGAAGGTGTTTGTGTTTTCGTTCTACAATGCCATTCTGTTGGGGAGTGCCTGTGCAAGAAGTTTGGTGAAGAATGCCATGTGATGCATAAAAGACAAGGGCAGAATTATCACAAAACTCTTGGCCATTGTCAGATCTGATGGTCCGAGCATTGACTTTAAATTGAGTTTTAATAAATGAGATGAAAGATTTGAGGATAGGGAAGACATTGGATTTATGAGATAGAAGATGTGTCCAAGTTGTTCTTGAAAAATCATCAACAATGGCTATGAAATACTTATAGCCATTGTAAGTAGAAGTAGCATAAGGGCCCCAAATATCAACATGTATCATTTAAAATGTGCAAAGTACAAGAGTTGCTGATAGGAAATGGAGATCTATGTTGCTTAGCTTGATGGCATACTTGACATATACATTGATGTTTGGAATTACAAGTTGAGACAATATTGATATGTCTCATACTATCAAAAGACATATGGCCTAATCTACAATGCCATAGTTCTAGAGGAGACAATTGACAGGAAAAAGAAAATACAGAAGTGTTGCTAGATTGAAATAAAGGCTGGGGAGATATGTGTTATGAAGAATGAATGGAGCTGTTGGCCACACTTGAAATGCAGGAACTTCGATCCACAAGGTATAGACCATCAGTTTCTCTACCAATTTCCAAAGGCTGCTTCATTGAAAGGTCCTGGATGTAACAAGCAACAGGGGTAAAAATAACATGAGCAGTTAATTGTTTAGCTAACTTGCTTGCAGATAGCATATTATAGTGAAAATCTGGGACATGCAGAACATTACATAAGGCTAAGGAAGAAGTAAGTTGAATGGTGCCAATATGATGTATCCTAGCTTTGTGGCCATTAGGCATGGTTATAAAAGAATCTTGTGCAAGAGGTTGGTAGGAAGAAAAGTAGTGTAGGTGAAGGGTAATATGGTCTGTGGCACCACTATCAAGAATCCACTTTAGTTCAGGCTTTGAAGTAGAAAAACAGTACATTTTACCTGCCAACATAGCTGCAGATGCTGCTTCCTTTGATGTTGAAGGAGATGTGTCAAGATCATGCTTGTTCAGTAGTGCAATGTGTGCTGAGGTAAGGGGTGGAATAGACTGATCTGGATCTGAACCATTTGCAGTATCATCATGATGAACTGTGGCAGCAACCCTTTTTGCTCTATCAATAGGTGCAGTACCCCTCTACCTTTGTAGCTTGAAGCATTAGTCAATTGTATGACCAGTTTTTCTACAGTAATTGGAGAAGAGGTTGCTTCTTCGAGTGGTATAGGCATTGTTCTGTGATGGGGATTGCTGAGTGTATTATAGAGGTGGTGGATAAGTTTGTGTTTGCTGTGGATAGGATTTTGAACGAACAAAATGGCTTTTAGTATGGGAAAGCAAAGCAGAAGAATCTCCAAGTAATGGAGCATAAATCTGAAGTTCCCTTTGTCTTTCTTCTTGGAGAACCATGCTTAACGCCTGTCCAATCTTGGGCATGGGATTTGCCATGAGAATATTGTTTCTCACAACAACATAATTGTCATTTAAGCCCATGAGGAATTAGATTAATTGTTGATGGTCAAGCAATTTGACCATAGCAGGGCCAACATGGCATTCAGTACTAGGATAAGTAGGAATACTGACTAACGAAGTATATTCATCCCAAAGGATTTTGCATTTAGTAAAATAATCTGAAACTGACATACTGCCCTGGGCAAGATTATTAATCTCTCGTTGGACTTGAAAAATCCTTGTTCCCTGACTTTGACCATACCGTAGCTCAAACTCTTCCCAAATCTATTTAGCAGTTGAGCA
>JACYFF010031956.1:24988709-25000820 GCA_017589665.1 Selenicereus undatus
AACAAGTTGGACCCCCCGACCTGGCCTATATCTGTTATGTGGGCCTTTCCTAGGGGCTTTCCCGGGGCCATATTTGATATAAAAGGCCCTAAGGCGCAGCCTTGGGGGCTCTCCCTAGGGCCCTTCCATACAGAGACCGGCGGCCCACACAGGCATCCCAGGTAAGATTACTGTTTTACGCTTCTCTCAAAAGGCTATAAATGTCCGTCTACCACCTAAGGATGAGGGTTGGCTGACTAATTCATGAAACAATTACTCTCTGTTACCCTCTTTCTCTCTCCGTTGACTTTGGATGCGAACCCCTCGCTAACTTGACCGTCGTGGAGGCGTTCCCCGGTACACGACCCGGGGGTTGCCCTTTTTGCAGCTGGGCTCGCGCTAGGAGAAGGTCGCTGGGGCTTGCACGCCAGCTGACAAATAAACCAGTTCCCTTATTCCCACATCATCACTTACTTCACCCCAGAGATTCCATCCGGATTCAGATTAGCGTCGTTCGTGGGGAGGGAAGACGATAGTGATGGTAGTAAGTGACGCAACCCGAGTGCGGACTCGCAGAGACAAGGCCCTCGCAAGTGACATCTCTGCACCTTTTGAGGTGCAAGACGCTTCTGAGAGTTCGCGGGTGAGCCCTCGAGTGGAAGACCCACCTTCTCCCCCACGAGAGGCGTATGTCACGGTGGACGCTCTAAAAAACTTCATGTCCACCATGATGGACGCCATCACTCGCCAGGTCACAGAGCAGGTTAGAAGAGCAATGGAGGCGGCTCAATCTACTAGGCCGCTTCCCCACTTCGATCATGTACCGTCTCATGGTGGTGACCCTTCCCGCCTGTCGGATCGAATATCGTCCCCCATAACACCGAACAGGGGTGAGAAGTGTCTCGGTCAGACCGGAGCAGACAGCCTCGTGAAGAGCCACTAGGTCGGCACGCGGTGTTAGGGCCAACCGGCAGCCCCGCTCAGGGGTCACGACCAAATCAACAATTGCCTCCACGCCTTATGCAACTTACTCCCGGCAATCCACCTGGTATGAAGAACAAGAACATACCTCCAGGCCTCGGGGGGAGGTCTCAGGTGGGCACCGGTCTAGCCAAGAATGCCCCATTCGGCAGGAGTGCAATCGAAGTCCGCCTCCAAGGGAAGCGCGCTGTCAGGAGCCATGTCGCTCAGACCAATCACCTCCTAGATCTTCTAGGCATGGACAAAGGAGAGCGAGTCCGTCGGTCGTTGAGGTTGAGCGTCGGCCTAGAACCCCTACCAAGGTGTCGGGCACGGCTCTGTGGCCCAACCCCCCTCCCTTCTCAACTTCGCTCAGTGCGGACATAACTAACGCTCCGCGCTGCGGGAAAGTTAAAATGCCCACACTGAACCTCTACGATGGAACGACAGACCCCGAAGAGCACCTAGGGGTTTACAAGGCACAGATGTATGTGCTGGAAGTGGACGATGCCTTGTACTACCCCCATTTCCCCGCCACTTTGAAGGGGGTAGTGAAGTCTTGGTTTAACGACTTGCCACCAGGGAGCATTGTATGCTTTCAAGACCTGGCCGACAAATTCATTAGTCAATTTATTGCTAGCCGAAAGGAAATGAGGACCAGCATCCGCCTTTCGAAGATCAAGCAGGGGCCACAAGAATCCCTCGCTGAGTTTGTCAAACGCTTCCACCAGGAGGCGGTACTGATCCCAGATCTGAAGGACGGGGTGGCCTACACCTCTTTCTTGAACAGTCTCAAGAGCGGCCGTTTCAAGTTCTCATTGACTGAGCAAAAGGAAACGACGCTGGCTGAAGCCCTGAGGAAAGTTGCGGACTGCCACCGAAATCTGCGCCGATAGTGCTGATGCCTCGGAGAAGAATCGGATCCCAGCAGAGATGAACTTCAATCGAGGGGACAGAAACCTCGCCAACCGGGATAGGAGGTCGCAGTTTGAGGCGGCTGATCCCCGATTCACCACTGACGCCAGGAGCATCCTCATGGAGGTGTGGGGGCACCCCATGCTCCGAAGGCTGCCCCTTATGACCACACCCCCCAAACCTCATAATGCACGGAAATATTATAAGTTCCACGAGCAGACCGGACACACCACAGCCGAGTGCCGAGAGTTGAAGAAAGCTCTTCACGAATTGGTTGACAAGGGTGAGATTGATTGGTTTCTAAAAAGGGGGTCGTGCTACCTACGAAAGGAACAGTAGCCCACTCAGCCTCAGTTGCAAGATGAAGAATGACAGACGAAAGTCGTGGCCACCATAGCTGGGGATTATGCGGAAGGCATAACTCGATTAGCTTGGAAAGCTCAGCCCAGAAACGCGCAGCAAGTGCTCACTGCGGAGCAGGGACCTTGTTTGACGGTACCCACAATGGTGTTTGGGGGGAAGGAGTCTCCGTGGTTTACCTTTCCCCATAATGACTCTCTTGTCGTCGAAATGAAGATAGCCAGTGTGATCATGCGGCGAATCTTGGTGGATACGCGAAGTTCTACGGATATCATAACTTGGGATTGCTTGCAGAAACTTGCGCACCCCGGGCGTGATGTAGTCCCCTTGGTACATCTTATCCTGGGCTTCGGCGGGCACGAGGTGAATCCCACAGGGATGATCTGCCTTCCGGTGCGTTTTGGCGATAAGACCAAGGCTAAGAGCCTTGAAGTCGACTTTCTGGTCGTCGATGTGCCCACGGCCTACAATGTCATTTTAGGAAGGTCAGCCCTCCACAAGGTAAAGGCCTTCATCGCCCCCTACCTCCTCCAACTTCAGTTCGAGGCGGATAACGGCAATGTGGGCAGAATGCAAGGAGACCAGCGGATGGCCCGAGAGTGATACCTGATGAGCATCAAGCCCCTTGTAGAACGGATTCAGGAGTGTGGACCCGATGAATTGTGCCCGACGGAGAAGCGTTCAAAGGCGGGACCAGTTGCTCCGGCCCCAGAGGCTTCATCGGAACCCCCGCAGCCTCGACCAGAAGCCACGGACAAGGTGGAGCATATCTTGCTCGAAGAGGGGCAACCTGAGCGTGCTGTGCAGCTCAGTCGAGGCATCACAACCCTTGATTGGCAATCACTGGTTTCCCTCCTACAGGAGTACAAGGACGTTTTCGCATTTGGGCCCGAGGAAATGCCCAGCATTTCTCCGAACATGATGGAGCATCGGTTGAACGTTGACCCCTGTCATAAGCCAATTATCCAGAAGAAACACCATATGGGCCCCGAAAGGCCGGCCGCGGCCAATGCCGAAGTTCAGAAGCTGCTAGAGGCTGGTTTCATTAGCGAGTGCCAGTACCCGAGTGGATCTCGAATGTAGTGTTAGTTAAGAAGTCCAATGGGGCCTGGAGAATGTGTGTGGACTTTACGAACTTAAACAAGGCCTGCCTAAAGGACAATTACCCTTTGCCAAAGATCGATAAGCTGGTGGACGCCATGGCAGGACATGCCCTACTGAGTTTCATGGATGCTTTCTCCGGGGTACCATCAGATACCCCTATGCCCGAAAGACCAAGAGAAGACAACGTTCATCACGGACCGTGACCTCCATTGTTACAAAATGATGCCCTTTGGACTGAAGAACTCAGGGTTCGCCTACCAGCGCCTGGTCAACAAGTTGTTCGAGCTCCTTATTGGTCAGACCATGGAAGTATACGTCGACGACATGATCGTAAAGAGAGAAACTGAGGGAGATCATAATGGGCATCTGCGAAAGACGGTTGACATACTTCGGGCATTCAACATGAAGCTCAACCCAAAGAAGTGTGTCTTTGGGGTTCAGTCGAGCAAGTTCCTCGTTTTCATGATCAGTAGCCGTGGTATCGAAGCTAACCCAAACAAGATCCAGGCCGTCCTCGATATGAAACCACCCTGGAATATCCGAGAGGTACAACGCCTAACTGGTTGCATACCCGCCCTTGGACGGTTTATGTCTCGATCCACAGACAAATGCCAGTCGTTTTTCCACGTCCTACGTCATTGGGCTAATTTCAGTTGGGATCAGCAGACCGACAAGGCCTTCCAGGCATTGAAAACCTACCTGGCATAGCTACCAAAAAAGGCCAGCCCCCTAGACGGGGAGGTCTTGGTGTTATATTTGGTCATCTGCGAGCACGCGGTCAACGCCGTTCTCGTAGTCGAACGGGCAAAGGAGCAGATCCCAGTGTACTACGTAAGCTATGCTTTGGCAGGGGTGGAGGCGAACTACCCCCTCATTGAAAAGTTCGTGTATGCCTTAGTTATGGCCAGCCGGAAGCTGATGCCCTACTTCTAGACTCACAAGATCTTAGTCCTCACGAACCAACCCTTGGGGAACGTCGTTCAAAAACTAGACGCCTCGGGACGGCTCCTAAAATGGGCTGTCGAACTCTCACTCTATGACCTGGCCTTTGAGTCACGGCGGACCATCAAGGCCCAGGACTAGGCTGACTTCTTAGCGAAGAACACAACACCGTCCGAAGAAGGGGAGTCGTGTGCGTGGCCTTGGAGCCTGTATGTGGACGACTCGTCCACTAAGGATGGAAGTGGTGTCAGCCTCATCATTGAAAGCCCCACAGGGGCGCGGTACAAACATGGTCTCAAGTTCATGTTTAAGGCATCTAATAATGAGGCCGAGTACGAAGCCCTCATAGCAGGATAGAGTTATGTTACACTGTGGAGGCTGACTCCGTCCAAGCCTTCTCTGAGTCCCAATTGGTCTTCAGCCAGCTAAATGGTGCATACGAAGCAAAGGACGTTACTATGGCCGCCTACGTATGGTGGGTACGGGAGGCAACCAAGCTGATGAAATATTTTGCAATCACGCACATACCTCGGTCAGAGAACCGCCAAGCAGACACCTTGTCCAAGTAAGCAAGCTCATCTAACGACAGGAAGCCCAAAAATATCCAGTGGGAAACCCTCATAGAGAGGAGCATTGATCCACATGAGGTACTATGGTTGGACAGGAGCTCGACATGGATGGATCCCATCCGCGCGTACCTCATAGATGGTAGCCTACCTCCAGATCCCAAGGAGGCGGATAGGGTAAAGAAGAGATTGAACTGGTTTATCCTTTATAAAGGGATCCTATATAAAACTTCTTTTGGTTGTCCTCTCTTACGCTATATAACCCCTGAGCAAGGAATGAACGTGCTGGAGGAATTACACGAAGGCATGTGCAGCACGCATGCTGGGGATCGTGCCTAGCAGTAACAGCAATACGGGTCGGCTACTACTGGCCCAGCCTGCGGGAGGATGCCATGACATTAGTGAGAACCTATGACAAATGTTAGAAGTTCGGCCGCCATCCAACGAGCGCCCACCATGCCTATGACGCCCATCCTTAGCCCCTTGCCATTCGCCACCTGGGGAATGGATATCCTCGGTCCTTTTCCCAAAGCAATGGGACAGCGTAAGTATCTGTTCGTGGCAGTCGACTATTTCACCAAATGGATTGAGGTCGAGGCTGTCTCCCCCATAACCTCTGCTGAGGTACGAAAGTTCATTTGGAGAAATATCGTCATAGGCTTCGGCATCCCTAAGGCCATTATCCTTTACAACGGTCGACAATTTAATACCAGCAAGCTCACAGACTCTTTGGCCAATCTGGGCTATCAAGTGCGGTTCACAGCTGTGGCTCACCCTCAGACCAATGGCCAGGCCGAGGCGGCCAACATGTCCATCCTCCACGGCCTGCAGAAAAAACTCGACTATTCAAAGGGAAAATGGGCCGACGAATTACATGGCATCTCTCCGCACCATTGACAAAACCGTTACTAGCAAAACCCCTTTTATGTTGGCATATGGTTCCGAAGCTATTTTGCCGGTAGAGGTCGCCCTCCACACTCACCGGCTAACTGCGTTCCAGGAGGAACTGAACAATGCAGCGCTCTGAGAAGCTCTCGACCTTCTACCCTCAGTTCGCGGCGACGCTCTCCTTCGGGAAGCTTTCTACAAACTTCAAATTGCCCGACTGCACAACCGCACAGTTCGATTACAGCCTATTCAGGAGGGAGGCCTCGTCCTTCGGCGCATGGAGGTTGTTGCACAGGCGAGCGAAAATGACAAGCTAACGGCCAACTGGGAAGGCCCCTACAAGGTTGTTTCTCAAATCCGCCCCGGGACATATTGCCTTGAGACCCTCACCGGCTCTCCCATACCGCGGACTTGGCATAGCAGCAACCTGAGGAAGTACTACACTTAAGCTTATGTTTTTCTTTATCTCCAGCACCGATGTACACCTTTGAGTACAAGCAATAAACGAGCAGTCCACGGTGGTTACCTTTGCATTAATGCACTTTCCTTTATATCGAGCATGACCTTACGGCCGGTCGGTACACTCTTAGCCCCAATGGGGGCTAAGGGTCCCAGAGCACGGCCTTACGGCCAATCGCTACACTCTTAGCCCCACTGGGGCCTAAGGGTCCTAGAGCACGGCCTTAGGGCCATTCGCTATACTCTTAGCCCAATGGAGGCTGAGGGTCCCAGAGCACTGCCTTACGGCCGTTCGCTACACTCTTAGCCCCAATGGGGGCTAAGGTTTCAAGAGCACGGCCTTACGGCAGGTCGCTACACTCTTAGCCCCAATGGGGGCTAAGGGTCCCAGAGCACGACCTTACGGCCGGTCGCTACACTCTTAGCCCTATTGGGGGCTAAGGGTCCTAGAGCATGGCCTTACGACCGGTCGCTATACTCTTAGCCCTACTGGGGGCTAAGTGTCCCATAGCACAGCCTTACAGCCGGTCGCTATACTCTTAGCCCCAATGGGGGCTAAGGGTACTAGAGCAAGGCCTTACGGCCAATCGCCACACTTTTAGCACCAATGAGGGCTAAGGGTCCCAGAGCACGACCTTACAGCCGGTCGCTACACTCTTAGCCCCAATGGGGGCTAAGGTTTCCAAAGCATGGCCTTACGGCCGGCTGCTACACTCTTAGCCCCACTGGGGGCTAAGGGTCCCAGCGTACGACCTTATGGTCGATCGCTACACTCTTAGCCCCCCTGGGGGCTAAGGGTCATAGAGCACGGCCTCGGCCCGTTCGCTACTCTCCTAACCAACTACTGCCTCACTTGTCCTTTCGCCTGGGGGCTACTGTAGCCCTACGGTACACGAAGACATGGAAGAATGAAGTACAACCTAGGGCAAAAGATTAAGTGTAGGCTAAAGCAACACAACAAGCATAAGGCAAAGGATCAGGCGATGCAAGAAGGTAATGGGCAAAAGTGAATGTTCTTCATTAACAAATGAGGTATACAATCTCCGATTCAACCCCCTAAAAAAAAAGAGAAAGAAACAAAAAGAAGCAAAAGGAGAAAGGGGGCGGAAAGCGGGGAGTTATGCATCGGGCCTCCCACCGTCCTCGTGGTCATCCTCTTCCTCTGAAGCCCCGGCCTCGGTATCCATGGGGTTGGTGGCCTTGTCCCCAGCATCTTTACCTTTGATGAGAGGAGGAATAAACTCCACCTCCTCCGGGTCACGGCCCTCATCGGCGGCCCACTGACGCTCGTCCACATAGTGGAGGTAAGCTTCAAAATAGTTATCTTTCTGGAAGTTGCTGACTAGCGTCACCAGAACCTTACGAAGATACCCAAGGGTGTCCGTCCGGCCTTGCTGGTAACCTTACTCCTTGGCTTGGGCCGCATCAGCCCCGGCCTTCACCACCGTCTCCTTCAGTTGACGCTGCAGTCCTTTCTTCTCAGTCTCACGGGCATCCAGATCGGCCTACAATTTCTCACAACGCCGCCGGTGCCGCGTAACGAGCCCTTCCAACCTTCGACATTCGACTATTGTCCTCACTCCCCGAGCGAAGGCCTCGGCCATGACCATCTCCTTCTTGGTTACGTTTGGAGGATCTGGAGCACCGGGGGTTATCAGGTCCCAGGACTTCATTAGGTCTTGGATAAGGGAGAGCCTGGCGGCAAGGTCGACCATGATAAAGTTAATAGAGGGCCGCTGGGTGAACGGCGGGGAACCGCCGGTTGCCTAGGAAGCAGCCCCAACAACTTTTGAAGGTGTGGTGCGCTCTTGGATGGCTGGGGTGTGATCTCCGGACGATCGGCTCCCTGATTGAATAGGGCCCCACCTCTCAGCCCCCGTACCCCCCACCTGAGATGGGGCGATGGCTACGGCCTCAGTAGGCTCACCCTCAGCTTGCTGTCGCTTCTAGGGCAGGAGGTTTGGGGCAGGCTTCTTCCCACGAGGGGCAAGCGTGGGTGTCTATAGGAAAAGTACGGTGTTATCCAAAATTTACAAAAAAAAAGAAGGGGGTGGGGACGAATGAGGCTATGTGCTATACCTTTTTGGTCTGCTGGGTAACAAGGGGTTGCCTCTCTTCCTCCTGCCAACGCTCGGTGTCGGCTGCCAATTGTTCTGGGGTGGCATCCCCAATCTCGAAGACCGTTAACCTCGACTGCGCTTGATCTGCGTGAAACAAAAGGGAAGTCAGGTCAGCACCAAGCATAAAGTTAAAAAACATAGGGACAATTAAGTACCCTTGGTGTAATTCTTAAGAGTCAGGAGGCCGGCCACGGCGAGGAAGAAGTCGTTGGCAAAAAACTTTAACTTGGGGAGCCAATTCAAAGGCTCCCGGTCACTGGACTTGCTCTTTCTCCTTTCGGGTCCTTTCGCTGACACGATGGCTTGGGCCATGAACTTAGGGATTGGCCGAGGCTTATCGTCCTCACGTATATAGAACTGAAAGTAGTGGGCGGTCCTCCTCTCCTTGGTCGTGGGCTCCCCGAAGGGGTTCCTCACAGGTTTCCCCTCATTCTAGTCAGGAATGTCCCCCCAGCCTGATTCCCGACGTAAGAAGAAGAAGTCGTACTTCCAATGCTTCACCTTAGATTTTTTCTCGATAGCTGTCATGAAGCCCGGCCTGTTGTTGAAGCAGTACCAGCCCAGGTCTCCTATCTCCTTGGGAGCCTTTTGAACGATATGAACCAGATTGAATGCCCGACTCGAATAGGTAAGGCCGCGCAACTTACAAGTTGCTATAAAAGAACAAATGTTGTGCCAAGAGGTAGGTACAACATGTGTGGACACCAATTCATACTTATTTAAGATCTCCACAGTCACGGGGTGAAGGGGGAAATGGAGTCCGTAGTTTACGACCGCATGATAGACCGTTATACACTTGGCGGGCGGCTCATTCAAGGTGGCGTCAGCCTCAAGAATCACAAAATTGTATCCTGCAAGCGGAAGATATCACTTCTCGAGGGTCGATATTTTCAATTTAGGGACGACCCTTGGGTCGGGGAAATGGCTGCATGAACCGTCCTGCGGGTCTGAGCGGGTTGGGGCCCCAGGGAACTCAGTCCCTTCGGCCATGGTCTCTGTCACCGCAGGCATACGACCTTTTTGTTTAAGTATTGATTGGCCCGCTCCCAACGGTGCTTCAGATGAAGAGGAGCTCGAGGATGCCCCCTCCGAGGACGAACTCCTTGATGAATTCCAAAAGGATGAACCGGACGAGCCTATCCTTGAGGTAGCACTAGAACTAGTAGAGGCCACTTCGGCCTCTGGATTGGACTGGAGTGGGGCTGAACAAGGATTACCTTGGGTGGCCTCATCCAGCAGCTCGTCAGGTGATTTGCTGCCCGGGGTGGACTTGGTCTTGGCCATTCTCTGAACCTGAAAATTAGGCACATAATTAGCTATGGTGATCTCCGAAAGATACGTCACCTCCACCTTGGGGCTAAGTATGCTGGGGGTGGAGGACTACTCGCAACTGGACCACAAGAGGGTGCCCGGTTCAAAAGGGGGCACCACATAGGGAATCTTTTTGGGTTCCCTCGACTTATTCTTTCGGGGGATGCCAGCGACCACCCGACCATCAATAAAAGCCGAGAGCTTGGAGAATTGTGGGTGCCGACCCTCTTCCAGAGGGCCCGTTAACCCCTTATAGACATCCCCACTGGATGATCAAGATGACGACATAATATATAACAAACAGTGCTTCGAGGAGGCACGAAGATGTACCTGTAAGAGATAAAGATTCAAAGGAGCTGGTTGAAGATGAGGATGAACGTTCAAGCAAGCTCTTGAAGATGTAAGGAGGCAGCTTGAGGCGCTACAACGAATTTGAAGGGAGAATGGGGAATGGGAGGCAGAGCTTCTCTCTCTAGAGGGTGGAAGTTTGTGGAGAGTAAATAATCCACCCTCAACGATTGCCCACACTTATATAGAGCAATAAGGCAGGACACACCTCTCGAAGAAACTCAACAGGCACGCCTCTTCTCATCCAACACCACGTGGTGACCTGTCACCGCCATGTCATCGGCAGGGATTGAGGATCTCATGGGAGGATAGGATTCCCAAAGCACGGTCTTACGGCTAGTCGCTACACTCTTAGCCCGAATAGGGGCTAAGTTTTCCAGAGCACGGCCTTACTGCCGGTCGCTACACTCTTAGCCCCACTGGGGCTAAGGTTTCCATAGCACGGCCTTCTTACCGGTTGCTACACTCTTAGCCCCGTGGGGACTAAGGGTCCCAGAGTACGGCCTTACGGCAGGTCGCTACACTATTCGCCTGAATGGGGGCTAAGGTTTCCAAAGCACGGCCTTTCGGCCGATCGCTACACTTTGAGCCCCCCTAGGGGCTAAGGGTCATAAAGCGTGACCTTATGGCCGGTCGCTACACTCTTCGCCCCAATTGAGCTAAGGGAACCGTGGCATGGCCTTACGATGGGACGTTGCTCCTTCAAGCACCTACGGGGGCCGAAGCATGGCTTCACAGCCTCTGACACACATATGGAAACAAATAAAGGGCGAGCTATCCAAAATATGTTTTCATTATTGCAGGGAAGCTGATACGAGCAACGAAAGGGGGGTGGGGTAGTACAAAAGAAAAGTTGAGACAAAGCTAAGTCTACTCCTCATCACTAAAAGGAGCTGGGGGCCGGCCGATCCAGTGCTCTCCTCTTAGCCGTCTCGAGAACTCTAGACTTGCGATTCATCAGCCGACCGATGCTGCTGTACCGCCCAAAGTACGCAGTCCATGCAATCCATCCACACCTTGAAGGTCGACCACCTCAAACCTATCAGCGATGACTTCATCTTTTCACCTGTGTACTCATGAGTCACGCATAGTTCGACGGCCTCGTTCAACAGCATGGCATAGAATGCTCCCTAAGTTATTTCAGGGAGCCCGATTTCAGCTGCTGCACTCTCGGCCTTGGATAACGAAAAATGTGGGCATAACACGTGGAAGTCCTCGGGAACAGGGCGAGGCAGGCACAAAGCGCCCCTCCAACGCCAGATGAACGTCTCTCTCACGTAATTAGCCATCTCTCTCAAGTTGTAGATAGGAGGGAATGCCATGTTCGCCAGGGAAATAGGAGTACCGGTCGCTCTCACTGTGATTTTTACCACTCCTCTAGGATAATGAAACACTTGAGTATCCTCTACGAAAGAATGATGTTGTATTTATAGAGGGGGAATGGGGGAAGCTGGAGACAAGAGCAATTCCCAAGAACCCAAATAGCCAACCCATCTTGGACACTTGTCCAACCAATCAGTGCAAATTGATTACAAGCAAAGTGAAAAGCATTCGATAAATACAAAAGCGCGGTCTTTTATTATTGATTGGCATAAACAAGTACAAAGCAGAAACTGGGGAACACGCTAGCAAAAGGGCTGCACAAGCATGGCTTCACGGCCTGGCTCCTTGCCTTCCTAAGGAGAGGTCGTCTTCTTAGTGGATGCACCAGCATCTGCCGTCTCCGCTACCAAGCTCTCTTAAGGGCGACAGGCTCCTGAACTCTCCCCCGAAAGGGTGGAATCGAGCTTCGTAGATCCGGTCACCAAATAACCAAATCCATGACTCAAAGGCGCTCCAACGGAGCTCAGTAAGGGCCGACTCCAATGACCGGAGCGCCCGCCCGCGCACTACCCCAAGTTTCTCGGCATCATTCAGAAGCATCGCATAGAAAATCACCTGGGGCAATTTTGGGAGTTTGTAGCACTCGGCGGCTTCCTCCCCCACGGCCAGCTCGAAGTCTGGACAGAGGGTCTGAAAATCTTTTAGGAGGGGCGACGAGGGAAATGCGATACCACGCAAAATGACAAGTAACGTACTCACCCATTGCCTCAGTATCGAAAGAACATGGAAAAACCATGGGAAGAACACCTAATAGCAGTTGTTGCCAAATAAGGAAG
>JACYFF010031956.1:25016481-25031454 GCA_017589665.1 Selenicereus undatus
TCTCTCTCTCTCTCTCTCTCTCTCTCTCTCTCTCTCTCTCTCTCTCTCCCCTTTCGCTTTGTGCTCACTGACTTTTCCCCTTCTCCCTCTTTCCGCTGAATTCAGGTGGTTATATGCAATTCCTTCTCAGATTTGTCGTGAATGGGGTTCTACCAAGTAGAGACCATTCATTTTGCTGTCTCGACGTCGCCATCGACCTCACATTGCCGAACAACCACGGACGTGCGATTGGAGTCTGAACCTAGTACCTCAAGACTTACATCTCCGTCCGATACGCCGCCGACGCTAGTGAGTCTCCGTTGCCGTCCGCCGAGTTTGATGCGAAGACTCTTCAGCTCATGAATGCCAAGTAAACCTGTAGGCCATTTATTTAGTAAGTCCCCTTCTTACAATGTGTGTTGAATTTCAATGATCTTTGTGGGCATAGATGTGGTATTTTCCATCGTCAAACGTGATGCCCAGGCAGTAATATAAGTCACTCTGTGTAACTGTCTATAACTTGTCATGATGCCCATGCTGGCTTATACAAGTCACTCTGCATGTTCTGCTGAACAGTTTACTTTATCAATTGCAGCTAAAGTTAACTGCTGGTATGATCTCTGAATATTCAAGGAAAACCGTTCATCTAGAGCTTCTCTTTTGGATGGGTATGTATTGAGAAGGGTGGTCTGAAAGCCTCTTCATTGTACTCAAACGACATTATTCAGCACAAAAATGAGAAAAATCTTGATAGTCTTAAAGATATAGTCTTCTTTCTGAAGCAAGTAAGGATCATTTTAACATTCATGTGTTAAGTGTCAATCAAGCTTGCCTTGTTCTTCTCTGTTTTATTATTTTAACCTGAATTGGGGTAGCTACTCAAGCTTTGCTGTAACAAAAGAATGAAAATAACTTTGTTTTTGTCCCTGAAATGTAAATATAGAAAAGCAACACTCAAGTGACTTTGCTTTGACATTGATCATGGGAAGATGATGTGTTGAGAACTTTAATATACCACTGAAGAGTGGATGTCAAGAAGGCATAGAATAAGATGCAGAAATTGTAGGGAGGCTGGAAAATCTACACATTACGACATTATTTTTACAAAGAATAGTTTATACATAACTGCTTCTTTTGTTTTTAGGAATGATATGTTGGCTCGCTTCGTGTTACTGCCTTAGTCTTTGAAGTCTCTAGGCCCACTGAGGTACAAAGGATCTTGAAGGGCAAGGCAAAACCACTGCACACATTCGGGATGTAAGACCCACAATTGTTGCTAAAATAATTAGTAAACGATATTTTTGCTATTGTACAGGGTTTCCAAGAGCTTAGAAAAAATGTCCCAATTGATGTCCTACTAATCCTTAAAAAGTTTATGTTGATTTATTAGTAAGGACTACGCAAGACATTCAAAGCGTACCATGCACCATCGTAATACTCGTTTTTCAGCATTCTATGATCACACTTCACAATTGACAAGATGGTGCAACTAAGGATATCATGCTTGTTGACATTTTTTCAGTTCAAGAAAGTTTGCTATATAACCTACCTTTACTCTTTAGAAAATACTTGAGGGTGATTTTCTTTTGTGGTTTATAATTTTATACACCAGTGAACCAAAAAACAAAAAGCCTCTCCAACTCTTGTTTCAAGTACAATGATCTTTTTGATTGTTTGAACTTGGGGATTGATGAGGCTCTCAGATATAGTTCAACTTCCAATGCTCATCACTCATCAATTCTACAAACATATTTCGCAAACTACTGATGCATCAAAGCAATGAGATTCCAATCTCAAAAGGCAAATTTATGACCTTAAATAAGCTGTAAAGATAACCAAAAAAAGATTTTCGCATGTCTCTATTTTATTGATTATGCTTGACAATAAGGATGGCATATATTGCAAACTGTTTATTAAGGAATCTCAAATCTTGACACAGGAATGTACATAATTTGTTTTTTTATACTAATGTCCACTCATTTTGCAACAAAACAAAATGTTAATTGATGATGCACTATAAGCTTAGAGAGAATATGACCTTCCTATCATGATTTACTTGGGGATAAAATCTATATGTAGGATGATCCGGATCGTTCCAGCACAAAATCTCTTGAGATTGGTCTGTGCCAAGTACATGGTAGTTTAGTTTGGGTTTAAGATTTATGTTTGTTTCAATTCCTGCTTTTGTAATGTCTGAACAGCGGAAAGTAAAAGCAAAGGCTAGATTCAGCATCAAAATTAACATGATTCACATACCCCTTCATGGTCCACTTCACTAAGAACTAATAACAATCCTCTTTATCTGTAGCATATCTCCACTTAATGATTTACAAGTAGCATCAAACGCTTACCTCGAGGATGGTTAGCGGCTGTAGAAGAAGTCTTTACTGTCATGACTCTAAGTAATGCAACTGATGAACTTGACCTACACATGTTAACATTACAAAAACGATTAAGGTTATACAAATTTATTTAATTTTTTGGGGATCCAAGGTTGTAGATTGTTTGTTGAAAATTGTAATCGTATCTAGGTAATGATCAATTTGATCATGTTCTTATCAACTTCTAGGCAGTCATATAAGAATGTCATGAGCAACTTCTGTGGAGTACAGTATGGCACATGAATTGATCTTGTAAAGATGAAAGAGAGGGAAGCACGATCTTCAACTTGCATAACTTTGATGGTGATCCGATCACTGCCGCTAGTAATTAGGCCATAAGCCATGTACTTGGCATCCTCACTCACAACAGAAATGCCCAATGACACCGTCCCATCTTCACTGAGTTCATTTGGATCCAGCAGCACCTTTGGCTCCCCTTCCAAAGTATCCTCTTAATTGTATGTGAATGGCATGATTAGAGCAGCCTTGTCTAAATATGAGGTTGTTTGCAGCAAATAATTGTATGTTGTTTACTTAACTATGATAAAATTGTTAATAGTATTCATAGGTAAAGAAAAGAAGAACCGACGGTTGAAAGTTACTGTGCTGGTTGTGTTTCCAACATCAACTAGTATATTGATTTTGTTTGTTTTTAGGATTCGAATTCATAGGAGTCAAAAGAAGAAGATGTAGACAGAGAAAGGTAAGTTGCACTCAATAAATTAATTACAATTGTCGCTCTATGTTAGTAAAAAAACGAGAGAGTTTCTCCTCTTAAAAATGAATTCAAGTTTTTCCACCATATTTGCACAACTGAGATAGAAGATATTAGAAATGTGGAATCCTTACAGTTTGACATTTATACAATCATAACAGCAGCATGTAACTTTTCTGTGGATAACAAACTAGGAGAAGGTGGATTCAGTGAAGTTTACAATTAACTTACAAGGGAAGGAAAATAAGGGCTCACTTAAGAAACATTAGCTTTTGCCGTATTTGTCAATATATTTTAAGATTGTAAGACTGCATTTAGCTTTTAAATATTAGGGTAACATGTGAGCAACATATTTGTAGCTGCATTTGGGAAGAGAGGTGTTTATTTTTTGAAGATTTTTAGATCTTAAGATGTAGATGTCTAACTTCCTAGTCTGGCTAAGCATATTAATCGTTGAGGATTTGATATTAGGTCTCCCATCCTTTCTCCCCTAATTTTTGAGATTTAAGTAGTTGATTAAATATGGCATATTAATTCGCATGGCCAAGTCTTATTATAAAAAGTGCATTGCAAGATTTGGGCTTGTAGTAAGGCCAAATGACTGACTGTAGGTTTACGTTCTTTTGCTTTGGATGATCTCCTGTAGTAGCATTATATGGCATACATGTCTTGTTTATATGGGAGTCTCTATGTTCTCGATGTATATCTGAACATATTTCCTTGATTGGTTCATAGTTTAGTAAATATTCAGACTAATGTTCTGATTTTTTTTAAAATTTGCACATATGTTCTGTCTACGCTATAGTTTTTATTTGGCAACGGGTTTCTCTGTGTCCATCAATGTTGTTGTTTTACATTTCCTTTGGTGTCTTATTATGCCTAACATGTCATAATGCTCGAAGTATTATGGCTTGGGTTGATACCTTTTTTTACTGCTTTCTTTTACTTTCTTTTGTCTGATAATCTGTAGTGTTGTGGATGTCAGACTGCTCGTAGGTGGAGGCATCAATCTAGTCACAATCCAACAGAGAGAATGACAACATTGGGATCAATTTGGACATGTTGTTTGCGCATGATTTGGCTGTGACTGTAACTTGTCCTCATCCCAGACACCCACTGCTAACACAATGTTCAGATGCTCATTATGGGAGTGAAAACAATGCACTGCTAGTTACGACAATTTCGATGTGCTAATTGACAAGATAGATGTCAAGGAAGGGGTGGTGTCAAAAACTTGTTAGGAAGAGGTTTTAATATTTATAAACCCCAAGTGTAAGGTGCATCGTTGACTACTCAGGGTGTCATCCGCAGGGAGTTGTTTTTCCAAATACTAGAACTAACAAAGCGTCTCAAGCTAGGCAGAACATAAGTGATAGAAAATAGAACTAAACTACTAAAACAAACAAAAGGCTTCGATTATGATTAAACCTAAGATAAACCAACTAATCGAGTCAAACCCTCACATTTCCAAGTTATGCTAGTATTCAGAGATGATCGGTTGCATCATTAAAGACCACCCAAGCCCTCTCTTAAGGGTCATGAGATAGTTTAATTGTCCTAACCTCCTATTTTTATGGGATTAGTGCAATTAAACTACAAGGTTGACAACCATTGACGTAGCTAGCGATAGAGACTATTTTCATGTCCGAATCTCAGTTATTCTCTCTACCCACACTAGACAATTAACCTCACCTCTCAGCATATGTCTATTGGCCCAAAACACAAACGAAAGCTCTTTCAAGCATTTCATTGACCATTTGGCGGGCATGAAAGAAAACTCTAAATTCTAGCATAAACAAGGTGGGTAAAGGCCTAAACAAGATCAATTAGCCATCAAGAGGCTAATCACCATCCAAATCAGCACAAACTAACAACCAAACATAACAAACACAAAAACCTAAACTAAACCTAAATTAGCAAATATGAAAGCGAACATGAACAAGAGATGAAAAAGAATGAAACTAATCTAATCTAAACAATCTAAATAAACATGGATTAACAATTAAAACTAAGCATTTAAACTAAATGAATCAAACACAAGAGTTAAGCTCACAAAACTTAAACAAGAACAAAAACATGAAAAAGAGAGAGAAAAGGGAAGAAAACTTAGTCTTGATTGATAGAAAGAACTTGAAATCAAAAGCTTGAATCCAAGATTACAATCTTCAATACTAATCTAATCCTCTATTGAGGTTTTTATCTAATAAACTAACCTAAAACTTGGCTTAAAAATTGCTAGAGAGATCCCCCAAAAAGTCCCAAAGACACCCCTTTTAAAGAGGAAATAGGTCGCCAAAGTAGCGCGCGGGGGAGCGAACGGGGCGATGGTTGTGGCTATCGCGACAGGTGGCCGTTGTGTCCGCAACAGGTGGTCGTTGTGGCCCCCTGCCCAACCACCTGCAGGGTGGCGATGGTGGGGGGCCGTCACCATGGTTGCCTGTCGTCCCTTCTTACCTTTTGTTTGCTCTTCTTATCCGCCTTTGCCCTTTTTCTCGGCATTTGCTCGATGGGATTTATTCCCTACAAAAGTAATAAAGCAAGTAAAAATTCTAAAGATTATGTTATTATACGAACTAAAATTAGGTGAAAGAGGCACGTAAAATACGACAAATTATTGCCTAACAAATACCCCCACACCTATCTTATGCTCGTCCTCGAGCAAAACAAAAGAAAGAAAACCTAACCTAGGAACCTAACTCATTGTCGTAGGAATCGCGGTTGCATTTAGCGTATACAACAAACCCTTTAAACCCCTTGGTTCCCCTAAGTGAACGAGTGAGGTCTCGTGAGGGTTTGCAGAAGATATACCCACAAAATCTTGAAAAAGAAAAATAAGTGGAAAAGGAGAAAGGAAAACAAAGGAAACAAAATAGATATACAAACAAAGCACAAATTTCTATACAAGGGGAAAAACCGTATACATTCTAGCCAACCAAGTCACCAATGCAACAAAGATATTAGCCTGTATATAAATAGAGTGTACATATCGAGACTCTCTATCCACATACATGACATTAAAGCACTAACTTTTCACCCCACTGTACATCAAAACCTGGAATATATCCTAGTGCTTGGTGTGTAACTGTATCATCGTCCTATAACTTAAGCTTACCAAAATCAAACTCGTTCCCACCTGAGTGGCACATGCTACATTATTGACTTATTAATAAGGGAAGCAAGATTTTCTAGTAGCAATATTGCCTCAAAGGGTAACACCTAGTAACACATGCCTCAAAGGGTAATGCCCAGTAGCGCATGCCTCAAAGAGATACTTGTCATTCCAAATTTTATTTTATTTTATTTTTTTCTTTTTTCTTTTTTCCTTTTTTTTTGAATGTCAAACAAAGGTGGTTGTGTACAAAGACAAATGGGAGAGCCAACCAAGGGAGACTCAAACCATAAGATACTGATGAATTGTACACAATGACTGGATTACACAGTTATAACAGAATGTTGGGGTTAGAATATAATTGGGACTAAGATTGACACACTTAGGACAAATATCTATGATGAACAACTTGCTTATGTACAAGCTAATACTTAAGGTACAAGGGATTAAAGTCAGCCAAAATAGTACAGGATTACTCAAAACACAAGTCAGAGACAAATTTTTTTTCAAAAATATTTTCCCTCATTTCCTTTTTCAAAAGATTAAACTGTAGCTTCTCCTGCCCCATACCTAGATCACACAATGTCCTCATTGGGAGTCGAGGAACTACTACATCAACAAAACACATATGTACAAAGGACAAACCAAAATGCACAAAAACCACAACTATGTACAAAGGCACACAAAAGGTGATCATAGCCATCAACTGACCCAACAAATTCCCAAGTGTCACCTCAAAATGATCACCACAAAAGTACATCCTAATATCCACAACAAAGCAACCTAATAGCCACAACTAAATAAAAAGAAAAAGAATGAAAATGAGAAGAAGAGAGAAGAGTTAGAACGAGTATACCAGGTCAGGCACTGAATGTACCCAAACTGTGCCTCTCTAAGATAGTGCTGTGGAGGCCTGAGGAGCATCAAGCACTCATCCTTATCTCTCAAGACTCGCATCTCCAACTCAAATGTCGTCAGAGTTCGCAAGAGCTTATCATATATCTGAGCATGCAACTCAGATGAATGTAAGTAAGAGCACACAAACATGAATACATGCATAATAATAAGTGTCCTCCTAAACATATCAAATGCCTTGGAAAAATTAGAAGAGCAACCGAATGCACTAGTCAATATGAGTTTTCCCAAGCATGTCCTCTAGGTACAGATGATAAGAAGCAAGGGAGGGGTGGTACCCCCTAAAGGTACCTGGTGACTCAGAATAGTCAACCTCCTTCCCTGCAAGTGTCACATGGGAATCAATAAGTAACGTATCACAAAACTCAGAGGAAGGGGGGGGTGAACATGAAGGAGAAGCATGGAATGAATCAAGAGGCTTCAGGGATATATTAACAACAAGATCAAGACTAGCTGGTCTCGTAACCACAACGTCCACACATGAAGTCCCGGTGGGAGTTTCATAAAGATCATACTCCTCAACAAAAACATCACCTAACTCAGACCAAGTACCATCCTCATCAACACTAGCGCTAATACCAAATGTCTCACCTACCTCGAACTCTATAAACTGAGCTAAAGGGGAAGGTGTATCAAGAAAGGTCATGATAAACGTAGTGTTGTTCCTAAAAGTGCTAGGTGAGGATGGAGCAACGATGGGTAAAGTAGTCAAGCGAGGGTCAAATACTTCCTCTAGTCCGGACTCCAGAGAAAGGAAAGACGCACTATCATCACATAGATTGACATCAAGGTTAGGAGAACTAAACCTAAGGTCAGCCTCAAGTGATAGGTCATACTTCCGCATTCTGTTAACAAACTCAATTTGTTACTCATTCATTGTCTCTATCATATTTTTAAGTCTAGCAAAACCCTCATGAGAAATATAATAGGGACAATAATTACTGTCATGATCAGAACAATGGCAAATTTTGCACATCGGATGAGCATAATCAAGTATGCAAGGGGGTGGGATGTATGAATTAGTGCAACTAATCTCAAATTCATAAGTATCCCAACCCAACCAATCAAGAAAATCACATGCTTCATTAACATTTTTAGCACAAAAATTCCAATACTCTAAAAGAGCACGGGTCTCACAATTCACACCCTCATAAACTTTATTCAAAATTTTCCACTTTATTCAAAATTTTCCACTCAAAAACAATTCATGCTCATATTAAGGAAAGTGGAAAAGCGATTTTTTTTTTTCAATTTTCAAAAAAAAATTTTCAAAAGAAAAGCCTAGTCTCGAATGCCCAAGTAAGCTCTAATATTGAAACACAACATCCCCGGCAATGGCGCCAGAAACTTGTCAAAAACTTATTAGCGAGAAGTTTTAATACTTATAAACCCCAAGTGCAAGGTGCATCGTTGAGTACTCGGGGTGTCGTCCGCAGATAGCTGTGTTTCCAAATACCAGAACTAACTAAAGCGTCTCAAGCTAGGCAAAATAGAAGGGATAGAAAATAGAACTAAACTACTAAAACAAATAAAAGGCTTCGATTACGATTAAACCTAAGATAAACCAACTAATCGAGTCAAACCCTCACCTTCCCAACTTATGCTAGTATTCAGAGATGATCAGTTGCATCATTAAAGACCACCCAAGCCCTTTCTCAAGGGTCATGAGCTAGTCTAATTGTTCTAACCTCCTATTTTCATGAGATTAGCACAATTAAACTACAAGATTGACAACCCATGACCTAGCTAGCGACCGAGACTATTTTCATGTCCAAATCCTAGCTATTCTCTCTACCCAAACTAGGCAATCAACCCCACCTCTCAGCATAAGTCCATTAGCCCAAAACACGGACGAAAGCCCTTTCAAGCATTTCATCGAACACTTGGCGGGCATGAAAGAAAACTCTAAGTTCTAGCATAAACAACATGGGTAAAGGCCTAAACAAGATCAATTAGCCATCAAGAGGCTAATCACTATCCAAATCAACACAAACTAACAACCAAACATAACAAACACAAAAACCCAAACTAAACCTAAATTAGCAAATATGAAAGCGGACATGAACAAGAGACGAAAACGAATGAAACTAATCTAATCTAAACAATCTAAATAAATATGGATTAACAATTAAAACTAAGCATTTAAACTAAATGAATCAAACACAAGGGTTAAGCTCACAAAACCTAAACAAGAACAAAAACATGAAAAAGAGAGAGAAAATAGAAGAAAACTTAATCTTGATTGATAGAAAGAACTTGAATTCCAAAGCTTGAATCCAAAATTACAATCATCAATCCTAATCTAATCCTCCTATTGAGATTTTTATTTGATAAACTAACCTAAAACCTAGCCTAAAAATCGCCTGACAGACCCCCCTAAAAAGTCCCGAAGACACCCCTTTAATGAGGAAACAGGTCGGCCAAAGCAGCACGCGGAGGAGCGAACGGGGCGACAGTCGTCACTATCGTGACAGCTAGTTGTCATGTTCACGACAGGTGGCCATCGTGCCCCCCTGTCCAACCACCTGCAGGTGGCGACGGTGGGGGGTCGTGACCACGGTTGCCTATCGTCCCTTCTTGCCTCTTTTTTGTTCTTCTTGTTCGTCTTTGCCCTTTTTCTCAGCATTTACTCGATGGGATTTATTCCCTACAAAAGTAAATAAAAGAAGTAAAAATCCTAAATATTATGTTATCATACGAGCTAAAATTAGATGAATGAGGCACATAAAATACGACAAACTATCGCTTAACAGGTGGAAGCTAGGTTCTTCCATAACGTATTAGCCTAGTGTCAAAGGGATGGTGAGAAGTTATTGGGTTTTTAGTGAATACTTGTTGCCCTTAAAGTTTCTTCAGTAGCTAACTTTTCAAATTAATGATTGGTGTGTTGCCAATAAGATGTTTATGGAATGCGGTGATTCGTCTACTGAGCAACGAGAGATGTCTATGGATAGAGTCAACAACTCCCCTAATGCAAGGGTGTTATTTGGATCGATCAAAGCTTGTAGGGAAGGAATCTCACTTGTTGGGGCTTCTCGGATTATAATATTGGATGTCCAATTTAACCCATCTGTGTCTCAACAAGCTATTGGGTGTGCATTCCAACCTGGTCAAGAGCAAAAGGTTAACACTTATCTATTGGTTACATCCAATGCACTCATGCAAATATGATTTGTAACATACTTAATTTTGGGCACAGTGCAAGTTGCTTAAAGATGGTGCTGTCAAAATTTAACTATTGCAGCTTTGTGATCTAATTTGTTATATCTGTACCATATACATAATTTTGTTAGGTGGTCCTCCTATAGTGATTGTGTAACAACCAATCGATAAGGGTAAACCTTACACTCCTGCCCAAGTTAGAATACACACCCAATTGCTTAGCGAGAAACAGATAGGTTCAGGTGGACACCCAATATTATAATTCGAGAAGCCCCCACAAGCTTTGATCAATCCAAATAACACCCCTGCATTAGGGGATACTTTTGGATTATATGGCCTATATGTTATTGTATATTCAAGTGTTGTTGCATGATCTTAGAAAGATCCCTGCTTATGTGCGCTGAATCTAAAATGGTAAATTCATGGTGTAGTGTAATTTTATCTAGCATGTGTCTAGTTACCCAATTTGAACTAATACCTAACCTAAAAAAATTTGAGAAGCAAATCTTTATATAGACTTGAACGACAATGCCAAAACTCTACAGATAGGATGTTTGCGTCACCATTATTGATATCATTTTCTTCAAGTGCTCACCAGACGAACACAGTTAGTTCTAATGCAACTTAAACATGTAGTAGATCCAATCTGAACACAACCATCCTTTTACGTTTGTTTACATGAAATTTATTTTACCTCGCAACGTGTGCACGTAGTCCTATCGGGGTTCTCATTTGAGTGTCAGATTTCAGATGTGACAGTAATCTGATGTGAAAGCAGGTCCATTAAACAGAAGAGAAAAGGTTGATTGCTTTGACATTACATTCTCACCCAGAATTTGGAATACATCGTGTTGATATTTAGTTGATCATAAATGTAGGACATGTATATATATATATACACACACACACACACACGTATCGGCATAAGCCAAATTTTCCATTAACCATACAAAACCTTCACGTTCAAATTGTGGTTAGCGATAGAGAAAGATTGAGCAAAAAAGACTAAAGAGTAATAAATAAACAACACGTACACAGTAAATGTCACTGATAGACTTTGTGATATAGAATAATTTGAACCGCAAAAGTTTCATTTTGTTTACAAAAGGACCGTGCAAACAAGAGGTAGGTTTTGAAATATACGAATAATGTCATGTATGGTATCCTAGGCATATAGTTTGCATGGAACAAATAACATGAAGTTGATTAATAATGTCCTGAAAATATCAAATGAAAAGAAAATAAGATTAGTATAAAATAATTCGAACCCATCACTAATATTTACCTTATTTCCAAAACAAACCACTAAACTAGTAGATATTGTCCATGATACTTTTACATATAGTTTTCTAAGTATTCAAAAAAGCTCTGAAGTTATAAATTTAAATCCAACTAAAATACTATCTTCCCTCTCAATAAGATAATTCCCATAACTAAAAACAAAAAACAAGGTAATTCAAATGATTTGAAAATTATAACAAGATCATTGATCTTGAAGTTGTTAATATATTATTTAAACAAGAATTAGAAGGGGGGCCTTGGCGTATCAAAACATTAAGAGCACATGAAATCTCCATCAAAAAATGGCTCCGATGTGCATACTATTTTATGGAATCTATTTTCAGGGCTCTGTGTTCTCAAAATAGATTCTCAAGTCTCTTTTATTTTGTAGAAACTATTTTAAGGGGACCATTCACTATTTGCATTTTCTTTTCAGACCTTAAACTTTTCATATCTGCATTATAGCCCAAATTCTTAAAAACTTACTTTCAAAAATTCAAAAATTATGCATGTGAAAATTTTCTTATAAGTACTACTAGAAGTCCTCTTTCATCTGGTATCAGAGACACGTGACCAAAAATAATTAAGGTAATTAAGCTAACTAATGATTAATTAAGCTAATTAACCGTGATTAATACTAGAATCATCACATGCTTGCCCTGGACCAAGTTATTCACATATTGTTCACTCACCGGAAAGCCTATCTCCAATCACACCTCAATTAAACTATATCACTGATATAGTTTTATAATTAAAAGCAGAATTAGCTAAAATTAAGACCGAAGTAAAGAAGCTTAAGAAGCAAATATCGATAATTTACCTTTCTCTAGTTAAGGAAGTAAGACATGGCGGAAAAGCTACTTCCAGTATCAGTACTCCATTTCAGCATAAATATCCTTTCCAAATTTCAAAAAATAAGATTTCATTTCCTTACATGACATAAAAATCCAAAACTAAGTAGGAGAAAAATCAGGTGAAAAAGTAGCAGAAGAAGAAGAAGATAGAGCATAAGCAGTATACTCTTGAAGAATTACAGGGTATGTTCAAGAAATAGCACAACCCTGACGAATTAAACAAAATCATGAGCAGGATTAATGATAAACATGATCTGGTATCTGATGATAATGACAAGACCAATAATGTCCAATTAGAAGAAGATATATATCAGCATATGAACCTTATTAAACTTGATGATCTTAATGCATTACCTTTAAAAGAAATTAGAAGAAAATTGGATTAAAAAAATGAGAAAATGGCTGTTGAAAATGAGATTAATGAAATTGGAGAAGAACTCGACTTAGGTAAAATAGAGACCAATCTTGTTAACAATGTTGTTCCTAAACCTGAAGAATTTGGGAAGCCTTTTAGAAGAAATACTCATTTTATAAGACCTAGGTACGTTACAGCAAGACGTACAACTAATTTTTCCTTCGGATTTATCCCAAGGAAAACTACCACTTATGAAGAAATTGGTCTTACCCCAATTAGTCAAACGGGATAATCTTAAATATCGATGTAGCTAGGAATGGAGAAGAAATATTTTAACATTGAAAAGAGGTATGAATAGTGTCTTAAACCTAAATACTATATGGACTCCTACCAATTTACTAAACTATATTGAACATAGCTTTTCTGACACTGTACCTGGCTGGTATGATTCATTACTTGAAGATGGTAAAAATACATTGAGAATCATGGAGACACCAGCTGCAATGTTCAGAAATCTATGTAAAGAAATTAAAATCGAGTTCATCGGAGCTAAACTTGACTCTGAAGAAAAAGCAAGAGAATGCCAAAGAAAAAGTAACAACATCGAATTATGAGATATGAGATATTTAAAAAATTACATTGCTGAATTTAGTCAATATTATTACAAAATTGGGCATAATAAAATCAATCTTGATATGTTTTATGACAAATTGTCATATCTTATGAATTCCATAATTAATGAAAAATACATGGCATATCTGGAATGAGCAGATGTCATTAATACTCTTGGTTTAAGAATCTCTTATATAAGAAAATGGGTCAATGATCAATATCTTGATCTCCAAAAGTAAAAGAAAATTAATAAGCAATTCCTAACTTGCCGGGATTCGCCTAACCAATTGGGAAAAGAATCTGAAAGGAGAAGAAAAACAAAAATTTATAAGAAAAAGAGCTTTAATAGGCACAAAGGTGAGAAATATAAAAGAAAATAGTATAACAAACTAAGTCCTAAAAAACGTAGATTTTTTTGGAAAGCAGCTTATTGTCTTGCAGGGAAAAACAATCGCAAATGCTAGACATGCGGAGAAGTAGGACCTTATACCAATGAATGCAAAAATAGGAAGAATAACAAGCTTATTGAAACCTTGGGAAGTTTAGATTATGTTGAGCTTAGTGTAGATGAGGCTTTAGACCTAGCCTTGAGCAACAACAAAGGAATTGTTGTGGAGGGAGGGTTTATTGGTGGCCAATGACCCCAAATAAGGGACTGTCAAACACTAGCAAGCCATCATCCAAGACCCTATCTCCCCCCCCCCCCTCTCAAAACAAAACAGCCCCTTCTCCTGCTCAACCTCAACCAATCACCTATTCTTTCCTACCAAGATTATGTCACAACAACCTCATCAATCCCCAACCCCCCAAAAAACCAGGCCAACCATTCCCCTCCCTCCCCCATCCCCATCCCTTAAAACCTCACCTCAATCATTTCATTGAAATTCAGCTTAATTGATGACAAGTTACACAGCCTAACGCATATCTCATTCATTCTATTGTGGCCTTAATCAGAAACTAACCTTAATTTGAAGCATTGCTGATGCACGCTCAGACAGAAGGTCCGGGTTAGGCGTTCGAACACAGTAGTAATGAACCACTTGGGTGGAGAGAGACAAATTTAAGAGTACCATGATGTTCTCTACTATGGCACGACACCAATGACAAGAATTAGTAAGGAGATATGCAGATGGAGAGAGCCAAGGCAAGGAATCGGTGAGGCCAGAGGTAGAAGGAGAGTTAGTAGCGCATGAGAGTGTCAAAAATAGAGAGAGAGAGAGAGAGAGAGAGAGAGAGAGAGAGAGAAACGGGAGGGGGTAGTGGGAGTGGAAAAGCTGGTCGATTACTTTTTTTACCATATAGCTGGTTCCCTTTAAATAATGCAACAATTGAGATTTTGTAAATAAAATAAAGGGCTCTTATTAGTTTCAACTATGATAATTGAAAAAAAAATTAACCATAGTAGAATCTTCGTTTAATTCACACTCTCACTCTCATTAAATGATGTTGATAGAATGCCCAAAACAAACACGTGTACTTTGAAAGAAAAATGTAGAGAAGTTACTATGGATAATGTACTGAAACCACCTTATACAGTAGTAATATCACCTTTCGTCCAACCCAATATATATATATATATATATATATATATATATATATATATATATATA
>JACYFF010031956.1:25031854-25048336 GCA_017589665.1 Selenicereus undatus
ACACATTAGGAAAGCTATCATGCTAAAATGGAGCATTATGTGTGTCTGAGGAAGAATCGATCCATCATTGCTATATCAGCCTGGGCGGTTATATTGAGATTATAACCATATGATATATCAGACATAAAGGGACGTTGTATGTCGTTGGCAATGTGAGGATGATTCAGGGTAACATCGCTAATGTTGAAAGTGTCTTTGTTAGATTGACGGTATCTTAACAAAACACTACCTGTTACTTATGGTCGCACGCCTCATTCCTGGTATGACGCATTTTTGAGAGGAAACATTGTTAAGAGACGATGTTACAGCTTAAGTGGCCGAGTGGGAGCTGAAGGCTAATTTTAGTAAATAGCCAAACGGCCACTTCCCTCGTTTTTAGGGAGGTGTGGCCTAAAAATAGGGGGTGGCAGCTTAGGGGCTAAATACCCTAATCTCAGTGATTAAAGATAAGAAGAAAAATACAAGCATAGGTTGCTGGTTTAGGGCTTTCACTTTCTCTCAGTTTTGAAAACGCATTACCGTTCAAATTCTTCGGGTTTGAGACGTGGGAATCTACCAGGACTCTAGTAGCCTTCGGATTGCAACACACACTGTTCGTGGTTCAGAGACAACTGGAAAATCACACGCTTCTGAGAGGTTAGTCCTTATGCATTTATTTGAACAGTGGTATCAGAGCCTGCCTGGTTGTTTTTGTTCCCAAATAGCATGATTTAATGGGTTTAATTCGACATGCTGATGCAAGGCACTATGCAATTTTTATATGTTACAATTCATATGGCCCCCCTGTGTTCGACCCCCCCCCCCTTGAACCCTCTGTCTCCCACCCTCCCCGGCCACGGTTATACTACCAAACTATTAAAATAAAAAAAGAGGAAAAGTTAGAGTTGAATACCATCAGCCGCCGCCAAAACCGCCAGGAAGGGTGGCGCGTGTGTGCCACGCGCCTCTGAGAGGTCATCCGTTTTGTCTCTTTCTTCCTCGATCCGACCTCCAAACGCCCCGATCTACAACCTTGCACAACCAAACCCCCAAAAGCCCAACATAGGGCGGCGCGTGTGACCCACGCGCCGCCGCCTAGGTGGCGCGTTCCGAGAGTGGGTGGTACCGGTGAGATCGTCGTCGCCCGATCTATGTGATGGCGACGGTGGTTCTTCCAAAAGGTTGTCGGAAAAAGAGATCGAGAGCAGTTTAGAGGCCGGGGGGCGGCGGTTCATCATTTGGTGTTTTTTTTTTGGTTGGGGGGGTAGACGGCTGGGCTTAGTGCCGGAAACCATGGAAAGCTCAGTGCCGGAAACCATGGAAGCCAGGATGCCGTGACTCTTGTGTAGAGAGAGAGAGAGGCAGCGGGGTCTCGAAACGGGCCGAGTAACAAAGGGGGGGGTTTAATGGAAAAAGGGGGTTTTAATGAAAAGGGGGGGTTTATGCTACCCTTTTTTTTTAAAAAAAAAAAATTAGTTAATGAAGATGATTACGTATCATACTTTGATTATGTATTGAATTTAAATTTGTTTTCATAGCCCGCGATTAATCTGTTTAGTTTGGAATATGTGTAATTTATTTTTGTTTAGTATTCAGAATTAGGTGATTGTGAATTTGTTTTACAATTATCATGAATAATTTTATGTGGAGCATGTGTTTAAATATGTTTAATAACACATGATATGAACTTGTAAATCTGTTTTATAGATTATCAAGTAAATTTGTCTTACTTAGTTTAATTTTGGCATTTTTTGTAATGTTAACGTGATCCATGTTAATTTGTTTAACGAAATATGTTAGCTACGTTTGATATGATTATGTATCATGTTATTATTATTTTCTTACTGAAATGCCAATTAAATTAAATTATGTATATGAATAAGTTTCGTATAATAATCAGTTCAATATTCAATGACAGATTAGTTCTCCTTGTAATTTTAATTATGAGCTTGAATTAAATACGTTTCATATCGTGCTTATTGTTGACGTCTTAGTGATGTTTAGTTATTAGATGTTAATATGATTAACATTGTATCCATAAGAATATGTTTGTTATGGATTGATGATAATCAAATTTTTCTCAACTCTCAGTTCATGTAGTATGTGATGATTATGAGCTTAGCGAAATTTTCGAACATACAATATGAATGATAGCTTTGAGATTATTTTTGATTATATATATGATATGCCTAAATGTCCAATTTTCTTACTTGTAGATGTGGCTTCAAAAACCTCCATGATCTTTGAACTGTCCACCAGTGACAAGTTGGATGGGTCCAACTATGATATCTGGCACAGGAAGATTGAGTTTCTCCTGGAAGAACGCGATGTGCTGGAGCACATAACGTTCCTCATGCCACCCCCCGCCAAAAGAGACGAAAATGACAAAGATATCACCGCCACCCAAGAGTATAAAGCACGCTTGGTTGAGTACCAAGCGTGGTGCAAGAAGGATCGTAAGGCACGCTACACTTTGTTGTGTTGCATGCACGACGTTCTTATCGGTGAGTTCGATGTTTTTCCCACAGCTAAAGAGATATGGGACAACATTCGAATCCGATATGGTCAGACTTCGGAAACGAGGCTACAAGCGCTACATCTTAAGTGGATGTCTTACGTGATAGACTCTACCCGAAGTGTGACTAAACATATCAGGGCTTTGCAATCCATGATCCGGGACCTAAGGGCTGGTGGGATAGAGGTTTCAAAAAGAGATCAGAGAAACAATTTGCTGCGTGCACTGACTCAAGGTGATCCTAAGTGGAAACCTTTTATCACCCTAATGGTGCATAGTACTCACATCAAAACTTTTGGTGAGATTGCTAAGCACCTAGAGTTAGAGGATGAGCGACTCAGGGCGATGGCTCCACCTCCCTCAGCATTTGTTGCTAGAGTGGATAGGCCAAAAGGAAACAAGTTTAAACGAGGGAAGAAAAATTTTCATCCCTCAAAGAAGCTTGGCCCTAAAGGTGGGATTGCTAAGAAGCAATGGAAACCTAAGGGTAAAGTGGAGAAAAATATGGCACGTGTGACGTGCTATAACTGCAGGAAGAAGGGCCACTATGCCCGAGATTGTCTCGAGCCCCAGGCCAAGGTACCTTCTTCAATCCCCACTAACGATTTGTTTGTTTGTTCCCATGCATTTGTTGCTAAGTCATTTCCTAACTGGATTATAGATTCGGGAGCAAGCAAGCACAAAGTTCGAGACCAGGTGGGGTTTGTGTCTTTCCACCCTTAACCGGTGGGGACACAGACCATGACACTTGGTAACGGGACTGCAGAGGACGTTTTGGGTGTCGGAACGTACAAACTCAAGCTGCATGGAGGAAATTCGTTGCTTCTCCATGACGCCCTTTATGCACCTGGGGTGCGATGCTCGCTTGTTTCTTATGTTTCTCTTTGGAAATTAGGTTTTCATTTTGTTTCGAAAAATGATGGTTTGGACATTGTGTATAGTGGCAATTTGTTTGGCCACGCATCTTTGATTGACGATTTCTTTGTGCTTGACTTAGATAATGATTATTATTCTAATAAGGCACCTTCTGTTTTTGTGTCATCTGTTGATTCTAGTAGTGATTCTGTAACATGGCATGCTAGACTTGGACACATAGGTCAAGATAGAATGACTAGACTAGCTAAAGAAGGTTTATTAGGGAAGCTTATTAAGGTTAAGCTACCTATATGTGAGCCTTGTTTAGCAGGAAAAGCGACTAAGAAACCTTTTGGTAAGGCTTCTAGGGCGCTTACCCCTTTAGAACTCATTCACTCCGACATTTGCGGACCAATGAATGTTCGAGCACGTAGTGGTGCTGTATACTTCCTCACCTTAATAGATGATTACTCTAGATATGGATACGTATATCTATTATCACACCGTCACGAAGCCTTAGATGTGTTCAAACGCTTCGTAGCGGAAGTAGAGACCAAGTTGGAACGAAGAGTCAAGACTCTTCGGACCGACCGTGGTCGTGAATACCTTTCTGATATGTTCAAGGTTTTCTGTGAGGAAAAGGGTATCGTTAGACATCTAGCGATTCCATACACTCCACAGCAAAATGGTGTAGCTGAGCGTAGGAATCGCACATTACTTGACATGGTTAGGTTAATGATGGCTCAAGCTAATCTTCCAATTAGTTTTTGGGATGATGCCTTGCTAACAGCTACTTACATTTTAAACCGAGTACCTAGCAAGAGTATTACTACTACTCCATATGAGTTATGGAATGGTAGACATCCCTCTTTGGATCATTTACGTCCATGGGGTTCGGCGGGCTATGTGCATAACCCAACCCATAAACATGGAAAGCTTGGTCCAAGGGCCACCAAGATGGTCTTTATTCGATACCAGCAACATTCAAAAGGTTATGTAATGTATGGAGAACATCCAGACGGAGGCATGAAGGAATTAGATTCCCGAAATGTCGATTTCCTTGAGGATGAGTTCCCAAGCATTGGTGAAATCAAAAAGGACTTATCATTGTATGAGTTACAACAGAACATATCTCTCGGTGAGGGGGAGGATTTGTATACTACCCAAGCCACCGAGGATATGCATCTCCCTGATATTAGAGATTGTGGGAGTATACCCACTGTTCCTACGCAGGGAGACCTGCCTGTTCAGGACACTCAACCAGAGATTGAGAGTCCTCATTTTTAGGAACCCACGCCCCAAGGGGTTAGTGGGAGTGATTCTTCTCCTATTCGAGGTTCTGTATCTCAAAAGAAAAGGGGGAGAGATCCTGATCCCGAGTCTGAACAGGTAAGACCGCAAAGTCCTAAAGTGTTTCGAAGGAGTGAGCGCGGAAGAGTTCCTCGACGTTTTTTTCAAATCGAAGAGGAAATTTTCTTTTGTGCTCCCTTAGAAATAGAAGAGTCAACCTCTTATGTAGAGGCTTTGGAGTCACCAAATGATAAGGAATGGATGGATGCCATGAGAGATGAGTTGGACTCGATGGCAAAGAATGAAGTTTGGGATTTAGTTGACCTTCCCCCCGGACGCAGAGCCATTGGAAACAAGTGGGTTTTCAAGGTTAAGCGTCGGGCAGATGGGTCAATTGATAAGTTCAAAGCCCATTTAGTAGCGAAAGGCTACACCCAAGTTGAGGGTGTAGACTACGAGGAAACTTTTTCTCCTGTGGTGAGATTAGCCTCAATTCGCTTACTTCTGGCCCTAGTAGCCCATTTGGATTTAGAACTGTTCCAAATGGATGTGAAGACTGCTTTCCTAAATGGAAATCTTGAGGAAGAAATATATATGGTCCAGCCTATTGGTTTTGTATCAAAAGGCTAGGAAGACAAGGTTTGTCACCTTAAAAAATCCATATATGGCCTCAAACAGTCTTCTAGAGCATGGTACTTCAGATTCCATGAAGCTATCACTGCATTTGGCTTTACCATGGTTTCAGAAGATCACTGTGTATACGTCAAAAGGACAAGTGTAGGAATTATGTTTCTTACCTTGTATGTCGACGACATCCTACTAGCTGGAAGTGATCTGGAGATGATCAATGCCACCAAGTGGTGGTTATCCTCCGTGTTTGAGATGAAGGACATGGGTGAAGCTAGGTACGTCCTAGGTGTGGAGATCCTCCGAGACCGTTTGAAGAAACTTCTTGGTTTAAGCCAAAAGGCATATATCGAGAAAGTCCTAGAACGTTTTCGGATGCATTACTCCAAGCCCGTTGATACTCCAGTAGACAAGGGTTTAACTTTAAGTCTAGAACAATGCCCGAAAACAGAAGTTGAAAAACAGAAGATGAGCAATGTCCCATACGCTAGTGCTATAGGAAGCCTAATGTATGCCATGTTATGTACACGGCCTGACATTTGCTTCGCGGTTGGTTTGGTAAGTCGTTACCAAAATAACCCCGGAATCGCTCATTGGCAAGCCGTCAAGAGGATAATGCGTTATCTTCGGGGGACTACCGACTTGGTACTTTGCTACCAAGGAGTGGACTTAAAACTAAGAGGTTACACTGATGCTGACTGGGGTGGTGATTTAGATGAGTCTAAGTCTACCTCGGGATATGTCTTCACTCTTGGTGGGGGAGCCGTGTCTTGGTGCAGCAAGAAGCAGGAATGCATAGCTTTATCAACTATGGAAGCAGAGTATGTCGCTTGTTGTCTCGCCGCTCAGGAGGCGATTTGGCTCAGGAGTTTTCTTCAGGATCTCAATCTCACTCCGAGAGTTGATGATCCTGTGGAAATGTGGTGCGACAATACTGCCGCTATCCAGTATGCTAAGGATCCTAAATTCCATAGGAAGGCTAAGCATATCAAAAGGCGTTATCACTTTGTAAGAAACGCAATAAAGTTGAAAGAAGTTATTGTAAAATATTTACCTACTAGTAAGATGGTTGCTGATCCCTTAACTAAACCTACTCCTAGAGATACGTTCAAAACTCATGTGATGAGTTTAGGTCTTCGTAGGTTTTAGTTATTGGGGATGTTTTGTTTTGGACATATGTAATGAATGTTTCTTTTGAATAAAGATTGATATTTCTTCTACGAAATGTTCATTACTATATTGTGGTTGTTTGATCAGGCATATCTAAATGTCACTAGGCTTCTGATCATCTTATCACATGGATTTTCAATCTTGACGCCTAAGTAGCGAGCAGGATAAGACTTGATCATATTGACACTAGGTGTGCAATATTGGTTGTCACCGCGATTCTAGTAATGCGGATAATGGATAGTCGCCTTAGTAAGTCTAAGATGAGATTTTGAGTAAATCGGATATAACACAACCTTATATTGAAGCCTAAAGCCGAATTTTGAGTACGGAGGTTGCGTTTTGTACGGTAACCAAGTAACTCTAGTCAGTTTTAGAAAAAAAAACTGGACTTGTAATTCGCATGGTATATAAAGTGACAGCTCACCTCAGTGGGAGTTATACCATGACACACATTCATACTGTGTGTGCTTAAGTCGACCAGGGGAGTGACAATTGAATCCCTTCCTTGTCACTATGTGATCCCTATAGACTTCGTAGTCTATTTAGATAACACCCTTTGACCTAGAACCATGATGTGAATTTGAAGCATGATGCAGCTACTTTGATGTGAACTCCAAGGGCTATAAAATATATAGTCCAGCGGGACACATTAGGAAAGCTATCATGCTAAAATGGAGCATTATGTGTGTCTGAGGAAGAATCGATCTATCATTGCTATATCAGCCCGGGCGGTTATATTGAGATTATAACCATATGATATATCAGACATAAAGGGACGTTGTATGTCGTTGGCAATGTGAGGATGATTCAGGGTAACATCGCTAATGTTGAAAGTGTCTTTGTTAGATTGACGGTATCTTAACAAAACACTACCTGTTACTTATGGTCGCACGCCTCATTCCTGGTATGACGCATTTTTGAGAGGAAACATTGTTAAGAGACGATGTTACAGCTTAAGTGGCCGAGTGGGAGCTGAAGGCTAATTTTAGTAAATAGCCAAACGGCCACTTCCCTCGTTTTTAGGGAGGTGTGGCCTAAAAATAGGGGGTGGCAGCTTAGGGGCTAAATACCCTAATCTCAGTGATTAAAGATAAGAAGAAAAATACAAGCATAGGTTGCTGGTTTAGGGCTTTCACTTTCTCTCAGTTTTGAAAACGCATTACCGTTCAAATTCTTCGGGTTTGAGACGTGGGAATCTACCGGGACTCTAGTAGCCTTCGGATTGCAACACACACTGTTTGTGGTTCACAGACAACTGGAAAATCACACGCTTCCGAGAGGTTAGTCCTTATGCATTTATTTGAACACATGTAAATTAGATGTACTTGTTCGATGTAAAACTTATGTATGGTGTTGTGTTCATGACATGAATAATAAAGTATGGTGGGTATGCTTTGTATACGGTGCTCATAAGGTACAAGACCAGCCCACTATATGGGAAGCAATACAAAAATACATGAATGAGATTAATATGCCGAAATTGTTACTGGGCGACTTCAACCAGGTAGAATATTACAATGATAAAATCAGAGGAAGCGGGCAAATCCGGGTTTTGGAGGATTTTGTACAATGGAAAATGGAATTGGGCTTACTTGATATACCATTTACGGGACCTCAATTCACGTGGTGTAATAAATAATTTCAAGGGAACCTCATCTTCGAAAGGCTCGATCGTGCTTACTGCAATCCTGGGTGGAAACAACACTACGAAGATACACTGGTAGTCCACTTACCTATAATATGCTCAGATTATGGACCCATTGTACTTATCACTCAACAATGTACTGCGATTAAGAGTAAGGATGATGATACGTGTCTTGCTACAAGACACTCTTAAATGTTTTGTCTTAACTCAAATTAATATGTTTCATGATTTAAAACCACCAAATTTTTAATTATTACAAATTATTATGAGTTATAAAACTTTAATATTCGTCAGTTACACTAATAAATACAAACTAATACCCTAATCGGATTAACCCCATTCGTGAAGGCATATCGTATATGTCATTTTGTAAATGTGAAAAATTGCGTATAAAATAATGATTTTACTCAATTTATAAATTTTGGCACCCTTCAACTATTCAATCATACCACTCTTTTCCAATTTAATATGTAATCATATACATTTTAAGTGAAAACAAGACACTTAAAAGTGTCTTATAGCAAGGCACTTATCATTTTACTAAGGGTAAGCCTTATAAGCTAAAGGCAGGGTCACTACTTCGTAATGAAATTAAGGAAGGTATTCGTGCTATCTAGCCATGCACAACACAGGGGTCCCATATGTTTCAAATCGTCCACAAGCTCAAACGCGGTAAAAACTTTTGTAAGCAATGGTGATAGGAGCGGAAAAAAGAAAGACTCGAAATATGGGAGAAATTGTACAATCAAGTTGAGGCTAGCTCAAATGACATAACTAATGGAAGGATTCAACCCTCCACCATCTCCAATTACCTGGCCTCAAATGACAAGCTCATCCAAGCCATCTAAGATCTAGCTATATATTGCAAACAACGCAGTAAAATCCAATGAAATGTACTGGGGGATAATATGACCAAGTTCTTCTTCCACTATGCCAAAGAAAAAGCCACAATCAACCGCATAAGGGTATGTAAAATAGATGCTGGTAACTGGCTGGATCACAGATCAAGAAGAGCTAACTTCTCATGCAGTCCAGTACTTTCAGCACCTATTTAGTCCTCCTCAAGCACCCAATGATCACCACAGGAACCCGTTCGTACGAGGTATAGTCTCAAAATTTTACAGATGGTTATCACAGGATGACATCCAATGGCTATCCCAACCTTTCTCAGAAACGGAGGTGAAAGCAGCCTTCTTTGGAATAAATGCATAGAAGGCCCCTGGACTTGATGGCATTCCAGCTCTCTTTTACCACAAACACTGGGACATCATTGGATCAGATATCACAACGGTAGTTCTTGAAACACTTCACTCAGGAAGGATCCTAAAACAAATTAATCACACATTCATACATCTGATTCCGAAGGTCCCCAATCCAGAATCATTCAATCAATTTCATCCCATAAGCCTTTGCAATGTTATCTACAAAGGTACCTCAAAATGCATCTCGAATCGCCTCAAGAAAGTCATGACTTGACTAATTGGGCCATTCCAGAACGCATTTGTACCAGGATGACTCATTGGGGATAGTTGTCTGATGGTCCATGAACTGCTCCACTATATCAAGCGCAAACAAAGTGGCCCACCAGTTGTCGCTATGAAAATAGATCTTAACAAAAGCATATGACCGTTTGCAGTGGGACTTCATAGAGGTCGTTTTAAGATAGGTTGGCTTTCCCGAGCTATGGATTTCCCTCATCATGGAATGCATCACAACCATCTCATACTTAGTGTTATTTAACGGTAAGACATCCCCGCCCTTTAAACCAAAGTCAGGCATACGTCAAGGAGATCCTTTATCTTCATACATATTCATCTTATGAATGGACGTGGTCTCCAAGTTACTAATCCAAGCATAAGAAAACCGTACATGCCTCGGCATCAAAATATCCAAAGATGCCCCTCTAGTTAATCACCTTCTGTTTGCCAATGATGCAGTTTTCTTTACATCTATCCAGTCGCACCAATGCCAAACCATGCATCGAATCGTACAAGAATTTTGTTTGGGATCAGGGGAAATGATCAATACGGCCAAATCATATATAATAACTTCCCCTAATACAAAAGAGGAACATCGACACATGCTCCATGATATTTTCAACATGAAAATTGCAACATCCTTTGAAACATATCTAGTAGTTCCTGTGACCTTCTAGAAATCCGAGGGAGGTGATTTCAACTATCTGATTAAGAGGGTTCAAAAGAAACTGTAGGGCTTAAAAACCAAACTTCTATCACTGGTGGGTCGATTACTACTTATAAATAATGTAGTTGGAGCTTTATGCCAACACACCCTCTCAGTATATTAGGTATCGGTTGGTATATTACAAAAACTCAACTCTTTGACAATGAACTTCTTTTTGACAAATTCACAAGGCAACCCATCTGTACACTGGATCAACAAAGAGCAGTGCCAATAGCGTCGGGAAAGAGGAGGATTAGGAATACGCGATCTAGGCGCATGGAATTATGCTCTACTAATGAGACAAGCATGGCGTATCCAGTCAAATCCCCATCTACTCATTGCTCAGCTCTATCGTGGTAAGTATGGAATCCATTCACCAATCGAAATAGCATATTATGATAACAATGAAGGTAGTGTTTCATGGGGTCATAAAGGCCTCACTAGAGCAGCCTCTAAATTCAACCAAGGGCTAAGATGGCATATCCAGAACGGTCGCACAGATTGGATTCTCGAAGACCGATGGTGTAATAATGGTACAATCAGGGTACGAGCTTAGGTAGATCCTACCACTTGGAAGAATCGCCCAGTATCGGATTTACTTAATGAATCCAGAGCAAGGTGGAACATCGGGAAAGTTAGATCTATTTTTTCCCATGACACAACGTAACTAGGCTTATCCTTGCACAACATATTCAACCAACGGTATCCCATGATAGACTATATTGGTCCCTAACTAACAATGGGGAATATAACTCCAAGTCGCTCTACCTTTGGCTAATGAGTCAAAACATGCCCCCCGCTAACAAACGAGAAATCAAACTGTGGAAGACTTTGTGGACGCTTTGTATCCCTACCCGTTGGAAAGTACTTGTACTATTGTGGAAAGCCTACCACAATGCACTACTAGTTGGTCGTAATAGATGCCTAAGAAGAATGGGACACAACTTTAAATGTCCGCCATGCGAAAACTTTGAAAAATTGACGCAACATCTCTTTCGGGACTGCGAGCTCTCTAAGTTACTTTGGTGGGCCTCGCCAATAGCAATAAAGGTAGACGCGAATCTTGATATCCCTTGGACTCAATGGATTTGTGCTTGGATCTTAATGCTCCATAACTCCCAAGCTGCATACCCTAAGGGCGTAGAGATTTTTGTAACTACAGTGTGGAGTATATGGACTTTCAAGAGCCAAGTCATCCATAAAGTGGTTCACTGAACCCCCTAATGATGGTCGATATCCTACAGACAAATCTGACCACTTTATCCTATGTTACGACAAGCACGAGCAAGGAAAGACAAAACCCTCCGGTCTCCAGGCATCAGGATCAAAAGATAAACATAGTTGTCTGGGGTCACCATTTCCCAAACAATTGTCATCATATGAATCGCTGGAACACATAAAACAAAACAACGATGGGCAAGGATTGCAATTCATGCATTGAGACACAACTCATCCTTACCAAGAAACACTCTTGTGCAATTCGAAACTAGAAGCCATTGCTATAGCTGCAGAAAGGACGCTTAATTTGGCTATATAGCAAGGATGGCCATCAATCTAAATATGGATGGACAGCGCAGCACTTTTGAGAGCCCTCAGCAAGGTTGATAATATCTCGGCAAATGTATCTTTGTTTCTGGAACAATGTAGGTTTCTTAAACAAGGGCATTGAGTACTGTATCTCTAGGAAGGTAACCGAAGAACAATTGCTGTCGAATGTACTCTTAGATAGGCATATATGATACCATTACTTGTATTGTACGAGTTTTGCATTAACCAACAGACAAACCAAAAAAAAAATCATATTTTAGCGGATACAAAATCCGTATAGGCTGCTCGGTACCAACATAACAAACATGTAAAGAAGATTATTAAAAACTGAGTATACATTTAGCGTCAAATTATCAGTGCATATTCACCTTTGAAATAAGAAATTTAACCGGGAACTGCTATTGTACAAACAAGGACCCTTTTCTTGCAAAAACTTTGTAAAACTTGTCTTAATACTTAATTTCATCATGAGAGTCAAGTCTAACAATCTTTACAACAACAACAATTAATTGGTTACATATATCTCCTATATGCTTATCTGATCCAAAATATTATGCAATCATACCTGACTTCATCAATCTTGGTAACAGAATAAAAGAATTGCATTACAAAAAAATAAAAAAAGAAATCCAGTATGATTAATAGTACTATGCACCAAAAATCATCGCCAAATCGAACATGATCCGGACGGAAATAACCCTTGAAATCAAATCAAATCAAATCAATCCCAATTCAAATGCGAGGTGCGACGGAGGTGGCCGCGCCAGCGGCGACGTTCTTGGTGGCCCCGCCGAGGAAGGAGAGGAAACCAGTGGCAGCGCCGCCGGGTTCCTGATCATCAAGGAAGAGATCCTCGGGAACCCTGAAAGCGCCATGAACGCAGACGATGGCGACGCCGATGACGAGCGCAGACATAAGGAGCGATCCGACGCTGGTGAGGAAGATGACGAAGACGGAGACGATGACGAGGAGGCCCAGGGTTTCCTTGTCGGAGAAAGACCTGCCGAAGAGGACGAGGGGGTGGTCGGAGGGGCGGAAGAGGTAGAGGAAGCACCAGGCGGCGAGGAGTGCGAGGAGGGTGAGGAGAGAGAATGGGTGGGCCAGGAGAGAGAGAGCGAGCACGCCGGTGAGGAGGGTCAGGTAGTTGACCCGGAAGTAGGAGTAGTTCTTCCGGAGGCGGGTGGTTGCGTCGGAGAGGGAATCGGGTTTGGAGAAGGCGGTCCGGTCGACGAGTTCAGCCCAGGGGCGGCGCTGCGAGAGCCCGTCTTTGATTTGGTCGTGGAGGCGGCCGATGAAGGTGCGGAACGCGGAGGGTTGTGGCGGGGATGCGGCGGATGCGGCGGTGGATGAGATGGTGGTGGGTTGGGGGATGGAGACTGGGAGGATTGGTGGGGCTGTTGAGGACGCCATCGTTGTTGATCAGGGAGGTTGGAGAGGAGAGAGATTTTTGGAATTAGAGGAATTGGGGAGGATTTGAAGGGGGTGTGTGAGATTGAGAAATTGAGGGTGAGAGAATTTAGGGGAAGGAAAGATGGGTGCGGGAGAGTAAAATGTGGGAGAAGAGAATGAGGAAGATTGAGATCTGTTAATTGTTCTTACTATGCTTTGGAGTTAAGGGGGAGAAAAGGAGGGAAGGAGAGGTGTTAAATCGTTAATGACATTGAGTTATTTATTTAGGATGTTTTCTTTTGTAACATGGATGGATGGATGGATTGGGGCCGTTTCATGGCTCACGGCACCGACAAACTTAGTTCTTGCAAATTAACGGCCAATATTAGCTTCAAAAGGGGACACCTCGTGCAAGCCCCAATTTTGTACATGGAATGGAACTTTCCAAGTTCTGGCCATTACCTTGCCAAATTTGTGGACAAATTAACAAAACTAAAACTAAACTAATTCAAAAAGTTGCCAAATCTATTTTGATTTTATTTTTTTGGACAAATTACGTACTATAACTTGTTGGTAATATATTCAAGCAAAACTTAATTTGAAAAAAAATAATAAAAATTTAACTTAACTTAACTTATAAATGAACTTAGATATTTGTACTTTTGTAACATAAATATCTTTCAGATAGTAATGTCAAATTAATATTGGTATTGTCCAACTATACTGTGCCACTAACAATGCCAAATGACATAGAGACTGAGACTGAGTATATTATCTCAGTTTTGGTTAATTTCATGTAGGGTCACCTTCATACAGATGAAAATTTTCACATGATTAAGATCGTATTCGGCAACAGTATTTTGGGTAGCGTTTAGTGCTTTAACCATATCAATACACTAATTAGTTAATTTTTAGTATTCAGAAACTAGTGTTTTGACTAGCATTTCAAGCAGCGTTTAGCATTTTAAGTAGTGTTTTTTTAAAGCTAATAGTATTAACGTTTGACATTTAAAAGTAGCGTTTCATATTTTTTTAGCCAAAAAGTATCCTTTAAATATTTTATCTTTGAAAATTATTTATATTCTTTTATGTCAATTTAAATTAATCAGATAGCATAATAGCTAAATTTACCGAATACATTAGTTTCAACAGCTAATCTAAATAGCTATCCGTTAGCAGATAAATCAGAAATGATATTTGCTATCTAAATAGCTATCCATCACCTAAACAACTAATTTTCTCAAGTCTAAGTTTAGTCTATCAACTTGAAACCAATTCATATTCTAGGTTTGCTACTGTCCGCGTCCTAAATATATAGCAATACAGAATCAACCTTAAGAATTTTATTTGACGGTTTTTTACAAGCCAATATTATTGTGAACCGGTTTATTCTTGTTCCTTTAGTGTGCCATGTCACTGATCTCATCCATGACATCAATATTTTCGAGAAATAAAAAATAAACCGAGTGAACAGGGTTATATGCTGTGTTTGACCAAAAGTGTAGGGAAAGATATACTTTGAACTCGCTCTCAACCATATATAAAAAATTCAATAAGATGGCCAAAGTTTGCATCAGACACATGCACCTTCTTCACACAGGCTTCCACCGCGAGTTAAAAGTGCCTTACAAAACCTTTCAACTGCACGCTCAAAAGCAGGACACGGCACGTCTGGTGGGCCTGTAGTGTTTAGAAAATATTATTCTATTACTTACATGTTTATAATTTGTTTAATACCTTTATCCTTAAGAGGGTCATTTTTGGATGAGAATAATAGTAAATTATTCATAGTATGTTCATTCTACAACTATCAATAAAATAACCTAATTTCTTCATGCTGTCTATATATTTTGCATGCATCCGAGAGTGTCCGAAAAGTATCCGAGAGTATTCGTCGGCCACGGATACGTGAAGCTGTGAGTGTCCATGCTTCTTAGCTTAGAAGGAAAAGCGAAAGGGAAACTAGCGGATGTAGATGAAAAAAGGGGTGAGCAACATATAACACGAGATTTGCAGAGCCCACCGTGCAAGTAAAGTGATTGAACTTAGAGGAATAAACTCAAGGAGCAACATAAGTCGCAAATAGCACTGCAGCATCTACAGCATTTGCTACTCCAACAAATCATAAAGCCAAAGAAAGCCAACGAGAAAACACAGGGGTCCAAATTGTACTCTCAAGCGCTAATTCTGCTGCCATTTTACTGGTTCAGACAACACATAAGCCATAATGCTGCACAACATATTTTGGGTTTGGAGCAGCGAAGATAACAGCTAGTACATAGATAATTCCATAAGCAAATAGTGAAGTCCCAACACCTTGTCTTGTTTAGAAGGTTGACCCATTCCATCCGAAAAAGGAACCCTGCAAAATGAACAAAATGCATAAACATCATCCCACAGCCTTTTTGAAGTAGTTCTCCCTGTAGTTACCGAGGAAACACCTTTAAAATTGTTAATGATATGCTTCAACTGCTACATATAACAAATATTTAGCTTCATTTGGGCTTCAAATTGGTCGGTCAAGAATGCAAAGTAAAGAGCATCCCTCGTAACAATAGTTCTTGCCCCCACCCAACCCCCTTCCCCTCTATCCAACGCAAAGAGGGAAACAGAAGTGCAATAAAAGGCACAAAAGGCGATACAGAAAGCAACTAAGAGATCCAAAACCACATTTCGGACAGTGAAGGCTTGTTTACATGTTCTAGAAGCTAACACTGGTGTAAAGCATGCAAACACTGTGCATGTTCTTGAACTGAGTGCTCCTAAACAACAGGAAGAATGTAATAAGCGATGACTGTAGAATGCAGAATTTGATGATAATAAGCATGCTGATTAGTACAACTTACCTTAGTGTCATAGAACTTAAGAAAGTATCGGGATTTGGAAACAGACAACTTGGTTTCGAGAATTGAAGCAATGGCAGCACTCAATTTCTTGTTCGTGTCAGGGTTAAGGCCTCCGATGGACACCAGCTCTCCATATGCTGCAGGCTGCTCAGTTCCACCAAATGCCATTGGCACTGATCCCTTCAATACCACCATGACATACTGCAGTGTTTTCCAAAATAGCTGACCAAATTAAGAGATTGTAGGCAAGAAAGGAAAAATAGTTTGCAAAAAATGAAAAAAGAAGACACTTTAAAAATCATTAGATATATTGATATTCTAAAAACCCTTGTTTGTTGTGAATGATGGGAAAAACTCTATATGAGATCATATCATATGAAACAATATCACCATCCCAATGTCTCTCATGAAACAATTGATTAGCAGGAGTTGTA
>JACYFF010031956.1:25048346-25103060 GCA_017589665.1 Selenicereus undatus
CACCATCCCAATGTCTCTCATGAAACAATTGATTAGCAGGAGTTGTATGGCTCACATCAAGGCCACCTTGTTGTAAGAATCGTAGTTGAAAATACATGCACTAAGCACCACTTTGCAACGGACAAGGCAAAAAGACTTAGATGACCTACTTTATTTCAAATTATTAATTACTATAATCCAAAGCCAAAAACATTGCATTCAATAACTCCTTCAACTACACTAGAGATCTTGAATATGCACCCATTAAGAGAATTATCAGCTTCTACAAAATAGGAAACTTTCTGCAAAGTTTAAGCTCTCACCAGATTGCATATGTGAAGATTGGGAAAAAAAGAGGGACTGTCGTAAAATCAAAACTAAGGCAAATAAAAAGTTTTTCTAAAGAAGTAAGGAACACTTCATGAGCATTAATCTCATTTCAAAATGAGAGAGAGATGAAAGAATAACCAACTGAAAATAGTCACAAACCAACAAATCAAACTTAGATTCTATCAAGTAAAATTCTTAAGCTTCTGCAGTTAAGAGATGAAACTCCAGTAACTGCATACCTACATAATATAGTGAAAATTTAATCAACTCAAACCCACCCAAACCCCCTCGACACCCCCGCACCCCAAAAAAGGAAAACAAAAAGAGAAGAAGAAAAAGAAGAGCAAAGTTTAATTACAGGAATTTGGCAAAGGATACAGTCCCTATCAATTCTTCAGTACTAGTTCAAGTATTTGTGCCACTCATAAAAGAAAAGAAGGAAAACGCTCTAGCAGCACGTCAAATCCACATGGCACAAAATTGAGGTCCATAGAGAGAGAGGGGATTCTTTGTTTGACAAGCTCCAAAATAATAAACAAATCTCCAACAAAAGGAACATGACAACAACTAGAAACAAGACTGGATTATAAGGGAAACTGCTAAGAACTGAGAGCAGAAAGAGTAAAGCTTGAAGCACAATGAACGGGACAAGGGTTTTTGGCTTTTGATGAGGGGGATGGTTGGATCATTTATTAACCAAACCCAATAAATATCAGATAGACCCACTTACAGCGTGTGTCATGTGTGTGTTTCGAGGGGGCAGGGACAGCAGATGCACATGTCTCATTCCTAAATGCAAAATGGTTCACCTGATCGTACAAACAAAAGGGTTGACTACCTATACTCCAACAGAAGCAGTGGACAACTCATGAAGGCATTTTACTTTAATCCAATATACTCTAGCAATATACAAATGTATACACAGGGTTTTGGATTGTCATGAGACTTCAATCACAATATATTGAATAAGACACTGGCTTCATGAATCATAGGGTAATGAAGATCAAACGAACTTCACCAAGAAAAGTGTTCTTCGACAAACTAACTCTTTCAAAAGATCCCAATTCACTAATTTTACACCAAAAGCTGGTAACCAAGCATGGCCAAGACATACAAAATAAAAACCAAAAGCAGAAATCACAGAAATCCAGAACGGGTATAACTCTGGGCTGCACCATTTATCAGAGACATACAGCGACACGCACAAAAGCCCATCAATTAGTGACAAATGAGAACATAGGAGTACAAATCCATTTGGACAGCTCCTTCTCAAGTTTTAGCAGAGAGATACAATGTCATTGAAATCGAGTTGACTACAATAGCTGACAATGAGTGCAAATGCATTCGACAAGACAGGAATAGTCCACAACTGTCGGAGGTGAGCACATGCAAATACGAAACCATGAATCAATTCCCAATTCACACACTAAAACTTCAATTACCATAGCGGACTTGCAAACTTGTGCTACAGATCCATAAGAAGCGATCTAGTCCCTCTTCCCTTTTTTTGGGGGAGGGGGGGTGGTGTTGAAGCATATCCAGAGTTCCCCTATGCCATATCCCAATCCAACCAACATAAACAAAGATATCAGTCCATATGGTAATGGGTTTATGCAGCATTTTGATTTCAACTTCAGTGTTGTCTTTGATGATCCTGTTTTCCAATGCATGCGGTAGTGGTAATCCAAATCTTACTTCGTTGATAAGAGCTCTCAAGCCACTCTGAAACCTTAAGCTAGAAAATATATTTCCATGAAATGAACCCTTTCCCTGCCTAGGACGGGCCTGGCAAGACATTGACATTAGTTATGAGAACTCAACTAATAAGTGGTTAAAGGCAAGGTAGAAGGGTCACAAGCATGTTACTAATTCACGATACACACTTTATGTTTTGTGCTTCAGGTTGGAAAGGTACAACTTCTTATCTAACCTCACTGACAAGGACACTTGTGACCAAAAATAATTTTAAAGAATTGTCAAGCCCAGCTGTCTAGTTTCGAAGTGCCTGGGAGGGGTAAGAAATCAAACATCAGAATAAAGTGCTCATATTAGGATAATGGAGAATCTCATGTAGCTCTGGAGAATTGACAAGCCCATGCAGCATAGTTTCTAGGAAAATGGAAATAAAGTGTGACTTCATGTCAAGATTGCAGAGCTAATGCAACGAGGCTAAGAGAATCCCACAAACTATAATGAGAACAAAAAATGGCAATAAGGAACCATATATTATGCAACTCTGAACAATGGAGGTAACAGAGAAAATATGGAGATATGACATGTTTAATTTATCTATTGGGAATTCATTTATCTACATCACACTCGTTTCACTTCCTAAATTCTCTCAACCCATCCATCACAAAACATCACTCTTATTCTCTAACCCTTTGTAGTCCCTCCTACATCATGGTCTTGATAAGGTTCAGGACATGATTTACTACATGTGCAGTCTCAATGAATGAACTAATTTATCTTCATGTAAAGTGATTGTCACTAGCAATATGACAAGCCAATCAAGCACTTATTGTCAAGACTCAAGTACAATTGAACAAGTAAATCACTACCAACTCTTAATAATATTCAGTTAATGATTTTATCAATTGATCACATCACTCATTTACTTAACCAAGCTAGCATAAATAATATATTGGAGTGATCTCGAAATTTTACGCCGGAGAGCTCACGTCACCTGAATTGTCACAAATGTTCATGAGCATAATGCTGACAGCAAAAGAGGAAATGAAACATCTCTTGAACCATCTACAAAGCAACTAATTAAGTAATACATAACTTGCAATCCACTTCAGTACTCCACACACAAATGGCATGCTATCACACAGCCATGGAGAATCTGATACTAATGGACTTACAATTTAGTAAATGCAAACCAAACGTAGGCTAATCCAAAATGGCTACACCATACTGCCCAGTAAACAGCATAACAAGTCTCAATTTGAAGTCATGAACGATGCTGAAAAGCAAATAACTTTTAAGCAAGAACACAGGACAAATGAAAAGGCAACTTCACTTGAAGCATATCTTCTTATCCGTTAGTAAAAATCCCACATATATGCGAGGCTCAAACACCACATCCAGAAGTGTATTAAATAAAAGACATGAACACAAAAGAAGGGTCCAAAAGATTCAACCCATGTTCATCTTTACACAAAACTTTGCTGAAGAAACTATAACCCAGTTTTAATTTCACATTAAACAAGGCCACACCATAAACACGACCTAAAAAGACCACAAGATACAACGCCCAGAAATCCAAACGCATAATTGAAACAGGAAAACAAAGAGCACCCAAAAAAAAAAAGCACAGAGAGAACGAGAGAAATTACAGCCTCAGGTTTGCCGATGATTTTGGCGACGGTGGAGGAAGCTTCGGCGAGGATGGCGGAGGTGTCGACGCCATCGAGGTTGACATTGGTGGAGATGTTGAGGCACGGCATTCTTCTTCACTCTTTTTGTCCTTCTCTATTTCTTCTTCTTCTAATATCTTCTCCTTCGCACAGAATGACTCGCTGATGACTGGCAGACGAATGAAGACCGACCAAAACCCTCAACCTTTTAATCCACCGGATGCGATTATGCGAATCGAATGATTAGGTGCAATTCCAAAACAACCCTTAATACAGTATTATAATCAGACTTGTCAGTTTGGACAGGCAGGTTAAATATAGATCGGATGTATTTGGAGTTCGAATGAAATACAAGTCAGGTGTATTTCGGGTTCGGGTAAAATACGGGTAAGGTGTATTTCGATTTTACGGGTTTCAGATCAACCCAACGGGTTTAGAGCGCCTTTTCCGTGAGTTATTTTTCTTTTTTTAAAATCAAAAATTCTACATATTTATTACTCAAAATTGTCATTATTTAATGAAAATGCATAATAATTGTAATTTTTCAAAAGAATATTAAAATATTCAAACATTTTATTACAATATATGAACATCTTGTATGGGTAGATAAAGAATTAAGTCCCACTTGATTTTGGATATATCGACGCGTACATTAAAAAAATATTAATAGTTGGTCGACAATTTATTGGACAGTCTGTCTAGAGCATTTTAATGGGTTGTAGCAGTTTCACCGCTAATAATCTATTTAATAATTTAATATTTTTATTAACTAACCTACCAATGTCCAATCAGGTAAAACTTTAATAATGGACCGACCCCAATACGAATACGACTAGTCGTTTTTTTACGGTTAGTATCATAATTCAAGACTAGTCAGAACGAAAGTCAAATAAAATTAAATAAAAGAAGTACAAGATATTATCTTGCAATTATAACATCAAAATTTTAAATTATTACAAATTAATTAATTTTAAAAAAATTAGACAGATTTGTTTAACTAACTATATAACGGTATGACTTTCGCATCTTTAATGCTTGTGTTCTTTTAAATTAACTTCTTAAAAAAGATTAGATAGTTATTCCATGTAATTTTATACCTATTTTAAATGTTTTTTTCATTTAAAAGTTGTGTTGATTTTATTTTTAGAGAATGGAGAAGAAAAAATAAAGTTATTATTATTTAATTTATAAATAGATGCAATAGTTATATAATATCTTTTCCAAATACTCAATAAAAATGACCAACCATTATTGTTAAAAGAGATAAATTAGAGAAAAATAAAAAGCTAAGGATTTAATGTTCGGGTCAAGCGGGCAAGTTCGGGTTCAGGTCGAGTTCGACCCACTAATTTTGTAGGCTTTTCGGGTCCGGTTTATTTCAGGTTCGGGTCGAGAAAATTGTGTTCAAAATCCAAAACTTTCAGGCGAGTTCGGGTCGGATTTTCGGGTCGGGTCAATTTTTGACAGGTCTAATTACAATTTGAATCCATTTACTCTATATGTCGCCTATGTCAACACACACCATTTTGGCTTCACAGCCAATTGGCTTAGGTAGCAATGTTTGTCGGTCTCGAACAATTGAATATAATGCACCTAAGGTGACATAACATGTGGTTTTAATTAATACAATGCACCTAATTAATTGTTCTGTTCAAATTATGAATAAATGAGTTCGAATACTTACATTCTCATTTCTCACTAAACCAATTTGCGAAATGAGTTTCTATGATGGTGTCAACATCTGCGTCGCTGACATTGGGACGCGCAGCTCTCACTTGGTCCGTGAAAATTCTATCACATTTTACAAAGCCTATTAACATACTTGCGTTATGAATGATAAACTGAATTGGAAGTGAAAACACCACTCACCCTATATAAGGTTTAACTTCGTCACAATTTAACAGCACGTGAAGATGGGCAATAACATATTCGGCATCTGTGAGATACCTTGATATTTCTCTGCCAATAGTGGTCCCTTGCGGTGCAAACACCGACAGAGTTGGAAAATGATTAATATGTTCATCGTCGTCCTCATTTCTCCTGCACCTACTGCGCATGGAGGGCACATTAGAGCCGAAGTAATAGGAGGCGAAGAATGTCCTCTCTGCCTCTAGGTATGCTTATGTGATTGAACCTTCAGGACACGCTTGCTGCTTTATCTTTTTCTTCAATCGGCCAAAGAACCTACGCAGTTCACAATTGCAATCACTTTTAAGTGATTCCACATATAAGAATTCATAGAAGGTTTCATCAATTATAGTATAATTTACCTCTCAAATGGATGCATCCATCGGTAATGTACTGGACCACCTAGTTAAGCCCCTTCTGCCAAATGCACTGGCAGGTGCTCTATGACATTGAAAAAGCCAGGAGGGAAAATGGTCTCCAACTTACACAAAGTGATGACAATGTTGCGATGCAGTTCCTCAAGTATATCCTCCTGCAATGTTGTTGAGCATAAGTTCATAAAGAACTGGCTTATCTCAATAAGAGGTTTCAACACATCATCTGGGAGCGCACCAAATGCAATTGGTAAAAGAGTCTTCATGAAGACATGACAATCATGACTTTTCATGTTGTTGAACTTAGCCTCATTAGGGTCCACGATATTTCTCAAATTAGAGCAATATCCATAAGCATTTGAAGCTCCTTCACCCATTCACACAACTCTCTACATTTATGCACAAGAAGTACGAACTTCGCGTTTGGTTTAACCAGCCTACCACTTGGGTCTGAATGTAAATGTAATTCTGGCCTATCACATATTTCGGCAACATCCATTCTTGATTTGGCATTGTCCTTTCTTTTCCCATTGACATCCATCGCAGTGTTGATAATGTTCTCGAAGAAGTTCTTCTCAATGTGCATCACATCCAAATTATGGAGGAGTAGTTGGTGTTGCCAATAAGGCAACTCCCATAATATGCTCTTCTTCGTCCAGTTGTGCTCATTCTCCTTAAATCCTGGTATGACAAGGTCACCATTGGGTAATCTTCCACCTCGACATAAAGTTCTTCCCCGAACAATCGGCGAGGAGGACCCCCTGTAACAGTTCTCCCTTTCCTAAATGCGGCTCTATTTCTTCTGAACGCATGATTCCCTGGCAAAAAACACCGATGACAGTCAAACCATGAGAATTTACTTCCATTTCGCAATCTCAAAGCCTTTTGCTATTTCATACATACGAGGTATGCCAATTGGCTATTAGTAGTCCACCCAGATAACATTCCGTATGCGGAAAAATCATTAATCGTCCACATAAGTGCAACCTTCATATGAAATATACGCCCCGTAGAAATATCATAAGTCTCAACTCCAACATCCCACAACTCTTTCAACTCATCGACAAGAGGTTGTAAATATACATCTATCTTGTTCTTGGGATTTTTAGGCTCAGGGATTACACAAGTCAAGAACATAAACGATGTGATCATACACATTTCAGGGGGAAGGTTATAAGGTGTAACGACCACCGGCCAAATGGAGTATGATCTTGAAGACAATGTGTAAGGATTAAATCCATCAGCACATAAGCCAAGCCTCATATTCTGAGGCTCTGCAGCAAATTTAGGGTATCTGGAATCGAAATATTTTCATGCTTCCCCATCTGATGGATGACATAAAACACCGTCCTCACGTCGATGTTCATAATGTCATCTCATGTGCTCTGCACTACTTCTTGATGCGTACAACCTCTGCAGTCGAGGTTTTAACGGCAAGCAATGCATCCTTGAGTATGGTAATGGATTCTGATTCCTTTGTTGTGACCTTTGCCTCTTCCATCTTGAATGCCCACAAAACTTGCACGCATCCAAGTTTGCGTTCTCCTTATAAAATAGCATGCAACCTTTCCGGCAACAATTAATTTGGACCACATCATTGCCAAGATCTTTAACAACCTTCTTTGTTTGCCCGTAGTTGTTAGGCACGCAGTTGTTAGGGGGACACATCTCTTTCATTAATTAAACAACTTCATTGAAACAGTTTTGAGGCATACTATAATCAGATTTAATACTCAACAGTTTCATCGCCGTAGGTAGCTCACTATGGGTGGAGCAACCATCATATAAGGGTTGTTGAGCAGCTTGAACCATATTATAAATTGGTTCTCGCCAAGTGCTTGACCTCTCTTCCCTTACATTTTGATTTGCTATTATAGCATCATCAACCATATCCTTCATCCAATCCATGTAGGATTCAGAATAGTCATTATTAACATGATTTGAACCTCCAACTTCGAAAATTTCACTATTTGGATACCCAGAATCATATTCCTGAGGTTCTATTTCCCCATGACTTATCCAAAACCAATACCCTTGCACAAAACCCTTATACATAAGGTGCATCTTGACCTCATCAGGTGTCAAGTACACCCTATTTCTGCATTTCGCACAAGGACATCTATACTTTCCCCCATTCAGAAACTCTGTCTGTGTACGTGCAAATTGATTTGTTTACTCCATCTAGAAATTCTTGCGTATAACCACTACGATCATGCAGTAATCTATTATACATCCACCTACGATGTGGATGACCACTCATATTCTGCTCAAATAACAATAACCACATAAGGTATTTGATAAGAATTAATTTTAATCAAAATTATAATAAGTACATAAATTACGCAATTATATATTATGTATGCTTACTTTAAAATTTCCACATGCACAAAAAAGAAAACTTACAACTAGGTGATAAATATACTTACATTCTCACGAACATCACAAAACTAATAATTCATACATAGTTTACCACTTTATTCCACCAACATATCAAATTTAAACTTAAAATTACCAAATCTAAGTGTACCTTGCGTTGGGTGAAAACTTTAAACAAATATGAGCTACAATTTCATACAAACATCACATTTAAACAAAATAATAAACTAAAGCATCTCAATCCACCAACATATCAACTTTCAAGTTCACATCACCAAACTTAAACCCTAAATTGCATTGAGCAAAATCTCCAACCAAATTTTAACAACATTATCAATTAAAACATTTCATTCCACCAACATATGAAATTTCAACTTCAAACTACCAAACCTCAACCCTAAATTGCATTTACCAAATTCTTATAACGAATTAGAGTAATAACCTCACACAAATTGTACATTTCAACAACATTATCAATGAAACCATTTCATTCCACCAATATATTAAACTTTAACTTCAAACTACCGAACCCAAACCCTAAATTGCATTGACCCTAATTTTGAACCAAATTAAACCAATAATCTCACACAAACACCACATTTCAACATAAATACGAACTAATTATGAAATTCTAACAATGTAATACAAAAATTTGTAGAAATTTCAAGTTGTTTAGTTGAGAAAAATACATCAATTAACTTCAAAAAGCCAGCGGTAGGGGGCGGCAGACGATGGTCGGCGGCAGGGGGAGGTCACCGGCGGCGGCGGGTGATGCGGACGACCGGCGACGGTGGCTGGGCACGGCTGGAGGCGGTTGGGCTGGTGCTGCTCGCAACGTCGCTCTCGGTCTCTCTCTCTCTCCTCGACGTTCGTTGTTGCAACGAAATGAAACCAAAAATCTGGTTTCATTTAAATGAGGTGGCGACGAAAATTCCATCAGCACCCCCCTTTTAAATTTTTTTTTAAGGCGGCGGAATTTTTTTTTAAAAATATCTTCTTGGCGACCGAAATTCCGTCGCCATATGTCAATTATGGCGACAGATTAGCAGTTTCGTCGCCATATCTGTCGTCTAATCTGACTTTTTTGTAAAGCTATTTTTCCGTTGCCATTTCCGTCGTCAAATCTGTCGTTAATTTTTTCCGTCGCTAAGTTCCGTCGTTAATGTGAACTTTTTTAGTAGTGTTAGTGAAGATGATGCATTAGACCTAACCCAAAAGAACAACAAAGGAATTGTTGAAATTATATTGGACAATGAATATGAAGAAAGTGATTTTGAAGAAACAAGTCATATGATGTAAAGTAGCTCAGTTAGTCTTGGTGATCTTCAAGGAGAAGAGTTTGTTGTAGACAATGTTCATGAAGAAGTCAAAGGAGATTAGGTTCTCCCCATAATCCAAAAAGACATAATCTATGAAAAAATTCACCTTTCAGTTAAAAAGTAAATACTTATGTTAAATGATGGAATGGGATCTTGAGATAAAGTATTGTGAGTGTGACGTTGGAGAAGTTAATCTCATTAATTGGAAAAATATCCTTAAGCATAACAAGAATAGAAAGTATAGGTATATCAATGTCGGAAGCATCCAAGTTCAAATCACTCCATTACAATATTATGGTAAAGATATTGATCTTTACGCTTTACTCTGTGATATTATGCACACCAAATTTAATAATCAGATCATCACAGGGATAAAAACCAATTTATGTAATGGGTCAGTAGGATTCAATTGTCGATCTGGATATTATGTGAGTCTAAAAGATGAATTTGCTAAAAACTTTCTATCTCTTAAGATAAAAACGGTTGGGATGGATATGAAAAGATAAGGATATCCCTTAAGGATATTTTGGAAAATTATTTACAAATTAGATAATACAATAGATCCTAAGACTAAGGTAACAATGATAGAAACAGATAAATTTGAAAGTCCTACCCCTATGCAAAAAATCCAGAGGATTAAGTCTAATCCTCATGAAATAAAAATCGATCGTTCATGGATATCTAACTTTGCCAATCCTACAAAGATTAATAAGAAAAATATAATAAAGATAGATGAGGAAGGTAAAATCACTATTAAACCCCAATTATTAAGACGTATGAGTATAAGGTCAGATTGGGGAGAAGGATCTTCATTAGTGAAAGAAGAGCTTAAAGAAGATGATACAATTAACATGACCAGTGAAATAAGTAGAATGAGTTTTGAGACTGCAAGACCTCATGTAGATCGAATTATGAGTCTAGATAGAAAAGTCATTGGGTACAAGAGTAGAACTGTTAGCGAACTCATCTATGAAGATGAGTTAGTCAAAAATATGACTATGAAAATATGCTATGAAGCTATCAATACAAACCCTGATAGTATTTATATCCCAATAAAGGTATGTTTAGAGGGATATATCAAATATAAACTATGTGCTTACATAGATAGTGGTTGTTCTATATGCTTTGAAAAAATATCATTATTTCCTGAATTTATGTGAAAAAAGGCTAAAAACCCTTTACAAGTAAGGATAACTGATAATAGTGTTATTAGCCACGATGAAGCCATAGAAGGGTGGAGTTCAATGCATTATACCAATTCTATGGGCTATTGATTAACCATCTCATGATATGATTATAGAAAATAATTTTCAAATATTATATTCTCCATGCACCCAAACCATAAACTAGATAATATTTACAATTAATGGTCATTCAGTCCCTATTGAAAAATTACGTAAGACTTACACTCATTAAAAAATTGAATTTACGCGCAGTCAGCGTGGTGAGAAGGTAATGTCTGCACAATGAGAAGTAGCATTGACAATCTCATTACTTGAGTTATCTGTTAAAGAGCAGATTGTTGAACAACAAGAAAAATTATGCAAAGAACTCTACTCTGACAATCCTCTAAAATTTTGGGATAAAGATAAAACTTTTGCTAAAATCACTTTACTAAATCCCAACACTATTATCCGAGTTAAACAAATGGTATATACACATTAGGATATCCAAGAGTTTAATAAACAAATTAAAGAACTTTTAGATAAAGAATTGATTAGAAACAGTAAGGGTCCTCACACTAGCCCCGCTTTCATGGTAAGAAATCATGCAGAAGAGAAAAGATCGAGGGAAAGGTAGAATGGTAATCAATTATAAAAAGCTTAATGATAATACTGTCTTTGATGGTTATTATATTCCTAGCAAAACAGTCATTTTCAACATAATTCAAGCAACCTCTTGGTTCTCGAAAATGAATTGCAAAAGTGGTTATTGGCAAATAAAAATGAATGAGGAAAGTAATCCTTTAACTGCTTTTAGTATCCCGCAAGGACATCATGAACGGATAGTAACGCCATTTGGTCTTAAAAATGCACCTCAAATATTCCAAAGGAGAATGGATAATGTCTTTAAAGGCCTCAATCATTGTTGTTTAGTTTACATTGATGATATCCTTGTCTTTTCCAAAACCATAGAGCAGCGCAAAGATGATGTCTTGGCTGTCACCCAAAGATGCACTGATCATAGTATCATACTTGGAAAAAACAAGTGCATTTATGTTGAGCAAGAAATTGAGTTTTTAGGTCTAGAGATAAAAGTTAGACAAATCATCCTACAAAAGCATATTCTAGAAAAAATAGAAAAATTTCTTGAAAAAATTGAAGATAGAAAACAACTAGAAAGGTTTCTTAGATGCCTTACCTATACTTCAGATTTCATCAAAGATTTAGCTAAGCTGAGAAAACCATTGCAGCAAAAACTCAAGAAAGACATAGGTTGGACATGGACTATCAATGATACAAAGATTGTTCAAAACTTCAAAAAGATGTGTAAACATCTTCTTGTTCTTAATTTACCTAACGGAGGAGATGATTGAATTCTTGAAACAGATGCCAACAATGAGCACTGGAGTGCGGTACTCAAAATCAAAGAAGGAGAAAAACTCTGTAAATATTATAGTAGAAGTTTTTAATAAGGAAGAATGCAACTATCCTACAATGGAAAAAGAAATCCTTGCAGTTATCAGGGGAATTGAAAATTTCTTAATCTTTTTAGCCCCAAAACCAACTTATTGCAAAGGAATACTGGGTTTTGTAGAAAAGAATTTATCAAATATGTAAGCGTAAGGACGACTCTTGCGTTGGCAATTATGGCTTAACCAGCTTTCCTTCTCTATTGAACATATACAGGGATCGAAGAACTCTCCGGCAGATAGTTTAACTCAAGAACTCGCCAATGGTGATCATTAAAGCCGACCTCCTGCCAGAAAAGGGGGAAATCCTTAAAGAAATGCCACTTCTACTAGAACAGGTTATGCCTTCTAGTAAAGTCCTCATTGATAACCTAGAATTTCATACAAAAAGTAGATCACATTTTAGTCTACTATCTGTTGCCTACCTAATAGCCCAAAGATTTTCCTTTTTAGAGTTACAAGTTATTTACCTATAATGTCCTTATAAAATCCAAGAAAAAATAAGTTCTCATGTTCAAGAAAAATAGTTCAATGATTGGTGTGCGGCCTGTATCGACTTTTATTATCATTATTCCTATGATATTTGGGAATCTAGGAGTACAACGATCTTTTTTCCCAACAGATCTGGAGTTGGTGGTATTTGTTTCCCAGCAAATTCATTGTTTCCAAATGATCCCGTCTTTAAAGCCTGAAAATACAGGATGATACTTTACTTCATAGAAATCTCAGACTCAAAATTCCCATTTTTCTCAACCCTAACTAAATTCCAGCAATGCATGTTCAAAAAGATCCACTGGATTCTTACATCTCCTGAAGGACCAACAAAAATTCCAGTTCGCAGATACCTACCTTTAGAGGTTTATAGCGCTCTAATTGAATATGAAAATGGAAAAGCCAAACCAGCATATTATCTTGTCTAAATCGGTGATTGCGACAATCTCAATGATCAACGATAAAGTTGGGTTCATAGAAATCCGGTACATCTAGTTACTGATCCTGCTTTATCAAGGGATGTTGGATTCTTCAACATTTATCATCAGTGTTAGGCACTAACGGAATGAGGAAAAACATCAATGCATCATGGAAACACTACTTTCGCCTATGATAATGAATTCAAAGACTACATGAAGGCGGAATGAGCAGTGTCAGAAGATATTTTTGACTATCTCTTTGATGTTGGAGCTGGAAAATTCTTATCAGAAAAAGGAAAAAAATATCTCCTTGAATTATTTGAAGAATGAGATCCAGAGCATCTTAAGCAAATTGATGAAGATTTTGATGATTACCTAAATAATGATGGTCTGGAAGATATAGTTGGAGATGAAGGAACGCAGAATCTCAATAATGATGATTAGTCTTGTCATCATTAAAAGTTCTGAAAAGGGGCTGCCCATTATTGTACTATTTCGGCAAATGTCTGGTCTGTAAAATAAAGTGCGTACTGTAGAGTCAGTATGTACTGTAGCCATGTGAAAATTTTTTATGTGTTGTAGCCATCAGGGCATCCTAGGTACCCCCTTCCCCTCTAAAAATAGAGAGGTCGAATGCTGAGAAGAGACACAGTCATTTGAGCATTCTTAAGTAAAAGATAAGTTGGGATTCTCCATTTCTATATGAGCAAGCATCTCTAATGATTTTAGCTTAAGTCCCTCTTCAAAGCTCTCCATTATAATATTTCCACTTTCAAGCTTTCAATAAAAGAAGTCTCCAAAAGGGACCGTTATCCAATTGAACCTTATGTCTTAAATATTATAATTTCTGATTAAAGTTTCACTATCATTGAAAAAGAATTAAAAACCTTATTAGAGACTACGGTCTGAGGTAAGAAACAAAACAGATATGTGTTGCACCTGACCTAAGGAAGGTGGAGTTGAGATTAGCAATCTCTGTAAATTGGAAGCTAGAGTAACGCCGGAGTCCAGCGCCGACTAAGTTCAGGTAACGGTCAAAACACTCTAATTAAGTTTTAATTATTTTTTGTAAAACATGGTGGGCCTATAACCACAGAAATTATAATATTTAATATATAAGTAGTAGATAGTGATAACTAGTACCAGTAAAGTTATGATAAAAAGTTTAATCGGTTTAAACAAGCTTATTTCTTGAAAAAAATCCCTAAAAATAGCTTATTTACGCATTTTTCCTATTCCAGTGACTATTTTGCAATTTCTAAAAAGTCAAGGACTAAGTTTCTAGGAAAACTGCACCCAGTAACTATTTAGTAAAAATATTGGCCCCTAATAATAAGTTTACTCAAAATAGTAGGTACCTGAAAATATATTTTCAAAACAGAGGGCCCTAGAAATTGTTTCCATTTAATAGTAGGTACCTCAGGGTAATAAATTGAAAATCTCAACTTTATTGAACTTAAAAAGCTAGAATCAAATCAAATCAAATGTCACTAAATTTTGAGTCAAAGGAAATGGATCTGAAAAGGAAAATTAAGAACAAAAGAGTTGTTGCCCTAAACTAATTTACTTATCTAATCCTCCATTTGCTTCGTTTTTCGGCCCCCATAAAAATACAGCCTCCAACCACTTCTGCACCCCTCTGAATTAAAACCTGAAACTGCTAAATTGATGATGATAGAGAGCATTGGATGGGCATGGTACTGGGAGAATTAAATATGATGATTGAAGGAGGAGAGAAAGTGCAAAAAATGGCGGAGAGAGAGAGGCGAAGGAGCTGAGCAGACCATGCGTTTCTGGGCAGGAAGAACACGAACTAGCAACCAGAAAAAGGCAAAGGGGGGGGGGAGAGACATCACGTGCAAGGGACATGACAGATTAAATGAGGAAGAGAAGGCGGACCGAGCTTTGGGAAAGAAAAGAAAAAGGCGAATTGGGCCCGAAACACGCCGGCCCAAATAGCGAGAAAAAGGAATGGGAAAGCAAGGAAGAGGAGAGAGTGCCAGGCTGGACCTTGCACTGCTGGGAGCTGATCTGGGCCAGGCCCACAACGCTACAAGCTGAGAGGGAGAAAGGAGGAGAAGTCAGGTCGGGCCTTGGGCTCGAGACTTATCCGAGTTGGGCTCAGTTCTTTCTTCTATTCCTTTCCCTTGCTTTACTTGATCCAATTCTTGAGTTAGTTGCTCATCAGATAATAAAAGGGTATAAAATATCATAATTTCTGGTTGAACGGATCTACTCCACCAATGGAGGTTCCACCACTTGGAAAATATTTCCTTGTGAAATTTAAAATTACCGCATGCTAATTAATCTCGAAGATCAAAGTTGTATCTTCCTCAATTAAGCCCATAATTAAAATCGTGTATTTTCAAGCGCTCGACTGACCCATCCTTGGTTAACAGTCCATAACTTTCTCAATACTTAGAGTTTAAAAATGATTCAAGACTTGTTGGAAATAGACTTCTAGGAATTTCCAGACATTATAATTCATAAAAATTGGACCCTATTTGCTTGGTCAAAACGAAGATAGAACTGAGGTTAAGTGTTCTACCCCAGAAACTGAAAATGAGTTAATGAGGTGGTTTTGAAAGGAATAGAGTAGCTAATCTCTTATTTAGGGATGCTCTTTTTCCTAACCCCCTTTTCCTATCTTACTTGTCATCTTAAAGGCCCCAAATAAATAATGACCTTAGGGCTTCAAGACTTTGAGTCCTACTCTCAAAGGTCATCATTGTTCTGATTTGGACCATGGTTTTAGCTTTGAGGAAATTCTGATCTTCGTGGTTTGCTTCATCTCAACCTCTCTCCCTTGAAGGGCATATGACCTCGAATCCTTGTCTTTGGAATCCAAGCATACCAGTCTTGATAGCTTGTAGCACCCATTGAGTTTGAGAAAACTCATTGTGCTAAGAGTACCAACCTTCTTGAACATGTATGAATTGTTAAAGGATTTAGGAGATACTCCAATGGGATGAAAGATCTTTCCAAAATTTATGAGAATATTAAAAATTTCAATATAGTTGTCACAATTCATCCCAAAGGAGATTCTCCTATCATTCACAAGCATGAATTGTAGAGACTCACTTTGAGGGGAAAGGAGTCAAATGATCTTTGTGCCAATAAGGCAGAGTTTCACATTAGGTTTAGATGGGCAAATGATTTCTTTGTAAAGTTTTAATTTCGTGGGTTTTGAGGTTGAGGAGAATTTAGAAGATTGAGAGTAACAGTTTGGTCATGGAAGTTGGGTCTCTCATGAAAAACAATCTTGGGGCCAAATTCCAATGGTCTCCCAAGAAATAGATACCAAACATCCATAGAAAACATATCATGTATAGCCTTATTCCTTGATTTGCTCATTTGAAATGAAAGTAGAGGTTCCTTAGTTATATTTACCTCAATTCTTAAATTAGAAAAATGGAGAGGATAAGAGTGAGATTGAGTTTGATAATAGGTAGTATAATGTCCAAGTTGGGTTTTGATTCAACTTCTTTGTCTTTAAGATCCAAAAGGATCTCATTTTCTTCCTTGACTTCTTCTGAACCTTGATAGGCTCTTCTTCTTCTTGAAATTGAACTTGAACCTCCATAGTTTCTTCAAAAGAAGGAACTAATGCAGAATCCATTTGAATGGGAGCTTTACAGGAGTTCTCATCCATGATCAAGCTTTCTCTTGCTTTATCAAAACACAAAATAGGCTCATTTTCATCTTGAACTAATATCTTCTTTGAAGAACAACTAAACTGTCTTCCAAGAGTTCTTCTTCAATGAGTTGATATGGGTTGAATCTTACATCCATGTGTGACTTAGGCTTACTCCAAGTCTTCATTTTGGGCTTTCCTTGAAGAGATCTCTCCCTCATATGGCATCTAAACCAGTAATAAGCACAATCTTAGAGTTTTTGAGTAGCTATCAAGAAACTCTCTTCATGGGAACACCCTTTAGCCTCAAAATAATCTTCAAGTATTTGAACCCATCTCAAATAGATGGTAGGATCCAAACTAATACCATCAAAGTAAGTAGGCTCTTTTATAGCCTTCTTCTTTTGAGCAATTTGCTTGCTAATCTTTCTCACTTGAGATTAAAGCCCAACAATGGCCCTATTTATCTCATGGGATTGCTGAGAAGTATCTCTCTCATTGACCATGGTTGGTAGTAGTTTATAAGTAAAAAATAGAAAAAAAGGATGAAAATAGAGGAAGCACAGAAGTGCTACGTGTGGCATGAACAAGAAATAGTGAAAAAGAGGGGAGCACGGTCGTGCTCTATGGCACGGGGCGGTCGTGCTAAATTTAGGGGTCAAAATTCCAAAATGTAGGATTTCAGCACAGGCATGCCAAATGGCACAAGGGTGGCAGTGCCAAATTTTTGGTTTGGTGTTTTTTTTAATGGTTTTTGGCTTTTGTTGTAAAGTTAAGGGATGTGTTTTAGTTAAGGATAGTGTTTGTGCTACAATTAGGGTTCCTTGTGACTAGATAAGAGGTTTAGAGAGGGAGAACTAATGACAAAAATAGTATAAAAAAGATGAGGCTTTAAGCAAATCTAACACAAACATTGATGGATTTGATGCTTTATGTGGGAACTTTTTGCTCTGATACCAAATGATGCATGGGTGAATTCCATTTGACTAAATAGACGTGAGAAATCTATGAAGATGAGCCCAAAAGGATGTTAATAAAAATCAATCTCCCCTAAGAAGAGAGAGAGAAAAATCACAAAAATGATAGTCCAACAAGATCACATCCGCAAGCAAAGATCACCCATCAAGCAAGAATATATCTAGGCTAAAGGTTAAACCACCATAATAATAATCCAGTAAACTAGTAACAACAATAATTAAAGGAGATATATCTAGGCTAAAGGTTAAACCACCACGAAGATTAAATCAACCTACCCTCTGATACTCTAAAGCCATAGTACCAATGATTAGATTAAAGAGATGAACTCAAGTCACCACCCTCCTTAGAGAGATAAAGAATTTGAGATTTTGAGAAAAGCACCAAGCTTCAGGCTCTCATATCATTCAATAAGTTTGAATTTTCATGGAGGTAATTGGGTCTATAAGTACCCAATTGGAGGGGATTAGCTGTTACATTAATGGGGCAAGTGGAACAATAGGAACTTACAAAATATCCTATAAAAATAACTTAAGATGCTCAGATAATTATAATAAAATGAGCTATATTTTCCAAGATTCATCTTCCATCTTTTGGAGAGTTTTGAGAAGGCTTTACTCCAAAAATGGAGGTGCTACCACTTAAAAAACATTTTCTTGTTTGTAAAACCACCCCATGCTAATTATCTCCAAGATCACAGTTGTATCCTCCTCAATTAAGCCCATAGTTAAAACCGTACATTTTTTAGTCCTGGACCAACCCTTGCTCAGTTAACAATGCATAACTTTCTCAATACTTAGAGTTTAAGTATGATTCAAGACTTGTTAGAAAATAGACTTCTAGGGCTTTCCATCCATATATAATTTACAAAACTTGGAGCCCATTTGCTTGGTCAAAATGGAGTTAGAATTAAGGTAAAGTGTTCTGTCTAGAAACTGAAAATGAGCTAATGAGGTGGTCTTGGAAGGAATAGAGTAGCTAATCTCCTTATTTAGGGCTACTGATTTTTCTAACCACCATTTTCCTATATTATTTGTGATCTTAAGGGCCCCAAATCAATAATGACCTTGGAGCTTCACGACTTTGAGTCCTACTGTCAAAGGTCATCGATATTCTTGTTTGGACCATGGTTTTAACTTTGAGGAAATTCTAATCTTCGTGGTTTGCTCGACATCACCAAGGGAGCTACTAGGTCGAACCTAGAGCTCTGATACCATTGTGAGATCCTCTGGAAATTCTATTACATGTTTATACTAATACCTAGCCTATTCAATGTTATGAAAATAACCTAGTGGACATCACTACCATATTTCAATTGAAATAAACAATAGTATAAACCAAAGTCAAAGGTCGAAACTAAGAGTCAACTCAGTCAATTACAACTCTAACATTATTCGATGCAAATAAAATTTAAACTAAACATCTTTGCGGCCTTGCTCATATCCCATCCACCTACAACACATTAGTACCTAAAAATAAAACATTTCGAACAGTGAAATGGAGCTCAACAATGTCTACCCCTAACCGTAAAACTCCTACTTAAATTCATTTCCAATGTTTAAGGATGAAAGGGAACATTCAAACAGTTCAAAAACGATTTCCAGCCAGTTTAAGATCTTTAAACTTCAAACAATACTCATTATCCAAAAGCAAGGCAAGTCAAGTTTTCCTTGGCGAGCAACCCCACCAGAGGGTCTCATGACCTTCTGCCGAACAACCTTGTGGGTTACCAAAACTCATCTTCACATACTTCTATTTACAACGACACATACCCGAAAACTGCACACTACAACCCAGGGAGACTAACTTATCTTAATATCAAGGTAAACCTACCATGATCTACGGAAGCACCATCCCGCAAACTCACCTTAGTCTTTCACTTTAGTATTTAGTATATTATGAATAATTCTGTTTAGCTTCCTGAAAGCCCAACCCACCTCAGACAATTTTCGATTAACTTAGCAAAACCACTTAAAACATGAGCTGCTCATATAAAACATTCAATCACAACATAATATTCCACCTTTAGAAAATTATAAAATCGCAATTTGTAGTTCACGTTTTACATATAAGGTCCCCTTGGCATGCGATGTCACATAACAATTCATAAACATCCAAAATCATTTCAAAAGAGCAATCAAGAGTAGTTAGGGCATAGACATTACCTTGAACAACCGTAGGTGCCTAGCTTGAGCACGAACCAGAGTATCATACCTAAATTATAAAGTCAAAGCATCACAACATGGACTAATCCAAGTGAATGCTTAGACCAAAACTATTCTTTTGCAACCTAAAAGTCAACTATGCCACTAGGACCACTTGAGTAGGAGCAACACCCCTAGATTTTGATTATTATGAATTTATGCGACCTTTAAAAACTCAAATACTTAAGAAAAACAAGTAATGCAACTTAGGATATGTTTGGCAAATAGCTTTTTGTAGAGCTTTTGGCCAAAAAGAGCTTTTTTGATTAAAATTAACTGTTTGACCAAGTAAAAAAGGTAATTTGGGTGTTTGTTGAAAGGACTTTTTAGAAGAGTTTTTTGGGTCCAAAAAGCTAATTTGAAGAGGCTAATTCCATGAGCTTTTTGGAAAAGCTTTTTGAAGAATTAGTTTTTTGTCTCACAACTTTATCAGCAATAGCTAATTTTACCAAACAATTGTTCAAAAAATGGCTAATTCAAATAACTAATACAAGCAGCTAACTCAAACAGCCAACAGCTAATACAAGGAGCTAATAGCTAATAGCTAACAATTGTTTACAAAAGAAGGCCTTAAACCTATTTGGGCTTTAGGACAGTTTTAGGTCAGGATTCTGCCCTAATTTACAGAAGCCATATCTTCACCTACAAATCTCATATGGAGGTCTTTAAGTACAATCTGGAAATTATTTTTATGTACTACAACTTTTGTTTCAAGCACATTCCCAAAAATTCACAAAAACTACCTGAAAACATCATTTCTTTTCACAAAGCCTGTTTCAGTCCAAAGTTACGTAGTCTTGGGAGAAAATTCATTTCTCCCTTGTTTTAACCCAAAATTCGTGATACAAAATTCCTATGAAAATAGACTCATATATCTATAGTCATATTTTTTTAATATTTTAGGATAGCACATAAAAGCATTTTAATTACTGAAGTCGGTGCATTGCAGGGACAGTTTCTGGTACTGGCTTACCCTAAATACCATGAATGAAATCACGTTTTCCATACGACCAAACTCACCCAAACTAATCTAAAACTACTCCTAATCATCAATAACAACTATAAAATCAATCAAACCTATCCAAGCCCCCCTTCAAGAGAAATTTTGAGAGAAAATTTTCTGTTTACTTGAATATAAGAGTAAGAGGCGAGATGCCTGTTCGTTTGCTTTCAAACCACCCTAAAATCAGATAATCATACTTCAAAATGAATAAAAGTGTTTAGAATCTAGAAACTGAGTGAATTTGCTGAAAAAATCAATTCTTTAAGAGCACGAAGGAAGAAGGCTTGATGGCTTCGGTGGGTAGCGCAGTGGGTGACGGTGGCCTGGTAGTGGTGCATCGAACGACTGGTGGCGGCGGCGGTGGCTGGAGGGGAGATTAAGAGTGGGTGTTAAGGTTGTGGGGAGTGTTAAACTAGAACTTATGACATTTTATACCCTTTTATTATCTAATAATTACTCGAAATAAATTATTAAATTAGGATTTTAACATTATTTTGTGTATTTTGTAGGGAATGAACAATTTGGAGAAAATATGAATAATTAGCTCAAAATCAAGCTTGGATCAATTAGGACATGAGCAAGGAAGAAAAACAAGCCCAAAAAAAAATTTAATTAGGCGAGGTGAAGCCCAGGCAACTAAGCCTGCAGCTACATGTTCTTCTTCCGTTGGGCCTGGTTGGCCCAATTATTACCCAGGCTGGCCCAGCCAGTCATCAGCAAATCCCAGCATCTGGCGCTTTTCCCTTCTCTTTTCTTTCTTCTCACGGGTTGCGCTCTGTTTTTTTGGCCTATCTGCTTTCCCCCTTTTCTAGCCATGACCCAGCTTGCCTTCTCACTTAATGATCACGCCCCATGCACGTGACCAACCACCCCCACCCCGTCACTTCTTCTTCTTCTTTGGTTCCATTGTTGAGAAACCTAAAACAGAGGGCAAAGCAGAGCAGCCATGACTCTTCATCTTTCCTAGAACTACTTTGCCCTCTCTCTCCTCCGTCGCTCCATCATTACTCACCATCATCAATGGGAGGTTTTTGGCAATTGAAGCGACGATTTTAGGTTTTTAAATGGAGGGCAATCACAGAGAAGATTGAAGGAGCGAAGTAGATTAGTGTTGAGAGTTTTTTTTTCTTCACTTACGTTCGGTTCACAGATTTGGGTTTTTACTTTTCAATTGTTTCTTTTATATTAGGTCGTTTGAAGAAGGGATCGAAAAGTAGAGTGGTTTCATCTTCAGTTTTTGTTAATTTCATTTTTGCTTTCCAGATTTCAGACCTTGTTCTTCAGTTCTAAAGTTAGTGGACTTGGTTTGGGTGTGTTGGATTCACGTGAGTTGTACTTCAGCCATGTTAATTTCAAACAATCGATGTGGGTTAATGCTGCTTTACTGATCTCGGGTCAGTTGCCATGGGTGTTTCACCCTGGTTCGCTTGCCTAGCCTCTCCAGTGATAAAAGAATTTGATATATGTAGTGTTGTACATTTAGCTTGGCATTTTTGTTCCTTTATTTCTGTGACACCCCCAGCCCCTAAGGCCAGGAGTGTTATGTTTTCTTACTTCCTACTTAACTTTCGGGGTGAAACGAACATAGTTTTCCCTGTAAACTGATTGTTTCCCAGGCTAAAAGCTTTGCAATAAATCCCTGGAATCAACGAAAGCATAAAACATTCTAAAATAAGCTCAACGGCTACAAGCCGAAGTTCATTACTCAACCAGCAACTCGCTCAAAGTACATCAAACAATATAGTTTATTAATACAGGAGAAATGAAAGATACAACTCAACGGTTCACACAACCGGAGTACTGGAGTTTACATCCCAAAACGTAACTAATTTCAGATAAAAGAACAACTGACAAATTAGATGGTTGACTCACATGGCCATACAGAGAGATTCCTAAACTGAATGCACTACATGAACTAGAATACTTGTTTACAAACGTTTACAATTCTAGGAATACATTACATGACTTCGTTAAATATTTAAGACCCCTTCAAATGGGCACACATGACACCTTGCAAGCAAGCATAAACTCCATCTTGGCATAAGTGACTTGGCTTCTACTTGTCATACTGCAAACCTAGGGAAAAAGGGGAAAGAGCAATGGGGTGAGCAACCACACGCTCAGTGAGTATTCCCCGAGCCCTTTCAAACCAAAACCGTTGCAGGCAGTAATACCTTTAATAGTCACATATCACGTACCAATGGATTACTATCATATTAGGTAAACATCGTCCCCATGGACGAATCGTTAGCCGTATACCTCATTCTAACCACTCAAACCCATTTCTAGGTCCCTGAATGACTAAATTCCTTTATTAACAAGCACTCAAACACATAAGCAAGCAACGAGGCTAAGCACAAAACTTTCTTTCATAGGTCATGTGATATAATTCGTGATTTACGCCTTATTTATCTAATTCACTTATACGAGACGCTTAAACACATGGAGTAGAGATTATGCAAGGAGCTTTCCTTCGCTAAACAAGCACATTCAAACTCATATACTCGATGCATTATAAGGATATAGCCATGTTGTACTTGAAATTTCATTCATACTGCACTTAGAATCTTAATCAAATATATGCACAAAAATCCTTCTTTCTTTTTCTGAAAACACTTCACTTAGCCTCTTTAGTCTCATAAAAACTCTTTTCTTAGCCTCTTGAGGCTCATAAAGCTCTTTTCTTAGGCTCTTTGAAGCTCATTGTAACGCCCCGTCCGAAGGGGGGCGGACGCGTCACCGCCGTGAATGCTTGATTAAGAATACCCACAAGGCTCTCTAAACTTCTTAACCTTAATTAACTTGTTTATAGGCGATAGCAGCAGAAGCTCTTATGGAAATCTAGCTAAAGCTCGGGAGGGTCAGTCTAAAACATGCATTACATACATACTTAAACCGTATCCATAATGTTCCTATACATATGCAATACCAAAAATACATCCATACTTACATTTAATAAATATAACTCATAACATAAACGAATAACGGGTTCCACATTCCTAACTAAGTTCTTCGAAATTATTGCATAGCTAGCTAACGCTCTTAATGCTCCTGTGGTCCTTTTTTGCTTCCAAAACCTGAAAAATGGTGAGGTCATGAGCTCCCCGAGCCTAGTGAATGACCTTTACCTTCCCCGTTGTTACACTTTACACATTAACCGATTAACACATAATAACACAGTATACATATCTTATGACATATAGACAGAATATATCATATGGCATATAGGAGGTGACATAAGAATATGTAAGAATATGCTCATATTTCATAAATCAAATAAACTCATATCTTTCATATCTAATATGTTCACAAATACCACAAACACACACAAACATATTTATGTCATGGAATGGGTAATTAGAGTAGCTTAGTCATACTTGTCCCATACCAGGTACGATTTAAGGACCCTCGTTTTTACTTAAGTCCCTAAACAAACTCTATTATTACTCTATTTACTAAGCTAACCATGATTGTCCCATACTAATAATGTCCTTTGGGCTCATAGTCCTCACTGGAGTCCAAAGGAAAACAAAATTTGCAAAGCAACCTAATGGCCCGCCCATAACCATTATTAACAAAGACATCAAAGCAAATTTCTCATAAAAGTTCACGTACTTTCCATAAACACATCATATATTTCAAGATCGACCACAAGCTAGCTCATAGATATCCTGAATGATTGTTCAAATCCAAATCAAATTCAAAATTCAAATCCAAGTTAAACTAATTTCATAACATATCTAAAGTTCAAATCCAAGCCAAAATAAAATATATCACATATTCTTAATTGAATGTAAACCTTTTTAGTTTATGGGAACTCGACTCATGACTCACACAAAGAACCATCACAAAACACAAGGGTCACAAACTCATCCTGGCGGACCAGGCGATGCCCACTCAAGTTACCAACCAGGGACCCAATGCTCTAGAGTACGTAGATGCCCTCAAATCACAAACCATGGAGTCACATTCACATCCTGGAGAACCAGAGACCCACACAGCTCCCAAATAACAAAAACAAAGGAGTCAATTGGCAAAGCGGGCATTGCCCACTCAAGGCACCAACCAACGATCCACACAGCTCCAAACACAAAGACAATTACTTTTATGGCCATAACTCTAGAATGCTCTGTAATAGCCTCAGGCAAGACATGAACCTCTTTCCCCAAAAACGTAACTTAATGACATCATATAATCACATTTTTATTTTCAAAGAAATTCAATTCCACAATTTTAACAAAAACAAACTCAAAACAAAGCATAATTCTACTCAAAATACTTTTCACAAGTTTCCAATAAATCATAACCATATTTTATTGTTATAATGCGTGAAATCATCACAAACGTGATGATTATTTAATTTATGTGTATGAATAACCCATAATTACACGAAAAATAATGTTTCACTCAAAAATTCGTAACTCAAAGGATACACATCCAACATGAACAAAAATTGGCAGAAAATTACAAAATAATATCATGCATTCGATATAATATTTTCATAATTATGCTGAGCCAGTCCTCCATAATAATTGAAATAGTACCAAGAATTACGCTTTAAAACAACACAATTTCAATCAAAAATCCACAACTCATGAAGTGCATCTCCAAAGTTCACAACAATTTCCACAAAATTTAAAAACATCATAGAGAACCTATGTTAAAATTTTCACAATTTTATGCCAAGCAAATAATTATCATAAAATTCATATAGCAACTGAACTTTGGCACTAAAATAGGGCAGTTCCATCAAACAATTCACAACTCACAAAGTACATGTCCAACATTTATGAAACTTCACACGAAATTGCATAATAACATGAATATTATACAGTAAAAATTGTATAAGTTTTCTCCAACCCAATAGCTCACAATAATCAAAATATTAACCGAATTTCAGCACAAATTTACAGAGCAGATTCAATCAAAAACTCATAAATCATAAAATAAGCATCTAAAATTCATGAAAATTTACAAGATATTTAACAACAAGATAAGGAACCTACAATAAAAAATTCAGAAGTTTCTAATGCTTCAATAATTCGTAGAAATTTGTACAGTAGCACGGTCTCTGAAAAATCCAAAAATTCAACTTAATTTATGTCGTCTTGTTCATCCAATACAAGCAATCAATCCAAAAATCCATATTCTAGCATACAAGTGAACAAATTAACAACATCATCATCAACCCACAATGGCCAATTCATCCAAAACTCACAACTAAACATGAAACTTTTAGAATTATTTACTACCAATTGCAATTAGTGTTCTAATATACTAAATCCTAAAACATCAAATTCAGAATTTCAATTCAAAATCAATTCCTCAAATTCGAACATATATTTTCAAAGTAATCTTTCTCTAATCAGTTTTAAGTTGGGAAAAGCAAAATTACTCACCTTAACTTGAATCAAAATCAAAACCCAAACTTTTTCCCTCCTCCTCCTCTTCTTCTTCTTCTCTTCTTCTTCTTCTTCTCTCAGTGCGTGAAGTATGTGTTTATATTTGGAGAAGAAAACATAACAACCTCCCTTCCCTTGGTAGATATCACGTGAAATTAAACCCTCCCCCCCTTTTTGTGTTTTCTTTTTTTTTTGTTTTGGGTGAAGCCACCTATTTTGACCATTCTTTCCAATTCTTTTCTCTTTTTTTTTTACAATTACTAAATGAGTAACATTTTCTAATCACTCCCAAAAACATAATAGTAATAATAACATAAAACACACACATGTGCTTAAAATAAAATGCGTATAATATACACATAATTTACATATTACATATAATTCAAAATAAGTAACAAAAATTTTGGGGTGTTACACTCATGTTCTTTAAAAAAATCTCTTTCGTATTGATCCTATAATGACCCTTAAAAACTTTCTTTCTGAAATACTTAAAAAGGCGAAGCACCGACTGCTTTTCTTACTTGTTAGGAAAATACTCTGGGTATAAGATCATCATAATATGCTGATTGCGTGAGATCTATTCTCAACCCCTAGTGAGACTATCGCTCACGCTAAGCTCTTACGCCCGGGATGACAACTAACTTTTGGACCTTAATCCTTGTCAGGGTTTCTAGGGCTTCCCACTACTAGGATTACTCCCTAGGCTAGGGATTCCCCCGTTCAAGCAGATTCACTCCCATCTTATTGTCCCTAAGCACAATATCTTAGCCAATTTAAAGCACATGGCCATAACGGCTAATAAGTTAGCTGCCTCTCACAGCGAAATCCCTTTTCATACAACACACTCTCTTTTTATTTAAATTCCTTAGGGATTCTCCCGTTCTAGCGAGTTCACTCCCAAAACTGTATTCATATAGTTTAAATAGGCCATCAATTGCTAATAGTTATGGCTACTATTAATTACAACCATGAAAACTTTCTTTTTCAAACTCACCCTCACTCGCAAGATGAAGCTTAATGACATAAAGGGAAGGGGGTTTGCACGTAACATATTCAAACACTTCATAAACAACTCAGCAAAATAAACCACACATGGCCTCACAATCCACACGATTGCAGTCAATCACAACCCAGACTCCCTCCTCACACAACACCGACCACAAAGAACCTCAAACCTCTCATTAGTTCATCCTCAAGCCTTATGACTACCAACTCGGTTTTCAATTCCATAGCCATAGCATGTTATCATAAAAGTCAAATGAAATAACTATGTATAAACTTACCAAGCGAGCAACAACCATCCAACGGCTCGATACGGCATATATAAGCATATATATATATATATATACATATTACATTGCATTGACTCAAATGAAGTGCTTAACGAGATGAAACAAACTAATGGGGCGTGAAACTAGCTTGTGTTCATATTTCATAATTAGGAAGTAAGCATGCCAAGTTCAAGTCATTTTCAAGCGTAATTCCACTTAACTTAACAAGCATCGATTCAAGGCATTCTTAGTTCTTTTCGGAGTTACTTTCAAGTACGAATTAATTAACTTGACAAGCATCGACTCAGAGCAATCAGCATGCCCAATTCGTGTCATTTTTAAAGCATAGTTTAGTCACATCAAGGCTTACATATCTGTTTTAACTACCCAAGGTTATTAGGTCGCTTTCAAGGTCATTTTAGGTATGAATTAAGCATATTAGCATGCACCGGCTTAAGGCATTCTTAAGTCATTTCAAAGGCCATTTTCAAACTTGAATCAACTAACTTGACATACATCAAGTCGAAACATTCTCAGGTTATTTCAAGGTCACTTATAAATATAGCTGAACTAAACTAACATATATCGATTCGAAGATATTTTCAAGCATTAATTAACTAAACTAACATACATCGATTCATAGCATTGTTAGGTTAATTCGAAGTTGCTTTCAGGTATGGATTAACTAAACTTAACATAAATTGATTTTGGGCAATCTTAGGCATGAAAATTAGTCCAATTCATCTGACTAATTCTAAACTAACATGCATCAATTTAAACTGAATTCAGCTGAAGTAGAACATGCATAATCTCAATTAATCTAACTAATCCTAAATTGACATGCATCCTAACTTAAGGGCTAAAACATTTTCGAAATTACTAATGCTTAGGAGGCGAGAAACACCCACCTCGATTACAAGTTTGAGATTTGTTCAAAGGCTGCTGGGCTCAACTTTGAGTGCTGGAAGAGCGAGACTTTGGGCCCCTCACTGCAGCCACGTCTAACCCACGCGAAATCGGACTCCAATTCGACCCATTTTTGCAGGCTAGTTCGAATCAGCCTTGCCTGATCTGATCTTAGCCCTCCTTCGGTTGTGCCTCGTTGCCAGCGTCTCACCGTCGTGACCGCCGGTCGCGGCTCCTTTCCCCCTCGATCTCTCGATCTCTCTTCCTCTCTCTCTGCCTTTGCTTGGTTGTGGGGGACTGGCATGGCGCGGCCCAGGGTGGCATCTCCACTGTCGCCGCCGCCTCCTCTCTCTCTCTCTCTCTCTCTCTCTCTCTCTCTCTCTTGTGTTGGTGGTCGCCAGGGAGGGGTCGTCGGGAAGCCTAGGAGACGGAATCCCCCCCTTCGCTTATTTTTGCAGAAAAATGAGGGGCTTCGCCCCCCTTTTGATATATATATATTTTTTTTGTTCTGGTTTGGTCTCACTTGCTAAACCTAGCTCGGTCTAGTCTTGCTAATCTCAATACTCCGTATTCTAAACCCCAAATTGATAATACGACTCTTTGTTGATTGTTCGTTCCTAAATATATATATAAGGGTTCGATTCGATAAATGGAAAAACTAATTCTAAGGTTGATAACCTAATCATATTCAGGAAATGACTAAATTAACTATCGCCACAATTAGCACGAATTAATCTCAAAATCAATAATAACAAAAATAATTCTTGTTAACAAAATTATCGGTTCACATAAGCACATTGATAATAATTTAACTTATGTAGTTAATAAAAATACGAATTTTGTAACGTGGAAGTTAAGACAGCAAGATTAACGTAAAATAAAGAAGGCGGGTCTTACAATTTCGTATCTGGGATCTTACTCCTTGGACTGGTCTTACTCTTTGATTTGGGTTGTAAATTAAGCATGTTGACCTTGATGTTTATTTAGTTTATCAATTTGTTTCGTGGAATAAGTTGACTTTGATGTTGGTTAGTTTGACATTTAGCTTTAATTTGGATGAAAATTTCGGTAATCTAATCTGACAATCATCCCTCTGGATCGACACCCATAAAAGTTACGACGATAAACCGTATACTTGCAAAAAATTCCCAACAAGTCTTTGGCGCTGTTGCCGAGGATGAGTTGTGAAATTAGGTTGCATTGAGTCCTTTGCGTCGATTTCGTTTTTGTTTCATATCTTTGATTTTTCGATTTTGTGTGTGTTAGTTTAGTTTTAGTTGTTTTAGTTTAGTTGAGATTTCTTTTTTTTTTCAATTAGAGTTTCTATTTTTGTTTTTATTTTGGTCTGTTTAATTTTGATTTTAGTTATTATTTTTTGCTGGAAAAAAAGGACTAATAGTTTGGATATTGCGCAGGAAACAGACATAGAAGCAGCAAAAACAGCAAAAATATATTAGAAAAAAATGCTCTTCTTTTGTGTTTGTGATTATTTTCTATTTTTTGTCTTAGGTTACAATTTGATGTTTGAGTCTTTCTTTTATTTTGGTCACGTAGTTTTATTTTTCTTAGTTTATTTTGTTTTGTTCACTTAATTATTTGAGTGACTTTTTTTTGTTTTAGTCGTTGGTTTCTAATTAGTGTCGTAGGGTCTTTGATTTGTTTTTGTTCTCTTATTAAAAAAAACCTCAAAAAAATTGAAAATTTTGAATACCCTAACAAATTAAAACATTCTTAAAATTGAAAAAAATGCAAGAATGCCAGTTTTTAATTTCTCACAATTTGGGCACGAACCTTTCTGGAGTTATTCGCTAAGACTCTATGATTATTGTGCTCAATTGAATCAACATTTTCAAAAATTGAAAATTTGTGATGTCATCGCTGTGGATTTGAGTTATGAATCTAGAGGTTATGTAGAATTTATGTGCCCTAGAGGTTTACTGGGATTATTATCTAAAACTCAAGATGAGGTATGGAATTTCTTTGCAAAATTAGCTTGGGAGATATATGAGTTTGAACAAGCCAGAAGCACCTTAGGATACCCTATTCACAATGAGTATGCTTTTCCTACTAATCCTTACCACCAGGATCACTATAGGAACACATATGACCCCTCTTACTCTTATGTTTCTCCTATTTTATGCGATTATTGTGAGTATTCTAATCATGATGCTTGTAGTTGCCCATATCGTGATAATGTTGATGCTGCTTGTGCAAGTGTGGAAAAGACAATTAATGATATGAGTTATAAAATTATAGAGAACATGAAAAAGAGGATTGCTGAATATTCTTACTGATTCAGTCATAGTAGGGAGGATATTAACTCACAAGAGCCTCACATTGGTTTAGTATCTCCTAAACCTGAAGTTAGTCTCTATGATTATTTTGAGCCCTATTATCATGCTAGGCCTAACTTGAATGAAGACATGCCTTTGCCTAGTCTAGAACAAGAGAGTGACACCCCTATGTCTCTATTACAAGACCTTGCACCCCACATTAGCTCACCCATGGAGGTCATTGATGATACCCTAGTTTCTGCCGACCCATCTGCCCCTTTTAATCACTCTTGTGAGTTTGAGGTGGGCGAAGACCTTGAGAACCCTAGTGAGTTAGAAGTGAGCATCAAGTCTGACATTGAGCATCATGAGATAGATCAATCAGAAGAAACTATTTTACAGGAGACATGTGTAGAGGTAATTGAATCCACTAAATTGGAATGTACTAATGATATTCTTTTTGTGGAATATGAATCTTTTTCATGTGGGTTTGAAGACAATGAAAGTTTTGATGAGAGTTTTTGTGTTGAATATGAATCCTTCTTGTTTGACCCCATCATTACTAACCTCCTTTTTGAATATCACAAGTCTAAATTTGACGAGTTTGTGATAATTGTCACTGAGATATTTGATTTAGACCACACTCTTACTCCTTTTGATATTAGGAGACTTGTGGATTTCCGATGCACTATTTCACCTGGACAACTCATTCCTGCAGATAATCACATTTCTAGGCCGATGACGACTTTACTGGCTAATACTGAGTACATCTGTCTGATACCTAATTGGGCCCAACTATTTGACAAGTTGAAGCGGGTCCTTACCTATACTGTATTGATATGGTGGATGTATTCTTTTTGGCACCAACTCCTTCATTTTTACTGTTGTATTATGGTTAAGAGTTGTTCTTGCCAATTTGATAAGCTCCTTCATGTGTTAATGGGATTTGATTTGAGTGTGATGTTTCATTTGATATGAAGTGACTGATGCTCCATAAGCCTCTATCTGAGCATATTTCAAGAGGCTAGAGCTTAGGTGTACTTTTGCACCTACCTTGGTATACTCGTTCCTCTTTGTTTTCTCTTTTTATTTTGTTATGTTTTCTTTTGTATATGTTTGTTGCTTTGTTTTATTTTTATTATTTTCTTTTTGAGTTTAGAATCTTGTCATTTTACTTTATTTTTGAGTCGTGTTTTCTTTTATATATACATTCTTGTTTTGGGTTTTTACATTTATTTTAACTCCCAATGAGGACATTGTCTGATTTAGGTGTGCGGGTAGGAAAACTTTGAAAAAAATTTTAAAAAATTGAAAAATTGAAAAATCCAAAAAGATTTTTGTTTTGTTTTATTTTGGGTTGATTGACTATGTTCTCTTGTATCCTTAGTGTTAGGTTGTATATACATTTGATAGAACTTAGTCCTAAAGTAAAATATTTGTATACGAACTGAACCCCTGACATTAACTCTAAGCAAGCATGACTATGGTAGATGAACCCGTGAGATTTTGAGCCTTATAGACTAATTCATCAATTTAGTCTCATATTTTTCTCTCATTTGTGTCTCTTCTATGACTACATCTCTAGAACTTGCTTTGATTCTCTTTGAAATCACATTTAGCATGTGCATTTATGAAAATATGATAGAGTCATTTGTTTGTTTTGTCAGCTACATAGCCAAATTGCCACCCGAATTTGACTATTTCACCCTTTGCTAACCCTTTGAGCCTTGCCTTTTTGTTGTGAACCCTTCACTTTAACCCTTGACATAAACACATTTCTTACCTTTAAGCCAAGGCTAGTGAGGCAACACTTCATCGTTTGAGAGTAACTTTTAGGTATTTTATGAATTTGGTGGTTGGTGTTGGTTATATAGGGGAATGTTTCATGGTGATCATTTGGAAGTTGAGTTGTATTGTTTTTGTACATGTCATTCATTCTTGAAAAAATAGGAAGAAAAGGTGCAAAAAAGGAAAAAAAAGCAAGAAAAGTTAAAAAAAGTCCCCAAGGACAAAAAAAAAATGAAATGTAAAAAAAGAGTTCAAAAAAATCTCAAACATTCCAAAAACAAGTTGTAAATAAGAGTGTTTGGCGTGGATGTATCATTATGTATACTTATTTCCAATGGTCGATTTACTTTGGGGTTTATTCTAAATTTGTTTTTAGAGAGTGTGTGCTCATTGTAATTGGTGTAAGTGTTGGCTCCTCTTAGGTCACTTGGCTTTTAGCTTCTCATTTCCTAAATCATTTGTCACTCTCTTACCTTTAGCCTTAGCCCCATTACACCCCTTGAAAGTTCTCTTGATTATTATTTTGCATATTGCATTTTAGTGGTGGAGAATCGAGAATCTTACTAAGCTTATGGTAGTTTGTCTGATTGGAAGAGAATTGAGCGAACCTCACTATATTTTAAACACATGAGTGGGAGTGTTCTATATTTCTCCTAAAGTGAGGTTCTACTAGCCATGCTTGTACATAATTTCTAAGTGGGGTGAAAGATAGTGTATAGTTGTCATCAGTGGGATTAAGACTTCTTGATGTGTACATTGTGTTTATATGCGATCTAGTGCTTTGGTTACTTGAGTTTATGGTTGATTAGAATGTGTATATATTTTCTCTGGTGTTGTATATATAACTTTTTGAAAAAAAAAACAAAAAGATTTTCGATTTATTTCTTTTAAGATTTTGTGGGTATATCTTCTACAAACTCTCACGAGACTCTATTCGTCCACTAGGGGTAACCTAGGGGCTTAAAAGGTTTGTTGCACATGCTAAGTGCAACTGTAATTCCTACAAAAGTGAATTAGGATTTTATTTCTTACTTGAGGACGAGCCAAACTTAGGTGTAGGGGTATTTGTTAAACTAGAAATTGTGATATTTTATACCCTTTTATTATCTAATAATTGCTCGAAATAAACTATTCAATTAGAATTTTAATATTATTTTGTTTATTTTGTAGGGAATGAACAATTTGGAGAAAATATGAACAATTAGCTCAAAATCAGGCTTGGATCAAGTGGGAAATGAGGAAGGAAGAAAAGCAAGCCCCCAAAAAAATTAAAATAGGCCAGGCGAAGCCCAAGCACCCAAGCCTGCAACTGCATGTCCTTCTTCCATTGGGCCTAGCTGGCCCAATTATTGCCCAGGCCGGCCCAACCGTTCATCAGCAGATCCTAGCACCAGGCACCTTTCCCTTCTTTTTTCTTTCTTCTCAAGGGTTGGGCTCCGTTTTTTTTCTTAGCCAGTCTTTTTTCCCCCTTTTCTAACCGTGACCCAGCCTGCCTTCTCACTTAATGATCACGTAGCATGCGTGTGACCAACCACCCCTACTCCGTCACTTCTTCTTCTTCTTCAATTCCACTTGCTGAGAAACCTAAAACAGAGGGCAAAGCAGAGTAGCCATGACTCTTTGTCTTCCCCATAATCGCTTTGCTCTCTTTCTCTCTCCTCCTTCATTCCATCATTACTCACCATCATCAATGGATGTTTTTGGAAATTGAAGCGGTGGTTTCGGGTTTTCAAATGGAGGGCAATCGCATAGCAAATTCAAGGAGCGAAGTAGATTAGTGTTGAGAGTTTTTTTTTTCTTCACTTTCGTTCGGTTCACAGATTTGGGTTTTTACTTTTCAATTGGCTCTTCTATGTTCGGTCGTTTGAGGGAGGGATCAAAAAGTAGAGTGTTTTCATCTTCAGTTTTCGTTAATTTCATTTTTAATTTCCATATTTCAGACCTTGTTCTTGAGTTCTAAAGTTAGTGGACTTGGTTTGGGAGTGTTGGATTCAGGTGAGTTGTACTTCAGCTATGTTAATTTCGAACAATCAATATGGGTCAATGCTACCTTGCTGATCTCAGGTCAGTTGCCCTGGGTTCTGTTTCACCCTGGTTCGCTTGCTAAGCTTCTCCAATGATAAAAGAATTTGATATCAATAGTGTTATACATTTGGCTTGAGGTTTTTCTTCCTTTATTTCGTATCTAGTATCTTACTCCTCGGGCTAATCTTACTCCTTGATTTGGGTTGTAAATTAAGCATGTTGACCTTAATGTTTATTTAGTTTATTAATTTGTTTGGTGGAATAACTTAGCTTTAATGTTGGTTAATTTAACATTAAGCTTTAATTCCGATGAAAATTTTGATAATCTAATTTCACAATCGTCCATGTGGATCGACACCCCATAAAAGTTACGACGATAACCCATATACTTGCGAAAAATTCACAGTCGATCGAGAGAGAGAGAGAGAGAGAGAGAGAGAGAAGTGATATGAGAGTTGATGGGGGCGTGTTTCGCGTAAAAGAAATAGGTTACATTTTTTTGGGGAATATCACGGTTGCATGCTCAAAGAGAGAGGGGGGGGGGGGGGAAGGGGTATCTAGCTAGGTTTGAAATATTTGAATATTAGAGGATTTTTAATATCTTAACCAAAAAATACATCCCAATTAAAAAATCTTTAACATTTGAACTTTTGAGAGAAAACTCTAAATAATCAAATCTGAATTTCTCAAGTAAAATTTAAAATTAATAATTCTTCATCAAAAGCGTTTCGATTACGCCCAAAATAAAAAATGGACTCAATCCGAAATCCAAAGTAAATGAATAACTGCTTTAAAATATTACATACGAGCTTAAGCGGTTAAAGATCATTTTAACCCTTCTTCGAGGATCATATATATTTTCATGGTTTTACATTCTACCTTCTTAAAAGAAGTTTCCTCCTAGAAACTCTACAAACAACTCAATAAAAACGCATATAAATTCTCGGAGTTTTATATACTATTAATTATAATAATTAATAATGATGATAATAACTAATGTTAATAATCAATATTATAATAATAATTATCAATATTAGCAATAGTAGTTAATAAAAATAATTACAATAATAATTCTTATTAATATTAATAATACTAATCATAGTAATTTTTAACATTAATAATTATTATCAATATTAAAATTAATATTAATATTAATAACAAATACTGTATATTATCAATATTAACAGTAATATTGTAACTATAATTATTGTAATAATTACTATTAGTAATGAATACTAGTAATAATTACAATAATAAGTAATATTAATAATAATTACTGTTATTGTTGTTAATAATAATTATTTATCTTAATATTAATAACAATAGACATTACTAATTACTAATATTAATAATATGTAATGATTCTAAATATAATAATTAATAATATTGAGAATAATAATAATTTTTAATAGTAATTAACAATAATTACTGATGTAACAATTTATTTATTTACTAATTAGTAATAATAATAATTCTTAAAAATAATTGCTATTACAATTAATAACAATTAATAATAATAAATAACTAATAATAATGATTATAATAATATCCATTATTAATTAATAATGAAAATAATGATAAATCAAAAAATAATTAATATTAATAATAATAATTAAAAATAATAATTACAATAATAATCCTTATTAACGTTAGTAGCAATAATCACAATATTTATTAATATTAATGATTAATAATATTAATACTAAATTAATAGTACCTAATAATAAAAATAATAATAAGCATAATTACTACACTTGTTATTATTTTTATTGAAAATTAGTGTTAATTACAATAATCATTACTATTAATATCAAGAATAGTAATTATTATTATAGGAAATAATAATAATTATTATTATCAATATTAATATTAATAATAAAAAAGTTCTACTCAATAACATTAACAGTAATTAATATTGATAAAAATAATAATTAAGAATAATAAGAGCAATAATTATTAATATTATTAATAATAATAATATTTAATAGTAATAATTATTAATATTAATAACTATTATTTAGTATTAACTAACTAATAAAAATAATAATTAGTATTAATATTTAATATTAATATTAAAAATAATTGCCATTAATATTATTATTTGTTAGTAATGATTAATGATAATAATTAAAATTAAAAATAATTATCATAATAAAATTATCAATTTAAAATAAAAATAATAATTCATCATAATAATTATTGTTAGTAACATTAATAATAAATAACAATAATAGTTACAATGATAATGTTTATTAATATTAATAATAAAAATTATTGTAAAAATAGGTGGGAGTGGGAACGAGTGGCAAGAAGAGGCATTTATTTTAAGGAGGGGGAAAGAGTGGAGAGGAAGTATTTAACCACGAAAATAACAGGGCCATAAGTCACTTAGTGGCATTTTAAACAACAAGATACAACATAGTGGCATGTTATGGAAAAAAAAAATTGTACATTGTGGCAAAATGGAAAAAAATGGAAAATATGGTGGCATTTTGAGGAAAGAACTCGTCGAACTTGGGAGGAGGGGGGGGGGGGGGGAAGAAAAATCTGAATCATGAGATTTGGCCATTGGCAGTGGAGCAATAAGTTTTTATAGATCTATTTGTCGAGAAGACTTGGGTAACGCACCATGAAAGACAAGATTTATTTGTTTATTTGATTTCATCTCATTGATGCAACTAGGGGCGAAGTTAGGATGCTAGATTGGCGGGGGTTGAAGTCTAGATGAGGTAATTTTTACTAAGTCGGTCCTCTCTTTGGGCTTTATCTAATGATGGCTCAATAGACACCATAATTTAAATTGAGTTAGCAATCTTCCAAAATATAGATATCGTACTTCTTACATGTATCTTTATATCCAAACATTATATATACTAGGGTAAGAGATCACGCGCATTGCGCACAGATAAGCTTGTAATCGGGACTTTTAGTATAGCTTAATTGCTAAAAATGTTTAAAGTTGTGGGAAAAATTGGTTACTGTATTACCAAAGTGTTAGATGTCCGTGGATATGAAGTTATCTGGAAACCAAATGAAATTAAATCACATTCATTAAAAAAAAAGTTGGGCATAACACTGATGAGTGTACATAGAAGGGGGAGGGGGAGATACCTCTCATGGCAACCTCGTTTAGGCTCTATTCATATTTCTAAGTTTATATAGCATTCCTATATTTTAAGACTCTACAGAGATGCAGACTTAGTCCAATGTGCCCAATATAAGTTTTTCGCTACACCCTCTATCTGTTAGCCTCTAATTGTTTTACTATTAATGATAAATGCATTACAAAGTGTCGGCTAACAAAATTTAAATTTTGTTTTGCTATTAATAAACAATCCATTACATAGTGGTGGCTAATGAAATTCAATTGTTTTTGATTTTGGTTCTTCAATAAACATGTGGATGAACAAATTCCCATTTGCTGTATTTATGTCCTTCTTGCATGCAACAATTACCTACCAATATGGATCAAAGATAGCAAATATGGTTATACGGAGACAAAACTAACAAATTATCAATCTAAATTCAGCCTAAGCCATCTCATCCCCATTTATATATACACAAAAACAAGGAAATTACTCAACAATAAATCAAAATCATATGGAACTAATTGAAGAGAAAAAAAATTAAGAGCAGTGGAATTTGATACTGAAAAGGTCACCATGATATTGATAGCTCGTACTTGACCCTCTCCAAAAATTGAAATAGGCATTTGTCGCTTTGTCCTTGAAGTTTAACTGAACCACCCCCCAAAAAGAGAAATAGGAAAACCACAACGTTGTTCATAATCTGTCATGAAAAGACTCTTCTCCCGCCTCTTGATAGCCCAAAGGCCCCAAACTGCATTACAGTTTGTCTAAAGCAAAGATATGAAGACCAAGAAAGCAAGGTCCTTTATCAACACAAGTTGGTTCAAGTGGTTTGGAATTTGTTCCCCTTAAACAAGGTCTTATATTCAAGTCTTGTGAATGGAGGAAACCTATGATGGGAGAGCTCTTGAAGTGAATTAGAAGTACATTTAGCCAAATAAAGGCTTAATCATCCAAGTGAAGACTCAATAAGTTGAATATCTTTGAAACAACCAAATGGAGGAAACCCCAAATCAAAAGGAAAACTCTTTTGATTCTTGAAAGAACATCAAGATAAGCAACCCACCAATTAATCCCCTAAAGCCTAGGCACCAAGGATTAATATAAAGGGATGACTCTAAATCACCACTCCAAAAGAGATAAAGATTAAGATATTTTTCAGAGAGAAAATGGCCTCTTGCCTTTTCATACATTCATATTCATCAAAGCTTAATGTAATACAAGAGATGAGCAACTACATAGCAAAGATACCCCCTCTCCCAAGCTTAGTACTAGCCAATAGCATTACAAGGATTTTGTCCAATGAAATTGAAGCTACTTGCACAATTAAAGGGGAACCACTAGGGGATATTGGTGTGCTAAAATTTGGCTGCACATTCCTTCTCATTGGTGATGTCATTCACCTATCCAAATGGGAAAGATTAAGGTGGAGATTTTTATAGGAATCTTCTAGAAGAGTCTATCACCTACCCACCAATTTTTGGCCCTTATTTCTTCCATTTGTTGACCTAAATAAATTCTTGAGTAAAAATGTGCACCTCCAGACCCTGCACGGACCATGGCTTGGTTAAAACCCCACAACTTGCTCGATTTTTGGAATTTGAGGATGCTTTTTGGTTTGTCAGAAAATATACATTCGGGGCTATCCACCCATGTAAAATTTACCTAAAACAGATCCCATTTACATAGCCAAAAATAAGCTAGAACTTAGGCTATATGTTCTGTCCAAAACAAGGAAGTAAAATAAAAAAGGGTGGCTTGGAGATAAAATAGTTAGGCTCTTTATTTAGGCTGCTAAATGCCATGCCAAATTTCCTAAGCTTAATTTGGGTCCTTCAAGGCTCCCAAACCAACAAGGACTTAGGAGAGCTATGTACTTGGGCACCACCCTCATAGGTGACTAAGGGCCCAAGTTGAACCCAAGCCTTGATATTGATTAGGAGGTTAAGCTTCATGGTTTGCTCTGCATCAACCTCCCCTCCTTGAAGAGGATTTGCCCTCAAATCTCCAATGTGATCATCTTCATCCTCAATGTAAGGAGTGAGGTCTCCAACATTAAAACTGGTGGAGATGTTCATTCCAGCCGGAAGTTCTACCTTGTAGGCATTGTCTCCCACTTTGTGCACGATCTTGTAAGGGCCATCTCCCTTTGCCATAAGCTTTCGTTTCCCACTTGAAGGGAACTTCTCCTTCCTCAAATGTAACCATACAATATCTCCTAGTCTAAACTCAAGATGAGTTCGATTCTTGTTGGCCTTGGTCGTATATTGCTCATTTACCTTCTCAATTTAAGCTCTCACTTACGCATGTAGTTTCTTAATAGCTTTAGCTCTTTTCTGGGCTTCAAAGCTCACTTTGGACACTTAAGGAATGGGAATTAGATCAAGAGGACTGAGAGGGTTGAGGCCATAGCATACCTCAAAGGGTGAATGAGAAGTAGCATAGGAAGGAGTCCGGTTGTAGGCGAATTCCGCACGGGGAAGCTTGGTGTCCCAATCTCTTAAACTCTTACTCTACATACCCCGCGGTTGGTCACTTCTGTTTGTCCATCGGTTTGGAGGTACCAAGTGGTACTAAAAAGTAATTTAGCCCCCACTAGCCTCTATAGACTCCTCCAAAAGTGTGATAAAAACTTAGTATCTCTATCAGATACAATAGTCCCTGTGATCCCATGAAGCCTCATGATTTCTTGGAAGAAGGGATCCACAATATATGTAGCATCATCACACTTGTGGCAAGCAACAAAATTTGCCATCTTGGAGAACCAATCAACAACTACCATGATGGTATCCTTCCCTCGAGGGGTCCAAGGAAGGGCCACAATGAAGTCCATACTAAGGTCATCCTAAGGCCTTAAAGGAACTAGAAGAGGGGTGTAAGGGCTTTGGTGGAAGTGACTCTTGGCCATATGACAAATGGCATACCTTAAGATTACCCTGTGCACATCCCCACCCATCCTGGGCCAACAAAAGTGCTCCTTGTGGATCTCAAGGGTCCTATTGATACCAAAATGCCCAGCTAAGGCTCCTCTATGAGCCTCTCTAATAGTCAAGTCCCTTAGAGGACTCTTGGGGATATATAATTTGTTTCCCTTAAAGAGGAAACCTTCATGCAAGGTATAAGTGCCATAGGTAGAGGGATCTTCAATCACCATCTTGAAGTCTTCAATTATGTACAAGGTCTTGATGGAATGGAAGCCAAGAACCTTGGCCTCTATGACTGATAGAAGAGCATACCTCCGTGACAAGATATCGACAACCACATTCTCTTTCCCACTCTTATGCTTGCAAAAGAAAGTGAAGGATTGAAGGAATTCAACCCACTTAGCATGCCTTGTATTCAACCTGTGTTGACTATTGATGAAAGACAAAGCCTTGTGATCGGAATGGAGAACAAAAGGCTTGGGCTTGAGGTAATCATTCCAATGCTCTAAAGCCCTAACAATGGCATAGAACTCCTTATCATAAGTGTAGTAGTTGAGTCTTAAACCATTCAACTTCTCACTAAAGTAGGCAAGGGGGCACTTGGCTTGAGTGAGAACTGCACCAATTCTAACTCCACTAGCATCACATTCAACTTCAAAAAGGAGCTCAAAATTGGGTAGGGCCACGATAGGGCTGAACAAAGCCTCTCCTTAATGGACTCAAAGGCCCTTTAGGCGGCCTTTGTCCACTCAAAGGTATCCTTCTCTATGCACTCAGTCAAGGGAGCCATAATGGAGCTAAAATCCTTGATAAACCGACAATAGAAAGAAGCCAACCCATGGAAGCTACGGACTTCCGTGATACTTGTAGGAATAGGCCAACTCTTAATAGCCTCAACTTTGATTTCATCAACTTGGATTCCCCCACTGAAGATAACATACCTAGACCTGGCAAATGGGTCATTCGGCTTGGGCACGGGTCGGGTCAAGTTTGCGTCTGGTCATGTTCGGGTTAAGTGACATTTCGGGTCGCTTCGGTTTGGTTAGGGTTGGGTATGGTTTGATTCAGGTCGATTTTGTGTCAATCAATTTTTGATCAAATACGCTCGTCATGCCAAAAGAAGCAACTTTGTAAAAAATTTCGGGTCGGATATGGTTCAGTTCGAGTCAATTCGAGTTTCGGGTCTACTTTCAGGTGAGTATATTTTGGATGTCGGGTCGGGTATGAGTCCGGGTCGTTCTGTTCGAATTTAGAGTCTCGGCTCAGTTTTTTCAGGTCTAAAGATAACCAAGGAAAACAACTTGAGGAGTAAAGAGCTCACACTTCTCAAGTTTAGCATACAGAGCTTGTTGCCTCAAGACTTGGGACACTTGAGTGAGGTGTTTCGTATGAGATGCCTCATCTTGGTTATACAATATACCATCAAAGTATACGCAACAAACTTCCCGATGAATGACTTCAAGACTTCATTCATGAGCCTCATGAAAGTTCTCAGGGCATTAGAAAGACCAAAGGGCATTACTAGCCATTCATATAACCTATATTTGGTCTTAAAGGCCGTTTTCCACACATCTCCTTCCTTCATTCGGATTTGATGATAACCACTCCGAAGGTCAATCTTGGAAAAGACCTTAGACCCATACAACTCATCAAGCATGTCATCCAACCGTCAAATAGGAAACCGGTACTTGATGGTGAAATTGTTGATGGCCCTAAAATCCACACACATACGCCACGTACCATCATTCTTAGGTACCAAAAGAGCGGAAATCGAGCAAGGAGTCAAACTCTCCCTAATGTACCCACCATCAAGCAACTCTTGGACTTGTCATTGAAGATCTTTCTACTCATTAGGATTACACCTATAAGCCGGCTTGTTAGGCAAAGGAGCACCCTGTAGGAGATCAATTCGGTGCTCAATTTCTTTTATAGGAGGAAGCCTCGATGGTAGATCGTTGGGAAAAACATCCTCAAACTCTCTCAAGAGTGATTAAGTAAGAGGATGTAAGGGTTTTATTTCCTTACTTGTGTTTGATTCAACCATAAGTAATGCAAATAAAGGCTTGCTCTTACTAATGACTATCTCCACCCGTGTCTCACTCATGTAGAGACTTTTCTCACTTCCTTTCCCCGGTTTAATTTTGAGAGGTGTAGGTGGTGTTAGGGGTACGTCCCTTGAACTTAAGGGCATAAGTGTTGGCATACCCATCATGCACCACATGATTGTCAAACAACTAAGGTCTACCAACCAGTATATGACAAGCATCAATAGGAAGAACATCACAAAGGACCTCACCATAATACGGACCAACTGAAAAAGAGAGAAGATCTTGTTTAGAAACAGTTACCTCGCTTCCTTGCTTGAGCCATTGAAGAGTATACGGAGTGGGATGCACCTTGGTGGGAAATCAAAGCTTGTCAATGAGAGTCATAGAATCCACATTGGTGCAACTACCTCCATCGATAATAAGCTCAAACACTCCCTTTGACTAGATTCAAGGGGAACCTTTTTGGCATGGAGGGCTCTTCGGATCATCAATAGCTCTCTAACATCCAAAGTGACTATGGTGTGATATTCCTCTTCAAACTCTTCTTCACTGGTTTCTTTCTCTAGAGCTTGGATCTCTTCTACCTATCTAATAGAGGAGGTCCTTCGATTGGGACAATCCACTTGGAAGTGTCCATAACCATGGCATTTGAAGCACTTATTTTCCCCTAACCTCTTAGGAGGTTCACTAGCAATCCCTTTACCCTTATCAATGGTCTTGATAGGTGTAGGGGTAGTGTCACCCTTGTTGTAGGAAGGGAAACTCACTACTAAAAATCAAGCCTTTTCCGGCGAAATATTCTGGCAGACCGCAATCCGTCGGACAGGTCGACGGCAAGGCCGCGGTCATCCTTTTCCCTTTTTAAGGAAAGGGTGCGACTGAATATGCCAACAAAATATCCATCGGTAGTTGACGTCTGACGGATATTCCGGCGTCCCAATTCGTCGAACGCCCTTTTTTGAAAAGTGGCCGACCTTTTTTCCTTTTTTTTTTTGACAATTTTGGATTTTTTTAGAAGGGGTCGACGGACATATCTGTCGGATAGCTCGTCGGACATTTATGTCCGACGGATATTCTGTTTGCATATCCGTCGGACCCCTTTAAAAGAGGCCTGACTCAGCTTCTCGCTAGTCATCCTCTCTCTCTCCTTCGACCCTCCAAAATCGCCCTTCCCCCTCAAGTAGCCGCTGGTTGCCGCCGTCGTGTGCCTCGGGCCACTGCCGTCGACCACCCCCTGCGGCCGCCTTGTCAGTAGGCATTGCTCCTGAGCATCCACCGCCAACCCAACCGCCTAGCTCCGGTGCCTCCCACCGGCGTTGCCACCGCCTCTTCGCCGCTGTCGCCGCCGCCTCTTCACCACCGGCCGACCTCAACATCCCCCGCCATTTGTTGCCCATAAATTTTGATATCTTGAAGTAAGTATTTAAACCTAAATATTTTGTAGATTTGTGAAATTGAAGAGATAATTTTGATAGTTTTGTGGTAATTAGTGATTGGTAGATTTCTATTGAGTGATTTTTGAAAATTCATTGTTGTGGAAAATTAAAAATGTATGGATTGTCACAGCGGTTTGGTAAATTAAAGTGGATTGATTATGTGATATGTGTTAATTTGTTGATAATGGTTTGCGTATGTTGAAAATTTGTGTAAATTAATATGTAATTGTTAGGTAAGTGCTATTATTAGTAATTCGTTGGTGTTGTAAATTATAGTGAATTGAAGAATGTGTTTGTACAGATATTGAACATAATTAGTTGTAAAATTTATTGTTGAGGATTGATAGAGAACAATTAATAAGCAACTATGAGGATATATTATTCTGTTAAATGTGCAAAAGTTGTGCATATATGTTGTTGTGTACGATTTGAGGGAATGGTGTTATTTTAATTTGTGTGTTAATGAGAACGATTTTTGTGGATTATTAATATGAAGGAAATAGGTCGTAATAGAAAACGTATTGCAAAAGGAAAAAAAATTCGTTATTGTTGTTGTGAGTGATATTATTGTCGGTGTGCATGTCACAACTTTGGGCTCCCACTTCAGACATTCAAACAGGTTTATATCCTGACTTAATTGTCATAATATGTTTTTTTGTTGGTATTGTGTTAATCGTAGCGTATGACGAAATAGTTTAATGATAAGTCCATCATGCATTTAGTTATATACGAATTAAACTGTGATAAATATGTCGATGATTAAAGTAACCAATGTACTGCTTACTTTGTCAATGATGAATAGTGGATAATATGTGTGGACCACCCAATCGAAGGTGGATGTATGAAAGATTTCTATCAGGGAGAAAATCTTATAAGCAAGAGTTCTTAGAAAGAGTAGAAATGTTTGATCAATTTGCAAGGTGTCAAACAGAGTTCGTTAATAATGGGCGTTATAGATGTCCTTGTGCCAAGTATGAAAACAGAGCTTATAGGGAACCTGATGATGTTTAATTACACTTGTACCAAAACGGCTTTATTAAGGGGCATTGGTATTGGACATCTCATGGGGAGATAGAACCAACTGATATGCAAATGTTGGTAGTAGTAACCAACAAAACTTGTATGATAACATGGCTCCAACAAGTCCTATGGATTTTGATAACACGAACTCGTTTGTCGATCATGTTGGAGCAATGGTGAATGATGTCATTGTTAATAATGAGTTTGAGGTTAGTGAGCAACCAAATGCAGAAGCTCAGGCATTTTATGATATACTTCAAACTGCTCAGAGGCCTTTGTGGAATGGATGTTCAAACGAAACTGAGTTGTCCAATGTCGTGAGGTTGATGAGTATCAAATCTGATTACAATATGCCGCAGAATTGTATGAATGAGGTGATGTAGTTACTGCATGAGAGTTGCCTGCCAGACAATCGTGTGCCCTAAAGTTACTCAGAGTTGAAAAAGAAGGTCCGAAGTTTGGGCTTAGATGTGCGCAGGATTGATTGTTGCCGCGGTGGATGTATGCTTTACTTTAAGGAAGATTTGGCCCTTGAAAATTACAAGTTTTGTGATTTGCCAAGATGGAAGCCGATTAAGTCAGGCGATAATAGGAAGAAGTTAAAATCATATGCAAAAATATTCTACTTCCCTTTGATACCAAGGTTGCAACGCCTTTATGCCTCAAGAAACACAGCTGAACACATGAGGTGGCATTATAACAATAGGCGCAAGGATGGTGTTCTGTTTCACCCTTCAGATGGGGAAACTTTAAAACATTTTGATCGCAAATACCCAGATTTTGCTTCTGAGCCTCGTAATGTGAGGTTTGGTTTGTGTGCTGATGGGTTTAGCCCTTTCTCACAATCTGGCCGTTCTTATTCAATTTTGCATGTGGTTGTGACACCTTACAACCTTCCTCCAGATATGTGCATGACAATTCCATATATGTTCTTGACTTGCATTATACCGGGGCCATCAAATCCAAAGAATAAAATAGATGTGTACTTGCAACCGTTGATTGATGAGCTCCGAACTCTGTGGGATGGTGTCCAGACTTATGACATTTCCATGAGGCAGAACTTCTTGATGAGAGCTGCCTTAATGTGGACAGTGAATGACTTCCCGGTGCTCGGAATGTTATCTAGATGGAGCACTCATGGTGTTTTGAGTTGCCTTGTTTGTATGGATCAATTGAGGGTGACACATTTGCAACATGGGGGCAAAACATCATGGTTTGACTGTCACCGTCGATTCCTGCCTCGACATCATGCGTTTCGGAAAAACCGTGCCGCGTTTTGTAAGGAAAAAGTGGTGAAAGAGGGCCCTCCATCTAGGAAAACTGGCGAGGAACTCTGGAATGAGGTGCGTAGTCTTCCAAAAGTAACCACCGATGGAGATTTTGTAATCCCGGCTTTCAAGGAAAATGTTCACAACTGGACCAAGAGAAGCATCTTCTGGGATTTAACTTATTGGAAAGACCAGTTGCTACATCACAACTTGGATGTTATGCATATAGAGAAAAACTTCTGCGACAACATCATTAACACTGTCATGGATGTTCCGGGAAAAACAAAAGATGATGTGAGGGTGAGGTTGGACATGGCAAACATGTGTGATCGTCCCGAGCTAAATGTTGAATGAGGTGTTAACGAGAGAACATTGACGCCGAAGGCTTCATACGTCCTTTCTTTGGACAAAAGGAATGGGGTATGTGAGTGGGCCCAACAGCTTACAATGCCTGGTGTTTATTACTCCAACTTTGGGAATTGCGTAGATATGAGGGTTATAAAGTTCCAAATAATGAAGAGTCATGACTGTCGTGTGTTTCTACAGATGCTTATGCCAATAGCATTTCGTACGCTACCACACAATGTACTTGAACCACTTGTTGAGTTAAGTGAGTACTTCAAAAACATTTGCTCAACAGTGTTAAGGGTCGATAAGGTACAAGAAATTCAATGCAATATAAGCATCATCCTTTGCAAATTGGAGAGAGTTTTCCCTCCTGGGTTGTTCAATGTCATGGAGCACTTACCTGTGCATTTAGCAGAAGAAGCATACGTTGGGAGTCCAGTGCAATATCGATGGATGTATCCTTTTCAGAGGTAAATACATTTGAAAAATTACGTCACACATGTAAATGTAAAACTAAAGTGTGCTTCAAACACTCATAAAATTTTAATGTAGGTACTTTGAGTGGCTGAAGAAGAAAATTAAAAATAAAACATCCCCTAAGGGGTCAGTGGTCGAAGCATATCTGGTGTTTGAGATATCACAGTTTTCTTCGTTCTACTTCGGCGCTAATGTGCCTTCAATGCACACAAGACGTTGACGAAATGAGGAAATCAATGTGGAGCCACAAGGTGAGCCAATTTTGTTAGTTTTCGAAACCAAAGGTACTACTGTGGGAAGTCGGACACAGAGGTACCTAACTGATGAAGAAATGAACGCTACACAACTTCATATTCTGTTGAATTATAATGAAGTTGAACTGTACATCGCTTAAGTTACAAAAAAAAGTACACCTTTCATCCATTACATGCATTGAACAAATAGCATTTTATGAATTGAAACATGGTGCTAATAAGTGAACAATGACTTGTACAGACTATTCAAACAACAAAAATTACAAGGAAACCCAAATTTCACAGATGTGGAGTTAGATGCAATGATAGAGTCTGAGTTTATTTGGTGGTTCAAAAAAGTAGTAAGATTTTATAATTTTGCCATCCGAGTTAGAAATTACTGTACTAATTGATCATAACTTATTTGTAGAAATGGTCTCGACCTTATGAGTTGAAACATAAATACTTATAGGTTGACATTGTTCAAATGTTCAATGATGAACTTCGGCTACACCTGTACCATTTGGCTCAACTGCCTTTGAGGAAGGTCACAAGCTGGTCTGCATTTAGGGTGAATGGATTCTTATGTCATGCATAGAAAAGGTGTGAAGGAAAAAAGAGTTACAATTGTGGGGGTTTGTGTGAAAGGGAGCGGGGAAGGTGGATTCGAGGATGATTATTATGGAATCCTTCAAGAAGTTATTCGTGTTGAATATCTAGGAGAACTACTAAAATAATGTACATTGTTTAGGTGTGATTGGTTTGATAACACCCCTCGAGGAACACGTAGCCCCAAACTATGTCCCTTCATTGAGGTTAATGCAATAAGAAGATACAAAAAATATGATCCATTCATATTTGTTGCTTCCGCAATCCAGGTGTTGTACATGAGGTACCCAAATGGAATAAGAGATTAAGCTAACTGGTGGGTTGTCGTACCAAACAAACCTAGACACAAAGTTGAATAATGAATGCACTTTACCAGTTGCATTTCAAGAGGAACAAGTGTCCCATATGACACCAGTAACTGACACGCTCCCTACAATTTTGTTGAATAAAGAGGAAGAAATTGAGGAGGTAAACGAAGACGTTCCAGCTGAGAGAAGTGAAGAGGAGGAGTGGGATGATAATGACGACAATACTGAACACTCTGAATGAAAGTGATAATGATAAATGAGTAGATTGTGACCTAAAACCAAATTTTATTCTATGTTAATTTAGACACTTATGACATTGTATGCTTGACAACAGTTGTTAGTCACATGGCATTGTTCAACATCGAATTATGGTTACAAACGACATTTGCTGTTAATTTAACTGCAATTAATTATTTGTCACTTATATTATTTGATCACTACGCTCTGTATATTTGTCTCAAAGATGTCAGGTACACATCATGGTCGTGGGGCCGGACGTGGGCGTTCTTGGGGAGCAGACCGACAGGACCCCACCAGTCAACAAGAAGAGCAATATCAGGGACATCAAACCCCTGGGGTTCCCCATGCTATTATCCCAGACCCTCACACTAGTCCATCCATACACTTCACCCAGCACATGACACCGAACATCCCCCATGTACACATATCTGGCTGTGACATGATCCCGAACCCACCTTTTATTCCATAACAATTTGTAGAAAGGAGTTGGGAACAAAGTGAACATGCTTCTAGCCATGGCAGTACCACAAACAAGCAACTCATCACACCTGACGGCAAAGAGTAAGTAATTATGTCCTACCAACTGTGTTATGAATTTACAATTTCTGACGGGGATCCATTCTTTCTTAATTTGCAAGTTTCTGCCCCTACGATGTTCTGTTCGAGATTACAAGGATATTTACGAGCAAATATCCTGAGCCATGGTCAACATGGGGGAAAGTGCCTAAACAACAGTAGGACTTGTGGTTTGATGAGTTTAAGGTAAGAGTTTTTCCTAATTTTTGTACATTTATCTACATATACATACATATATATATATATATATATATATATATATATATATATATATATATTCATATTGTTAGCATCATTTACATTTTTTGGCATGTAATTGTGTTCATGCAGAAGCGTTACCATTGGGCTCCAGAGCATGAGACCCAGATACGGAGGAATTTCGAGGAGAAAGGGGCAAGTAGATTGAGGGACACATTCGGAGAGTTGAGGAAGAGGAACAAGCAACTGTTGTGGTTGTCTGACAGCACTTGGAAGTCACTGCAGGAATATTGGGCTTCCGAGAAATTTCTGAAGATGAGTTCCCAGGCAAAGAAGAAATGGAACAGCGACCAGGACGGGTTAGGTCCTTCTTTGTATAGATCTGGTTCGGTCCCATTTACTGAGCACAGAAGACGCATGGTAAGTGCGTGGTTCATTATTTCTTTTACTTATTTTTCCCAATGCCTTATCCAATTAGAAGAATCCTCCTGTACGTTAACGTATTCTGATATTGTATAGGAGAAGAAGCTTAATAGGGAGGTTACGGACCTCGAACTTTTTAAGGACACTCATGTAGACGCGGCTAACAAATGGGTGGACAAAAAATCTGAAAATAGATGGGTAAGTCACCTGAATGATTTCTTCCTTGCCTAACCAATCAGCTCAGTGTCTTCACGATTGAATGCTATGTTTGGAATGTGTAATTTTTTTGAATCTGATTTTGTAGACGGAGCACCAATTAAAGTGGGAGCAAATTCGAAACTCGCAATCTTCCACAGATCCCGGCTCCGAACCAACTGAAGTCCCATCTGAGATCGAGTTGTGGGTGCAAGCTAACCACAACAAAAGGGCTGTGTGTATGGGCTAGGATCAGAATGGGTGAAATTGAAGCACCTGGTGAAGTCCACAGTGACATCCTGGGACCGCGATCATGACCCTGATGTGCGAGCAACGGTCACCCAGCTGAACATCGAGCTCAGTACGATGGCGAACAAAAACTGTCAATTAGAAGAGAAAGTGACTTTACTCACTTCAGAATTATCTGGTCTGAAAGATACATTCCGTGAGTTTATGAGAGCTCAACAAGCATCTGGGTCTGGATCTCGCCCACACCCTTCTATGCGCCATCGACAACATCGCCGCGCTACTCCTTAAGTCCCTCATCCACTTCCTCCTCCTTAACCGCAACCCTGTGATGATGATGATGATGATGGTAGCGCCAACCTTGGGTATGATGATCGCCCTCATGACTATAGGGATTATTTCAATTAGAATGTCCCCCGATCCTCCCCTTCCTCCTCGATACTCATTTGAACAGTTACATTTTCTTGCATTTGTTGCATTGCTTTTGTTTCTTATTACTGTACTTCCTACTCGATCAGCTCTAAATACATTATTAGAATGTCCATTTGGTGTGGTTGTTTATTTATACTTATTGAATGAAAGTAACCACGTGTGGTGGTTACTTTTGTTGCGATTTGTGTACCACGTATGGTGGTTATGTTTGTTGCGATTTGTATACCACATGTGGTGGTTTTGGTTCGGTCAACATATAGTTGTCCTGAGTTTCTATATGCAGGTTGTAAATTTTTATTTGGGGAACTACATTTTAGAAAAAAAATAAATTATTTTTCCAAATTTCCGACGGAATGATGTATATCCGTCGGAAATTTCCGACGGAATGGCCATTTTCCATCGGACATTTCCGACGGATATACATCATTCCGTCGGGCACTCTGGCAATTTGAGGAGATCAATACTGAGTATGCCGACGGAAGGGTCCGTCGGACGCCTGAAGTTCCGTTGGCCAGCCGTCACCCTAACCGTCGGGAAATGGCCGACAAAATCCGTTTTCCATTGGCAATTGTCCGACGGAATGGCATATTTCGTCGGAAAGGCGGGTCTATGGACCCTATTCCTACGGTACATTTCCATCGGATTTTCCGCCGAAAAATAAATTTTTCGATGGAAAAAACGCCATTATCGGTAAAAAAAGTGCAGTTTTTTAGTAGTGACTCTTAGGTGTGCTTTGGGGTTGATGAGGGGAAGGAGTTACAAAGGGCTTTCGACCCTCAAGTTGATTCTCAATCTTGATGGCTAGGTGGCAAACGTTATTGATGGACAAGTAGGGTTGTAGTTCTACCATGTGAGCAACGTTAGGAGAAAGTCCTTTGATGAACCTAGCAATAGTAAGCTCATTATCTTCATTCAAGCCAACTCTCATTTGGAGTTGCTCAAATTCTCCAATGTACTCCTTGACCTTGAGGTTCTCTTGGCTAAGAGTGGTAATCTTGAGGTAGAACTCTTGCTTGTTTGAGCGAGGTAGGAACCTCTTCTCCATGTGTTTCTTGAGGTTAGACCAAACCTTGATCGTAGACTTAGTTTACCTTGCTCTATTCTTCTTCAAGGTCTCATACCACAAGGAGGCATACCTCTTTAACTTGAGTATGACCAACTTGATGGCCTTTTCATCATTGTACTCCTTGAGTTCAATGATCCTCTCAACAACTTGCACCCAATCAATGTAGTTTTCCGGTATGAGGCTGCCATCAAACTCCAGTGCCTTAAATTTGAGGTCACTAAGATCATCTCTAGGATGACCTCTTCCCCCAATACCTCTATCTCCATGGTCCTCATGAGAAGATAGTAGGCGATGTCAAGTTGACATCAAGCTCCTTAGGTCCGGGAACTCATCGTTTGGATCCTCTAACTTGCTCTAGCTCCATGGTGAGTTTTCTTACTTGTTCTTGAAGGTTGATTATAGTCTTGTCTCTCCTCATTTCATGGGTTAACTCTAGAGAAGTGCCTCTAGGTTGAGAAGGTTCTGTATCATTGAACATGGTTGAAGGTAGACAAGAAAAGGAAAAAGATTAAGGGTTCGGGAAAAGATGGCGCGGTCGTGCTAGAGGAAGCACGGGCCAAAATAGGGTGGCATGGTGGTGCTGCGCAGCACAGGGTAGCCGTGCTAGAAAACTGGGAGAAAATTTCCCTGGGAAAGAAGTGGCATGGTCAGACCATGCTGATTTTCTGGTTGGTGTGGACGAATGTTTAGGCTTTTTTGTGGAGTTTTGCGTTGTGCTTTGATTGGGGATTGTGTTTGATCTATTTTGGGGGTTCTTTGTGAGGAGTTTTGTGCAGAAATCAAATATGGGTTTTTAGGATTTTGGATGGAAAAGGAAACATGGAATAGTGCTTGGGCTCTTTGAGGAGAATAAGAGAAGGAGGAACATAAAGTATCCAAATCCCAAAATAACAAAAGAGAGAACTCAATCAACAAATTCCAATCACAAATTGTGAGGATTTGATGCTTACCCTTGAAGGATCCTTGTGCTCTGATATCAACTGAAGCGGATTAGAAGTCCATTTGGCCAAATAAAGGCTTAATCATTCAAGTGAAGACCCAATAAGTTGAATACCTCTAGAACAACCCAAATGGAGGAAACCCCAAATCAAAAGGAAAACTCTTATGATTCTTGAAAGAACACTAAGATAAGCAACCCACCAATTAATCCCCTAAAGCCTAGGCACCAAGGATTAATATAAAGGGATGACTCTAAATCACCACTCTAAAATAGATAAAGATTAAGAGATTTTTGAGAGACAAAATGGCCTCTAACCCTTCCATTCATTCATATTCATCAAAGCTGAATGTAATACAAGAAATGAAGAATTAAATAGCAAGATAGCCCTTCCCCCAAGTTTAGCACTAGCCAACAGCATTACAAGGATCTTCTCCAATGAAATTCAAGCTAATTGTACAATTAAAGGGGGACCACCAGGGGATATTGGTGTGCTGGAATTTGGCTGCACATTCATTCTCATTGGTTATGTCATTCACCTATCCAAATAGGAAAGATTAAGGTGGGAAATTTTATGGGAACGTTTTAGAAGAGTCTATTAGCTACCCACCAAGTTTGGCTCTTTAATTCTCCCATTTGATGACCCAAATAAGTCCTTGAGTAAAAATGTGCACCTCCAGACCCTGCACAGACCATGCCTCAGTTAAAACCCCATAACTTGCTCGATTCTTAGAATTTGACGATGCTTTTTAGTTTGTCGGAAAATAGACATCCAACACTATCCATCCATGCAAAATTTACCTAAAGCAGATCCCATTTACCTAGTCAAAAATCAGATAGAATGCAAGTCATATGTTCTGCATATAATAAGGAAGTAAAATAAAATAGGGTGACTTAGAGATAAAATAGCTAGGCTACTTATTTAGGCTACTAAGTTTCATGCCACCTTTCCTAAGCTTATTTTGGGTCCCTTAATGCTTTCAAACCAACAAGGACATAGGAGAGCTAAGTACTTAGGTACCACCCTCATAGGTATATAAGGGCCCAAGTTGAACCCAAGCCTTGATATTGATTAGGAAGTTAGGCTTCATGGTTTGCCTCTGCATCAGCTCTACCCCTTGCTGGGCCTCCAGCAACTCGACTCCAGTGAAATGGATGATCCGAGATTAAAAAAAAAAAAGCAAGGTCATTTTCACAATGCATGTTCAAGAGGAAAAAGTCACAAAAAGATTCAGATGGGCAGAACACAATATATATATTTGTTAGAGAGAGAGAGAGAGAGATCACACATAGAAGATATCAACAGGTTAATACACATCAAAATAGCTAGAAGGGACAATAATGATTAATGTCATCACATAAAATAAAGACATACATCATTCAACCTTTTACCAAAAGCTCACAATCCCAGCAGAGAAACCCCAAGCCAACAACAAGACGGCTGTTCTAGATTTTTTTTTTTTAAGGGGGAGGGGGTTTGGGGCAGCGAATCAGTGAGATAACACCTTGAAGCTGCTCAATGATCACTTCCAACCAATTTCATCATACCTAGATGAAGATGAGATAGCAAGTGTAGATGTGAACCAAAATTATAAAATTCCAAATAAATTTCCAAAAGAAATTGATAATCTAAATGAGGATTCTAATACAACACCACTTCCTCCCAGTGTGGTTCTCACTGTTGTGGGCCCTGAAGAGATTAAAACATAGGTAGTCTTTTCTCCGTGGGCAGTAGTCTTACCTTTGCAGCATTTCTTAGGAAAAAGTAAAAATCTATTGATAGGCAAAGGTCAATACATGCATGACTACCCAAAACCGACACTCAATATATATACAAATACACACACACACACAAACTCACTCACACACACACACACATATATATCTCTGTGTGTGTGTGTGTGTGTCTATATACATATATATATATATATATATATATATATATATATATATATATATCTATGTATAA
>JACYFF010031956.1:25138060-25154250 GCA_017589665.1 Selenicereus undatus
AAGAAGAAGATCTGAAGAAGTGAAGAAGAAGAACTGAAGAAGAAAAATCACGACTCACGACTCCTCTTCTGCTTGCTTCTTTCAAAAATCAAAACTCAAAAAAAGTTTAAAAAACCCTAAAAAATTCGGTCTACGGTCCAGTCCACGGTCCTTCCGGTCCAGACTGGACCCTGACCGAAGACCGAACCTGGTCAAAGACAGGACCGTGGACCGGACCGACTATGCCCGGTCCGGTCCAGGGCCGGTTTTCGGTCCAGACCGAAAAATGAACACCCCTAATTTTTGTCAACTCGTGATTCACACTTGGTTAAGTTTGTAGTAACTAATTTATAAGTGGTGATGATTATTATATGGAGGCTTTTCTTATGAACATTTGCTGATTTTGAAAAGATGATCGACCTTGCGTCCGCGTGACCCACCATATCTAACCTGACCGACCTCCACAGCTGACTAATCCATTTTATTGATGGGTTGACCTTAATGCGGCCTGCTGTGCCCAGTACTTCTCCCTGAGCTCTTGGTTTGAGACTTGTCAGAGCCGAACTAAAAAGGAACCAGAGAATTACAAGAAATTATACAATTTCTTTAATTATACCATGTAACGTTTAGAACATTGCAGAATAATATTGTTCAAAATATGATCAATCATATTCACTTCTTCAAAAATATGACAGTAGAAATAGATCATTTCTACTATTTGTCTTAATTTTATTGATTTTAACAAGGACGCAAATTATTTATGTCACACCATGCATATTTTGTTGAAATTATACTATTTACAATTTGTGGACGATGTTAGTGATGAGAATGAAGGTGAAAAACGAAAAGGCAATAGGTGATAACAAGCGAAGTCTCTTTGAATAATACGATAATGAGAAACATTATTATTAAAAGAGATAAGGTACCAAAAAATCAATAATATGATTGAAGTATTGTTTTATTGTCTTAACCCGATAGATCGAATTGGTTGGGTCACTTTTGATTTATCAATTTTTGAGTTTTTGGGTTTAGTTGATATCAGGTTCCGGTTGAGAAGATTCTGATTAGAATCCAAAATTTTTGGTGAGTGTTCAAATTGAATTTTTGAATCAACATCTTTGGCTGGTCCAAAACTAGTATTGTTTTCTGTTTGGTCTAACTCAATTTTTCGCAAGGGCATCTCTAAGACACTTTTCAAAGAAAAAAAATGAAAAACGATATTCTCGAGTGAGAAAACATTTTTGATGAGCTAAGTAGCTATGAGCGGAACTCTTATCCTTGACAAGAATATCTCATTCCAGTAGTACAACAGCTACAATTCCTTTGTATCTCTATATACTGTACGTAACATAGTGCAACACATTTTTCCGCTCTCATATTGGAGTGGCGATAAATAGTCAGTCAAACAATACATGACATGACAAATTAACCACATGAATAGTTCATTGTAAAGCCTTTAGGACGCCTATGGAATTGATGTGGAGAAATCATTGCCACTTGAGATAGTAAAGAATGGTCCTCCCTCAACCACCTCCACTCAAAAGTTTAGGAAAGCAAAATATCACAATCCATCACTATAGATTACAGCGTTTTTAGAACTGTAGCCATCAACTCCAACATAAACTTCTTGTGAGTCTCATTAGTTTTAAAGTTCGAGTTGAATTGAACTAGTTCGATATCTCAAAAAAGATAATTTGATGTGTACGTCCCTTCCCTACATACACACTGGATCAATTCCAATATGAGAGCCCAAACAGTGAGGCACACCCGCGCCCGCCCCCCCCCCCCCCAAAAAGCCCCACAGCTATTGATTACATAATTATAATAGTGAAGGGAAAAGGCCATATCTTGTCATTATAATGTTGAAATTTGTACCAAATTTCTTTGCCGGTTTTGGAGACAATAAATTATTTTCTTTTTTAAGATTATTGCTTGGCACCCAAGGCTCAGGTTGTGTGGTTGAAGATATTTTATTTTATGAAAATTATATTATTTCTATATTTTGTATTGAATATCTTTTTCCTCTTTTGTAAAGATGGTACTTGGTAGCCAAGACATATGTTTGCGGCTATGGTTAAATCTTTGGTACCTTAAGGGTTTCTCTATAAATACTAGGTTGTTTTACCTTGTTTAGTGTGCGACACTTAGGTGCGCCTTTCGGCACTTCTCTTTTCTATTTTATATTTTATTGAGAGTTAGTATTGAGATATTTTCGTTGTAATTGATCTCCTCATTGGGCGTTTGCTCTGAGATCTTTATCTCTCTTGTTGATCTCTTCCTTGAGTGTTTGCTTTGAGATCGTTTTGTAATCACTCATATTATAGTGGATTTTGTGTCATTGTTACTGCTTGTGGTTTTCTCTCGATTTAGGTTTCCACGTAAAAATCATGTGCCCCCTACTATCTTTTTTTTATCTTATTTTATATTCTCAAATATCTATATCCTTTATCGCTTCCACATATACTAAGCTTGAATTCCAATTATTATTTTCCTAACATATAATAATCTAACACCAAAATTGAGTGGAACTAAAAATAAAATCAAAATCTATGCAAATAATATTCACTTTTTAACATGAAGGATTTATTGTAACACACAAATGAGGAAAATTAATAATTAGAAATATGCAATTAGATAAAGCATTTTAAATTAAGGCCTTTTCTCAAACTCATAACTAGTAATGTTAGCGGAACATTTAAGTATACATCTCCATGTCAAGATACATAAATCAAAGATTTAGTATGGGACACAGTCCCATACTTCCCCAAGTACAATAAACAAAGGATAAGCCAAATGTCCTCTAAAAGAAACCACATTAGTTAAAGCAAATGTACCCTAAATCCCTATGGAGGTCAAAGTTTAAGGACATCATGTAAACCTTGATTTATTTAAAAAAATTATATTAATTATTCCTATATAGCATTAAATTGTTGTTTACAACTACGAATATTTCTTTACAAATCTCTATATCTACCTATAAACTGTCCTAACTTAAAGATAAATCTTACATCTAAATTTTGCAGTTGCAAAAACACAAGGCCCAATTGAAGGATTTGGTTCCAACTTCCAAGAAAGGTACCAGGGGCCATGAAAAATGACTACAAGGTAAGCAGGCAGGCAACGTGAGCTACAATGAACGTGCACCGCTTTAATATTAATTATTATGTGGTCTTGGGTTTTGGTAATTATGCCAAGTAACATTATTGGTGAGCATTCGTCTAGGCCACTCCAGATATTATTGTTTATAGGTTTTTATTGTTTAGATTTCTGTCTTTTTTTAGTTATTGATCGTCAATCGTGATGCTATTCTATACGTCTATGGGATTGATTTTACATTATTGAACGTGATGGGTCCCCAATCACATCTTTACAAATTGCCGTTGACAAAGACTCTCCATTATAGGGTTCCTTAAAAGGAGGAGAGATGAAATCTATTATTCGATTGTTTCTTCTATTCACGTACGTATATTTAGGTCTGTTGTGTTGAATCATATAATAACTTCACAGGTGTATATCTCGATAGTCTGACAAGACAAGGTTATAGAGAACCCAAGTAGACGCAAGGACATGTACAAGGCCTGCTCAAGGGGCTGGAGTACGAGGCTTGGCTCTGGTGTTATATATCTTTAAGGCTATGTTTGATTCTTAAAAAATTTGATGGAAAGAAAAATTGAAGGAAAAAAATTTGAAGGAAAAAAAGTAGGGAGGAAATGAGTTTTGTCCTCTTGTTTGGATTGAGAAAAAAATACAATAATTTGGATGAGAAATTTAAATGCTGATGAACTAGTTGAATCATGTTGATGTCATCGAAATAATGCAAGGTTGGAGAAGGTTGAAATTTTCCTCAAACTTTTCTCACAATTTTATGAGGAAAATTTTATCATTTGTTTTTAACAATTTTTCTACATAACTTTCCTCCCTATTTTTTTTTCTTTGCGATTTTCTCTAAACCAAACTCAAGAGAAAAAGTAATTTTCCCAAAAAAAAAATTTCCACCAAATTTTTCAAGGTTCAAACAGAGCCTAAAAATTATGGGGTAACTATGACTTTCATATATAAACCAACCACTAGGATATATCATCCCTAAGTTTTTTTTTTTTTATGAAAAGAACAATAACAATGTTAGATGTCACTTCTTGAAAGAGTACACCCAACTACGTCATCAGCTAAAATTGTCCTAAAAGCTAATAAAAAACATAAATCAAATGAAAATGAAGTAGTAATAGAATGCCCAAATTTAGACAATTAGTTTGTTGTCATGTTTAACTCTCTGAACACATGGTTGGTGATAAGTTGAATGCCCTGATCCCTCCACACTTGAATATCCTCGATAATATTATGAATCTGTCAAGGGGTGTGAATCTTCCATTCCAAAGTTGGATGACTATCTTGTTATCGTATTCTACAATTAATTGATCGAAACCCACTTGAATAGACAAAGATAACCCATCGCGTAGTGCTCTAGCCTTTGCCACTAATATTGAAGTGCTGACGTAATAAGCTGCTCCTTCCTTTAGTAATTTGCTAGTCCAATCCTCGACGATGAATTCTCCTACTGCTAAGGAGTTGAGTTTAATGAACCCTGGGTAGAGGGTGTCACCTCACAAGATGAATTACGGTGGAAGGGGAAAAAGAAGCCCCATTGGTTTGCTATCAACTAACATACAAATTCAGATTCTTCATTCTACGCTAGCTTTTTTTACCCGAATTAGGCAAGCTAGGAGATTGAAGATTTCATTCCTGATGATTGTTGCATTCCTAGATTTCCATATGCTCCACAATAGAAACGAAACTTTTGCTTTAACTTTGGGTGATGAGAGGAGTGAATCTCAATTAAACATTGTGATAAGTCTTGGCATCCAAAATGAGAAACACTTAGTAGAAGCTAATTATGTTTGTCCGCAACTTCCCACACCTTCTTGACTATTTCACAATATTTGAATAGTTATTCTGAAGATTCACCATCACTAAGGCATATAAGACAAACTGGATCAATATTAAGCATCCTTTCCTAAAGGATGCTTTTTATTGGTAAAACTATGTGACACAATTGCCATAGGAAGATTAGAATTTTAGGCATAGTATCAATTTTCCATATTCATTTATAAGACCATTTAGAAGTTCCATGGGATTGGATGCCATGAGCTACCCAAGTGACTGATTTCGTAGAGAAATCACCGAGCTATTTAATCTCCAACAAAAGGAATCTTATGTTTCATGAATGAGTATGGGTAAACCCTGAATTTTCTGAGCAATAGGGTGGCTATTAAGGACTATCTTGAGATGCGAGATATCCCATTGTGACTGTTGTGCAATTTAGACTTTTGCATCGGGTTGGGGAATGTTTTCTTCATCTATTCCCATTATGTCTACTAGGTTCCTACTTTATATCCAATTACCAAACCAAAAAGAGATCTCATCTCCTTTTCCTATTTTCTGAATAATTCCTTTCTTGAGGAGATCTCTAATTTTCAAATTTCTTTTCCATATTAACGAATCAGTGTTCTTCCTTCTGTAGCTAAAAAGGTCTGAATTGAATAAATACTTTGCCCTCACAAATTGTAACCATAGGATTGGTGCAACTCTGAGAACTTTTCAAGCCAACTTACATTGAAAGGCTTTGTTGATGGCATTTGCTTTGAATAATCCCAGCCCACTTTTCCTTTTGGGCAAACAAATCTTATCCTAAGCAATAAGTGGTCAACCCTTCTCTGTGTTTGATTTTTTTTCAGAAGAAGTCTCTATTACATTTATCTAAATATTTGCTTGTACTTTGAGGTAATTCAAAACATTGCATTGTATGTACTGGTAGTGATTCTAGGTAGAATCGTATCAAAATTGTTTTGCCAGCTTTAGATAAGTAGTTGGTTTTCCAACCCTTTAGCCTTGCAGTTGCTTTATTAATAATTTCTTGAAAGGTTGAACTGCCGTCAATGGAAAATAGGGTAACCTAGGTATTTTCATAGGGACTCTCTCTGAGGAATGTTAGCGATAGCAGGTACTAAATGTTTTTGGGCGGGAGAAGCAATACAACAAAATGTCAAAACAGACTTCTAGTAATAAATTAGCTTCTATGAGCTTGAGCAAAAAAGTATAAGGTACACTTTTAAGCTTATTATAGCTATCCGAATTAGCTTTGCAAAAAAAGGAGATAAACATCTTCAAACAAAAGACATGGGATTTTAATGTCCCTGGACTTATCTTAACTCCCATACCCGAGTTTGGAGTATTAGCTTCTGTGTAGAGCATATGATTAAGAGCTTCCATACACAATGTAAAGGTATAGAGGGAGAGTGGATCTCCTTGTCTAATTCCTCTAGTTGAGGTAAACAGACCCTGAGGTTCATCATTCATGATTATTGAGTATGATACTGAAGAGATGCATTCCTTAATCTAAAAGTTCCAAGTTGGGTGGAACCCCATTTCTTGGAGCCATTTAAAAATAAAATCTTATTAAATTCTATCATACGCTTTTTCCATACCCAATGCGATTGCTATCCAAGCGGACTTGGTTTTTAGATTTTTAAACTTATGTCTAATTTCTTGTGTTAGCAGAATATTGTCATGTAATGATCTCCTTGGAAAAAAGACACTTGGAATGGGGAGATTAGTTTATCGAGAAGCAGCCTTAACCTACTAACCAAGATCATAGAAATGATTTTATAAATTTTCGTGCACAGGTTGATGGGTCTATCATGACTACTCTGTGAGGGATTGGTCATCTTTGGGATAAGGCAATAAAAGTATGATTAATTTCCTTCAGGAATTATTTATTCATGAAAAATTCGAGAATTTAGTTAAAAAGATCCTTTTTGACCGTATGCCAATGGTTCTTAAAAAAACTTGCTCCAAATCCATTAGGTTCGCAAGTTTTATTAGAATCTATATTGAAAAGTGCATTCTTAACCTCTTCCAAGTTTGGAAGTTTAGCGTCTTCTATGTTGTCAATGTCTAAGATTAGCTTAGGTAGCCCAAACTAAGGGATTGTTCTAATCATGTTGTATACGAATTTGAAGTGTTATGTATAGTCTAAAAGTAATTTCTTTGTAATCATTTTATGATCATCAATCCAGACACCACAGTAATCTTGAAGTTTCATAACAAATTTTCTCCTTCTTCTTGAATTTCCTCTAGTTTGAAAGAATTTTGAGTTCCTATCAGTATTCACTAGCTATTCCTTTCGAGCCATCTTCCCCCAATATTTCTGGTTAAACAACATCAATTTTTCCCTTCATTTCAGTAAACAGTGCATCCAAGAATTAAACCTATGACTATTAGGATTAGCTATTAACCTTTCTTCCACATAGTCAATTTTATGAGCATTTTTTTTAAGTCTCTCATGGAAGTTTTCAAAGTTCTTTTTCAACTAGTCTATAACATTGTACTTAATTGTTTTCAATTTTTTTATGATTACAAACATGTTAGTTCCTTTCTGACTACATCTCTAGTTACTTGAAACTATATCATCAACATTTTGATATTTACACCAAAAATTCTAAAAGCGAAACAGAAATGCCTTAGCCCCTGCATGTTGAGTTTGGGTCGAAACAATAATACAACAGTGTCTAAACATGTAAAACTACCATGTAATTCATAGGCATCGGAATCGAGACTAGCCCAATGATTTCTAACACTAGTTCTATCAAGCCTTTCATATATAAGGTGTATGCACTCTTTTTTTTTTTCCAGGTAAATAAATTGTATGTTACTTGAAGGATTTGTGCATTAGTTGTCATGAAGAAGCTATTCAAACATTAAAACCTATTAGTGTTCGGGGTAGGGCTTCCTCATTTTTTTATTAGGGGAAGATATGTCATTAAAGTCTCCCATTAAACACCATGGGATGCTCCCAAAATTCATTTTTGTCTCTATTTTGTGCTGATGCATAAACTCCCGATATGACAGAGTTCTTAGCATTTTCCATATCATGCACCATCATATGGATTCCCCTTTATTCTTTTAGTCAGATTAAAGCATGTATATTCCCATTATTCCACAACACCATTATCCCCTTTAGTGGTTTAATCGGGGAGACAAAGTCGTAATGTTCAAATTCCATTTGAGGGAGAATTCTACAAATTTTAGTTTCGCTAACCAAAGTTTCTAATAGAAAGATCAAACTAGGTTTATGAGTCCTAGTCAAGAATTGAACTTCTTGTAGCACTTGTGTTTTTTTTTTTTTTTTTACATCTTGAGTATTCGAGCATATAACTTTCATTTAAAAAGCTTGGTTATAGAATCCCCCTTGAAAAGGGTTTAGTTTTGCTATAATTTTTGTGGCAATTGCCATCAAGAACTTTCAATGAAGATGTCACAACAATCCAAATAGGTAGTCACAAATTCTAGTAAAAGACCACAAACCAGGAGGTTCCATAAACTAGGCCTGAAAGCTTTCTGTAAAATAGCATTGGAAAGAGAGGTTGAAATAAACTAAACCAAGCCATTCTCATGCCATAAGCAAGTAAACGTACTGAAAACATGAACAAAGATCACTACAAGAGCATGGTTGCTTGCCTCTTGGCCATCAAACATCATTGTGTTCTCACGAATATTGTCTGGGTACTTAAGAAAATTAGTGAGAAAACATATAGGTAGGGAAATACCACTTTGTTGATGCTTGACATCAAGATGTAAACAAAGCAATAAGAACACAAAAATTTATCTGGGCCAAAGGCAGTCTAAATAAAGGCCTTAGAAATACAAGAGAGATCAATCTCATCATGCATTTCTCTCACCATAACAAATTAAATAGCAAATAGCAAAGTCATGTTACTAGGAAAGCATTCATAGAGTGATACCATTCATTTAAGAATAAGAGAGATGATCTTGCAACTGGATGTGTAAATCTCAATCTCTCTCACAATGCAAGAAAAGGAGATTACCATATCACACCAAGCATAAGGGCAAATTGGAAGCCATTGATGTTCAAGTGAACCTAGGGAGTGGGGAGAAAGCAAGCAAGACAAACTCACATGCAGACAAGGAGCCCACTAAGAACAATAAAAAAAAAAAGTTGAGCAACACACATAACACATAAAGTATTAAAAGACTTAAATTAAGAACAATAACCAAATTGATGGTCCCTTTAGTGTCATCAATCCTCTTGTAGACAAAGGAAATACTTTTAGATTCAAATAGATTAATACAATTGGTGAACTCATGATAAAAATAATACAATGAGCTTTATAGGACTTCTGAATCACATTACAAAGAATGAACGCTAAGTTAATAATCTCTAGAGCAATAAATTGACAAAAAAATAAGCCGAATAGAATTATAAAAAATGAGCAATTTAATGCCCATGATAAGGAGGAGCTTAGGGGAGGTATAATAGTCACTAGGAACCATAAAATAATGATCCAAAAGGTCATCTTGAGCAATACTAATCTAGGCATGGTGAAACCCATTGCAAAATACGGTAAAAATAAAAATGTCACACACATTAATTATGAAAAATATGCTATGTGCATGGGACAAAGAGGCTTCCCAATAGGACAAGGATGGATTACACGAATCAAAATCAGCAAAAAGGGGGGTCATATCTATAGCTATTTGGTAATTCATGCCCATGGAACTTCAAGAAATCATAATCAGGATAAAGCGTGCATAGCCCAACCATGAAAACAATGAACCAATGGTGGCAATAATCACATATCTTAGCCTGGAGAACAAAAGACCCTCCAAGGCAGGCAGCCAAGATCCAAAGATAACTTCAAAGCTAAGCCAAATAAAATCTGGATGGTAGTCAGGGGGCGAGTTCCAGTTAAGCCAAACAAATTCACCAATTTTCCATCAAGTGGCACCAAAACCATAAGCAAAATTATCACAACAATATACAACACTCTCACCTATAGAACTCATAAGCATTAACTATCTAATATATCTCAAACAATCTAAATACAAGCCCAATGTTAAATCCCAAACACACTAAAGGAGATAAGCATGTATGTTTGAACAAAATAGTTCAATAAAATTGGACATCAACTTGAAGGGCAAGGTGGGAATGTAGGGAGCGAAAGGAGAAACAAAAGGGAAGAAAGCATACTGTTGACCAAGTGTACTGGCCACATTGATAACCCATGGTAAGTGTGCAAGTATGGAATGATTAATTATCTATTAATCATTCCTATTGATTCCTCATAGCAAGCTACAAACTTTATGTTGCTATTTTAAGGGGTTCAGCTCAGGGGATTGAAATACATAACGGGCAAGTAAAGCTCCGTAATCCATTCTCTGTTCTCTTTCACGATTAATCCTGACATCACTTGGGATTTGGATTTGGAGATGTGGATTCAACGGTAACTCTAGTAGCCATTGATTAATTATTCATGTTGATTCGTCGATGACTCCCGAACAACGAAATTCCACGCTTCCGCACTATGGTAATCTACCAGCAATGGTATCACAGCCGGTCCCAATTGATTCATTTATGATCAATTGTTTAGTTTCTGTAGTTATGCAATTGAACTATGTCTAATTAACCCATGAATGAAGTTTTTTATGTGATTGTGTGTACCAACCTAGCCTAATATGCGATTTGTAAGCATAACTTGATTATTATCATGATTCATCGTTTAAGTGCACTAGCAAGATGCTGTTATGCTTTTTATTCATAAAAAGATTTTTCTTTGCTATCTAAAGCACTTGTGACCCAAAAACCCTAAGAACACGAAAACCCATACGCTGACACAAATCCTAACCCTAGCATGACTCTTTACCTTAGTGGCAAACCTTGCCTTCACCCATAAAAACCCAACTATTGGTGGTAGCGGCTATGCCTTGGTGGCCCACCAAACTGGCTGCTCAGCACCCTCAATAATTAAGACACATATACAATTTTAAAAAAACAGAATTTTGAAGAAAGGGCTGAAAACGAGAGCAACCTTGACGTACCCATCAGAACCGCCTTGGAGGTGTGGTGCATGTGAGTCACGTGCCGCTAACAAAGGTTTCTTTTCTTTCCTTCTCCTTCTGCCGTCACCTCCACATATTGATTTGCTTGAAACCGCCAAAGAAACCACGAAAGATCATACGCATCTATATAGGATGCGCATTGGGCATGTCGACGTTGGATTTTGGCTATTTGGTGGCTAACCTACACCTTGGTGCCATCGATTTAGCGAGATCTGAGGTTGTAGGCATTCAGTTGGCGGCGAAGGGTGGAGGTTTTGTATCATGTGGGTGTTGTTTTGGGGCAGAGGTTTGGCGGCTAAAGGGTTAATAGCACTGATATTTTCTTAGTGGTAGCCCCGAATGGGTCGAACTGCTAGCAAAGGGGTAAAGGAATCGAAGCTGGCTAGTTAGTGGGTGAGTGATGATGACAAGGATGATGAATGCAAGGAGCTTCAAACTCTAATGCTCTCAGGTCTGTCTAAGAGGCAAAAGACAAGAGAAAGAGATGTTAGGTTTTTGGGTTGGGAAACAAAGTGTATAATAGGGCTGGGGTGCCTTTTTTTAGACTGAGATGTTCTTGTTGTTGTCATTTGCTGTTGTTGCTTCATGTGACAATAAGACTATTGTTTTTCATGCTCATTTTCTTTTGTATTGTCAATTTGTTTTATAACTTCAAATGAGCTTTACATAAAGTAATACGTATGGGTAGCTTATATGAATGTGTTCTGTGGCATTACTTGGATATGTATAGTGAGTAATTATATTTGACTTTGTTTCATGTTTTGAATTATATTGAAAAGTTTTGCTTGAATTCGTTTCATTTTGTTTACGTTTGTAATATGATATGGATGTATTCTATATAATTTCTTATGATTAATATTTGAATAAGTTTCATCTTAGAAATTATATTGCATAAATATGTTTTATACAATATTATGTTACGTGAATATGTTTCATGTTGCTAATATTAACATGTTTTACAAGTTACATGAATTGTTATTAATTTGCTTATTGGCTTTGGCACTTTTCCCTTGCCCAAGTTAATGAGCATGAATTTGTTTCATGTTTCCTGCTAATTATGTAATTTATAGTATTTTATTAATTCATTTCATAAAATTTAAATTTACAATATTATGAATATGTTTTATAATTTGCGAGCGACATCTGAATATGTTTCATGTTTACTATGATTATATAAATGTCTTTTACATAACACTCTTTAGGCTTTTTTGAACTTCTTTTGTAACATGCTATGTTTGAATATATTTTGCAATATTATTTCATTTTATTATATAAATACGTTTTATGTAATAATATGATTTTTATGGTTGACATGCTAATAAATAGAGTTTTAAACGTTAGATTTTAGTTATATAAATTCATTTTATATAATTTAACTTCATATACATTTGTTTTACATGATTAAACCGAGTATCTTTGCGGTATTTCTAAATGTCTTAATTAGTTTAACAATTGAGTACTCCATAAGTTTTTTTTATGAAAAAATGTGGTAATTAAGTTATAGATATTTCTAATTCATGTTTGATGTGATGATAATGAGCTTAGCGAAATTTTCGATCATCCGACATGAATGACAGAATTTATAATTTAATATTTACAAATGTGTCTTTTGTCCATGTTTTAAATATATAATTCTAGATGTGGCAATTAAAGTATAATTAGCATTTGCTTACCAATGAAAAGAGGGATAACACTAATTATGACACATAGAGTTAGAAGATTTAGTTTCTTCTAAACGAGCGTGAAGTGCTTGAACACTTGATAGTTTTTAGGCCACTTAGAATGGCAAAGATGTGACTGTTAGTGAGCAATATCAAGAGAGAGCCTAAAGATATACCGAAAATGGTCTGAGAAGGATCAATCAACGTGCTATAGTATATTGTATTTCATGCATGACGATCTGTTAGGGGAATTTGAAAGCTATCTCATTGTTGAGTACACGTGGGATTAGCTTAGAATCAAGTTCGACTAGATTGATTCCCCTTGAAGATCCAAACCTAAGGGAGGTATTACCAAAAGAAAAAGGCTAAGGGCAATAGAGAGAAGAGTATAGTACGTGTGAAGTGCTACAGATTATGGAAATAAGGAATGCTACACTCGGGATTGTCCTGATCCAATGAAGGTATCATCTTTTACAGTTACACATGCATAATATATATGCTCTCAAGCATTTGCGCCAACTATGATCCCTAGTAGATTGTGGACACGGGACCAACCAAGCACATAGTTCAAGGCCAAGCCAATTTTGTAAACTTTCAGTGCTATCCAGTGGCTTCACAAACTATCATTTTAGGAAACAACAATGAAGAAGATGTCCTTAAAATAGGGACATACTATCTCAAACTTCGTGACAAGGATGCGTTGCTTCTTTACGATGCACTTAGGGTTAGACGTTCCCTTGTGTCTTTTTTCTTCTTAGATTAGTTTTCTATTCCAATTTTCGTGTATTGAATACAATGGTAATTTGTTTGGCCATGTGACATTGAAAGGTGTTTTCGATGTTTTGGACGAAATAAAACATATTCCTTCTTTGCCTCATTTTCGACTCTGTTTTTAAGCATGCTCAACTTGACTATGATTGCCTAGATAGGCAATAGAGTAACGAAGTAGCTAAAGATGGTATTTTAAGACCGACTCATTGAGGTTATGTTGCCTATGTTTGAGTCAAGTTTAGCTAGCAAAGCAACCATAAAGTCTTTGGTTAAGGCCTCGAGCGCATCGAGTCTCTTGGAGTCATTCACTCCAACATCTACAGACCCATGAATGTGAAAGCACGCCATGGGAAAATTCATTCCATAACTCTTATATATGATTCACGATATAGCTATGTGTATCTTTTAACTCACTGTTATCAGGTACTTGATGTGCTCAAATACTTTGTGGCCGAAGTGAAGACTTAATTAGAGTGAAACGTTAAGGCTCTTCGTACTGATCGACATCATGAATATATCTCTGATATGTTCAAAGAATTTTGTGAGGAGAAAGGTATACAAAGATAGCTAGCGATTCCTTAAACCCTGGAATAGAACAATGTTGCAGTGCTTCTATAGGAATCCTATATTACTTGACATGGTCAGGTCAATGTTGGCACATGCTAACCTCCCAATTAGTTTTTGAAGGGATGTGCTACATACGGCAGCCTATATCTTTAACTGTGTGCCAAGTAAGAGTATATCTTCCACACCATATCAGTTATAGTTAGGTAAAAAGCCATCCTTGGACCACTTATGCCCATGGGCTTCGATTAGCTATTTGCACAACTCAACCCACAAACATGGTGAACTTGGTCCAAGAGCTACCAGGATGGTGCTCATAAGATATCTCATGCATTCTAAATGCTATGTGATGTACGGGAAACACCATAATGGTGGCATGACAAAAATAAATTCCGACAATGTTGATTTTCTTTAGGATGAGTTCCCAAGCGGTTGGTGAATTTTTTTATTTTTTATTTAAAAAGCGACCTCAAATTGTGTGAGTTACAATAAGACCTTCAACCATAGCTCGATGAGGGGGAGGGCTTGAATTCTCGTTAAGTCATCAAGGATGGTACACCTCCCTTATTTGATAGAAATAAGGGAAACTTGTCTGATCAAAAGAATGAGGTTCGTCTTCAATCTCCAAATCTTGAGGAAAGCCTACTTGAGAATGAGGTTTATCCTTAATCTCCACTTGTTGAATGTGTCGTTAGTCCACATGTTCAGGATTCCATACCTCTAAGGGATAGTGGGAGTGATTGTCCACATACTCGGGGTCTTACACTTCTTAGAGAAAGGGGGGCATTCTTCACGTAGGAAGATAAATAATGAAGGTCCCAGGATCCAAACGAGTACACGTAGAAGAATTCATTGACAACATTCCTATGCAGTCCCTTGGAAGTTGAGGAACTTACGTTTTATCAAGAGGTAATTGCTTCACCAAATCAAAAAGAGTAGGAACTTGTTGGATGAAATATTAGGAGGGATAAGATGAACCCGATGGCAAGAAACTAAAGTATGGGAACTTGTTGGTCTTCCACCTCGATGTAAGTCTATTGGAAACAAGTGGGTTTTTTAAACATGAAACGTTGGGCGTATGATTTGGTCAACAAGTTCGAGGCTTGCCTACCCCTAGACCTAGTTGCCCATTTGGACTTTGAGTAATGGACGTAATGATGACATAACTTCGTTTGGCTTATTTACAGTTTCAGAAGACCATTGTGTATGTTAAAATATCAACAGGGGATATTATGTCTCTTACCTTATACACTAATGACATACCGCTGGCAGGGAACAACTTGGAGATGACTGAAGCTGCTAAAAAGAGGTTGTCCTATGTCTTTGAGATGAAGGACATGGGTGAAGCAAGGTATGTCTTAGGAGTGGAAATAATCTAAAACCATCCCAAGAAGCATACATCAAAAAGGTCTCACAATAATTTCGAATGTATAATTTCAAACTCGTAGATACTCCAGTTGCGAAGGGTCTAACCTTGAGTCTTGGTCAATGCCCTAAAATAGATGATGAAATAGAGACAATTGACAATGTCCCTTACGCTAGTGTTGTAGGAAGCTTAATGTAACTCATATTATGAACACAACCTGACATTTGTTTTGCGGTTGATTTGTTAAGTCGTTGTCAAACCTAGGACTTGCTGATTGGCAAGCCGTCAAGAGAATCAAGCGCTACCTTCGTGGGATTGCTTATTAGTCCTTCGCGATCAAGGTGGAGACCTGTAGTCGTGAGGATAATCAAATGTCGATCAGGGTGGTGATCCGGATGAGTCTAGGTCAGGATATGCCCTTACCCTGGGTGGGGAGTCATGTCATGGTATAATAAAAAGCAAAAATGCACAACATTGTTAACTATGAAGGCAGCTTGTTTTACATGTTACCATAGAGACAAAAGGCATTGCCATTGGGTATATATACACTAACAAGATGATTGTTATTTCCTTTATTAAACCTATTCCTAATGATGCGTTTGAAGCTCATTTGTTGGGTCTAGGAATTTATAAGGTTTACTACTTAGATGTATCTTGTTATATAATAGCTCGAATCTAGTCCATGATTAATTACTTTAATTAATTCCAATTTAATAAAGTTGAGTGCCGCATTTTGATTCAATATTTTAAAATCCTTATGCAGTTGCATGCTGGAACGATGAAATGGCCTCGGAATAGACTAAGTTATGTTCCATGTTAAATCATTGGGAGCTCATAGATAGATGAATAAATTAATAAATTGGCAGATTCATAAAAGTGAGTAATAATGGGATATATACATATATATATATATATATATATATATATATATATAT
>JACYFF010031956.1:25157901-25178778 GCA_017589665.1 Selenicereus undatus
AATAATAATAATAATAATAATAATAATAATAATAATAATAATAATAAGAGTGTTAACAATAATGGAGACAACAATGTTAATGCCCATAACAACAATGATAGCTTTAGCACTATTAATAATAATAATAACAACGATGATGTTATAAAAAGGGGGAACAAAATTATTTTGCATGGTTAAGTGACGTGGGTGTTCAGTAATTAAGAAAATGTCTAGGCGAACTATGAATTATTCATTAAGGTTATAACCAGTAAAATTATGTGAAGCTTCACTAACCATCAAAATATATTTTGGACTAGAAACAATGTCATTTTGTCGTTGTCAAGCCATGAATAACTATTTTATAAAAGGGAAGAGATTTGAAAACTTTCATGTATGTTTACTGTATGTACCTTTCAAAAACTCACATATTTTCATATATATCAAAATCTCAAGATATATAGTTATTTAATTAATCATTTTCAAGCATTGTTTTGTCACATAATCAAGTGGACCCTCCATTTATCAATTATCAGGGCTTATACCATTCATTTCACCCACAAAGCCTCAGGTTAGGCTTCTCGATCGACCTAAGATGTGCACACCTATTCAAAGGTCGCATTATGCTCATGAATCTATCAATTTGGATTTTACTTCCAAATAATAAGAAGCAAATTATTTTTACTCTTATACTCTCTCTCTCCCTCTCCTTTTTCGAACTAAAGTTGAAATGAAATGCAGGCGCCCAACTAAATGTCCTAAGAATTTACTTTCCTGTATAGGGATAAACGTTTTGAGTTTCGACTCATTTTCGAAATATTTTTTTGTTTTCTTATTTATGTAAAGAATTAGTGAACAAACCCTTCCTTAACAAGCTCAAAGGAAGCAAGAGGTAGAAGCAAAGTCTGGTGTTTATGCCATTTGACGTCGTTAGATGCTCACAATGGAGTTTGGTGTAGCATGAGGACTCGATAGGGCTTAAAGATCATGCTGCGTGTACAACTTGAGTAAGCATGTCTAAGATAGAGAATTAGAGGACACCTAATCTAGTTATATTTTAATTATGTGAAGGTTAAACTGTAGTTCGAAGTTGACTTAGATGCACTTAGTTTAATGAGACTTGGAATTGTCATAGCGTTTCAGTTGAAATTATGTAGTTTATATACAACCTTGTCCAAAATGCCTCCAATCATCAAGATTTCCACTGTAGTTATGATAATAAGCGGTTAAGTTAAGATAATTAGGTAATTAGTATATGGGGGCGTTACATGTTATGTGATGAACATGCTTCTTTTGTAAATGAGCAAAATGCTCACGATTTATTGTTCTATGTTAGGCATATTGAAATGTCACTAGGCTTCTGATTGGCCTAGTCACACACGCAATCGTCTTGCCACCTAAGTATTGGGTAGGATGAGATTTTACAATATTGACACTAGGTGTGTGTAATATTAAATTATCATTATACTTGTGTTGTATGAATGATGACTTATAAAATATTATAATTGCCATAGTAAGTCTAAGATGAGACTTTTGAAAGTTGAATATGAAGTACAATGATGTCATATCAAAGTTTTATAGCCAAATCTTGAGTGCCATGATTGACATTAGGTATGTTGATCTAGTAGCTCAGGTTGGTTTTTAATGTAAAGTCAGACTTATGATTCGCATGACATAAAAGAGTAACATGCCCAGCTTAGTGGTAGCTATGTCATGACACACTTTCATACCATGTGTGCTAAATGCCGACCTATTTTAATGAGTGACGAGCACATTCCCTTTCATTGTTGTTGTGTGACCTCTATTGGCAATACTCTTTGGCTTGGAATTATGATATGAAGTCAAAGCTTGATGTTGCTACCGTAATGTGTTATCCAAGTGCTAAGATGCATACGGTCTAGCAGAACACATTAGGAAAGTAGTTGTGTTAAGATGGATTATTTTAATTGTCTAAGGAAAAATCATTTTTCCATCACCATATCAAGCCCAGGCAATTATAATCAGTATATAATCATTTGATATATCGATACGCATAAAGGGACAGTGTATGCCGTTGGGGATGGTTTAAATGATTCGGGTTATTGTTATTTTATGAAAGTATTACGTCAGGTAGATGGTGATTTGATATAACGCTACTAGTTTTTTTTTTTGGGGTCACACGCTCCATTCCCAGTCTAAGGCGTGAAGAGATTAGTTGGGAGAGAGATGTGTAACATGTGATTTATGTGACCGATGGAGAGTTGTTGACCGAGTGTAACGGCCACATTGATAACATACGTTAAATGGGATTACTTATATATTAATAATTCCTATTAACTCCTCGTAGCAAGTTACAAGTCTTGTGCTGGTATTTTAAGGGGGTCATATTAGAGGATTGAAATACATAGCTAGTAAGTAAAGCTCCCTAATCCACACTTTGTTCTCTTTCACGATTAATCCTGCCATCATGTGGGATTTGGGTTTAGGGGCGTGGATTCAACAGTGACTCTAGTAGCCACTAATTGATTGTTCGTGTTGATTCATAGGTGATTCCCGAGCAACGAGATTCTACATTTCTGCAGTAAGGTATGTTCTAATCTACCAACACACACCTTAGCTGAAGCAAGATCGACCAAAAGATTGAGTGTCTTACGTAATGGGGTTTGGGATTACCAGATTCGATGACACCCATGTATGAGTACTAGAAACTTGAGTGACTTTGAGAGCTGGCCAGGCGTCGAGTCGACGAGCACACCAAGAAAGCTTGAAACTCACTTGAAAACATTTCGATTTAATACAACATTGGCAGGGTTCATCATAACTATGTAAAGGCAAGGAGCTTAGCATAGTTAAAACATGGTCTTATGGCTTAAGCACAGGACAAATGAAGACGATTACTTAAATGAAGATGGAGGGGTAACGAGCCAGATTTCTTCATGAAATAGAGGATCTAAAGTGGAACCAAATTATTTGAGTAGCAAAGATGGCGTAGGTGGTGGAAGTGCCCAATTGATTGGATAATAGACAAGTGGTATTGCCCAGAATTATGCGGCAAAGCTTGACCAGAAGGTTGGGGAAATAATGGTGTAGTGCCCCGACCCCTCTCGGTCGCAGGTCTTACCAGTAACGATTTCAACGATCGTCGACTGGCCCCACAAATCACCACAAGTCTTTCCGGCCTGTTTCGTCATCGCTCACACGCTGCCTGGGAAACTTCCTAGGAGGTCACCCATCCCAAGATTGCTCCCCACCAAGCACGCTTAACTGTGGAGTTCTTAAGAGTGGGCTTCCCGAAAAGAAAGGTGCACCTTTGGTGATATAAGTAGTCACTTCGATCCTTTTAAGCCACACTCGGGGTGTTACAATTTCTTAAGAGTGGGCTTCCCGAAAAGAAAGGTGCACCTTCGGTAATATAAGTAGTCATTTCGATCATTTTAAGCCACACTCGGGGTGTTACTGGGGAGCAATCTTGGGAGCGTGCTTACTCTTAAGAACTCCACAGTTAAGCGTGCTTACTGGGGAGCAATATTGGGATGGGTGACCTCCTGGGAAGTTTCCCAGGCAACGTGTGAGCGAGGACGAAGCACGTCGGAAAGACTTGTGATGATTTGTGGGGCCAGTCGACGATCCTTGAAGTCGTTACTGGTAAGACCTGCGACCAAGAGGGGTCGGGGCACTACAGATGGTATCAGAGCCGACCCGCGACCGTGAGCTGCGCCAGTGGATGGAGAGCCCATGGGCAGTCACCTAGCAGGGCAAAGATACTGGTTGTGGACCGCCGGTCAAGAGGACTCATAAGTCGGTCGGTTATTGAGGCACAACGAGGACGTTGTGCGCTTCAAGTGGGGGTGATTGTAACACCCCGAGTGTATCTTAAAAGGATCAAAGTGACTACTTATATCACCAAAGGTGCACCTTTCTTTTCGGAAAGTCCATTCTTAAGAACTCCACAGTTAAGCATGGTTGCTGATGAGCAATCTTGGGATAGGTGACCTCCTGGGAAGTTTCCCAGGCAGCGTGTGAGAGAGGACGAAGCACGCTGGAAAGACTTGTGGTGATTTGTGGGGCCAGTCGACGATCCTTCAAGTCGTTATTGGTAAGACCTGCGACTGAGAGGGGTCGGGGCACTACAAATGCACAAAACGCACCATTAATCAAGAATTTACTAGCATATAGACTGTTTAAAGTATCCAACAACGGTTGTCAGGGCTAATGTGGATCTAGGGGCTTCTTCATCAACGGCTAGGGTTCGATGAAGGCTACTGTTCAACTCTCATTAGATTTTCACTCACGCTCTCTAGAGTTTTCTCTTTCTCACTATATCTCCCTAAGTGAACCACATATCAACTAATCATTTTAATATTTTATACACTTTGCATCATTGCTAAGATTTAATCATCTAATAGATCTTTCTATACATAAAATTTGTTTATCTGATAAACCTCTCAAATTTTGCCATTTGGACCCTTCTAATTCCACCAAATTTTTCTATATATTCACTAGGATTAGTGGAAGATTTTGCAAAATTTGCTCCTCTTTGCTCATATTTACTTATTCGGACTGATTCTCCTTTTTGTTGGTGTGTTGGTCATAATTGGAAGAACTTCAGTGCTTATTGGCTCAAAAATGAACGAGGAGTAATACTACAAGAAGGAACGAGGTTCGGGGATCGAATGGAGGGTCAAAGGCTTGAAGAATCAAAGGGAAGACACTTGCATGGCTAGCTGTGCATGCAAGCATGGCCGTGCAAGTCATAAATTGAAGCCAGAGAAGTGCACGGTCGGGTATGCAAATTATGCACAACCAGGTGCTGAGAATAGAAACTTCCTGTAGAAGTGCATGACCGGCCGTGTGTCCCCTAGTTTTTCGCGATTTAATTGGTTTTCGGGGGTTGTTTGGAGCATCTTATATTTTGTTTAGAGAACACTTGTTAAGGGTGATTTTTAAGGTTGACATTCTGAATATTTTACACACCTTTCTAGCTTGGATTTGTGAGTTTAATTTGAAGATTATTGTGGATTCATCGTGGAAATCAATTCAAGTTTGTATTTCTTTCCTCTCTAAATTCAATTTCAATCTAGTTTTCATCTTTACTCATATTCTTCATATTTGGATTTGTGATTGTGATTGTGAACATGTGTAGAGGCCAAATCCCCTATCTTATGTTGGGATAGCCCCTATTATCCAAAATTGAATCATGTTCTAGGCTTTTGTGAGTCATCCCCGTGTATGTCAATTGAAATCTCGCTTAGTATGTCAAGTGTTTGTTGAATTGCTCAAGAGAGATTTATTCATTGTTCTTAATTAGGATTTAGGAGATCAATGAAAGTTGAATCCTTTATCTAGTGCGTTTTGTGAGCAATTGAATTTCTTGACGTGAAAATAGTTAAGGTTTCCATTGGGAATTTTTGATTATCCAATCTTGTGACTTTGATAGTTCTAGTTTCATGAGAATAGATAACAAGGATTGATTAGTCAGCAGAGAGAAGGCGTGGATATGTTTCAACTTGTAGTCTTTCCACTTCAATAGTTTTTGCAGGGCAGGTTCGCATGACTCAGTTTACGATTCGTGTAGCAAAATAGTATGTTGAATCCCAATCTAGGATCTTTTTAATTATTGAATTAGTCAAATTTATTCAGCAGAATGAAACTGTTCTTCAGTAACTGTCAACCTAAGTAGACTTTTGCCTAATTTAAGCGTTAAGAGTCAATTTACTGGTTGGAATCAAGTTCCCTGTGAGCACGACCCGTACTTCCCGGTTACTAGCTATAGCTACACCGTGTACTTGTTGTATTTTAACACAACATTGTCTTACTCTTATTGATGCCCCTAATTTTCAGTAATCAATATTAGCGAGAATTTCATAGTTAAAAAGGGTTAGTTATCTGTTATTTTCCATGCTCTTCTATTTGTTTTTTTACAATTCTACTCACATCATACATCAAAATCTCTTATGATTTCATGTCCCTCTAATGTTGTCTGAACAACTTGCTTTGCAACCCAAAGATTTATAGACAAGTGCTAGTGGTGCACCAAGCAAGAAAACTATATTTTAGGTTACCTACAGACTATGTATCATTGTTTATTCTTCATTTCTCACCTTTTAGATGATAACTCTACTTTAGATGCAGAGTTCAAGTATCCTAAGAGGTCGAAGAGGAGAGTCAGAGAACCCAGAATTAAGTGGTGGACCCTCACAAAGGAGAAGGCGGGGTTAATAGCAGAAAGAATAGCTGAAGAGAGAGCTTGGAGGAGGGCAGAAGACGCCGACTCGATGTGGGATGTTGTGGCGGATTGCATCCGAAGGTCGGCTAAGGAAAGCCTAGGTCTTTCTAGGGGAGACAGCAACAGGATGGAGGGGGCCTAGTGGTGGAACGAAGAGGTAAAGGAGAAAGTCAAGGAAAAAAAAGAGGCTTACGCGGAGTTCATGAGCAGTAGTTCGGATGACGAGAGGGAGTATAAGAAGATTGGATACAATGCGGCCAAGAAGGTAGCCAGAAGGGCGGTGGCAGTAGCAAAGAGTCAGGCGTTTGATAGACTGTACCATAGATTGGGGATGAAGGAATGGGAGAAGGAGGTTTTCAAACTGGCTAGGGCGAGGGAAAGAAAGACTAGGGATTTGGGGGTGGTAAGGTGTATCAAGGACGAAGAGGGTAAGGTGTTGACTAAGGATGCTGAAATTAAAGAGAGATGGCAAAGGTGTTTTGCTAAACTCCTCAATGGGGAAGGGGGGGAGACCTATGTAGTAGGGGCGGAGGGTGTAGCGATCAGCGTGCGGGTGACATGATAACAAAGGAGGAGATGAGGGAGGCCTTGAAGAAGATGGCGAATGGGAAGGCAGTGGGTCCGGACCAGATACCAGTGGAAGTTTGGAAGTTTATGGGGGAAGTAGGTCTAGAGTGGCTCACGGAGCTTTTCAATGTTATTTTCAGGACCGCCAAGATGCCCAGAGAGTGGAGGGCCAGCACAGTCATCCCACTGTACAAAAACAAAGGGGATATCCAAGATTGTAATAACTTTAGGGGCATCAAGCTGCTCAACCACACTATGAAGCTGTGGGAGAGGGTGCTTGAGAGAAGGCTGTGAGAGGAAATAGAGATTTCAGAGAACCAATTTGGTTTCATGCCAGGCAGATTGACTATTGAGGCGATCTACCTCCTCAGATGGCTCATGGGCTTGTTCAGGGACAGAAAGGTGGATCTCTATATGATGTTAATTGATCTAGAGAAAGCGTATGATAGAGTCCCAAGGGAGGTTTTGTGGACGTGTTTGGAAGAAAAAAGGGTGTCGCCCACGTACATTCGTGTAATCAAGGATATGTACAAGGGAGGGCGGACGAATGTTAGGACTCCAGGAGGGGTCTCCAATGACTTTGCTGTTAGTTTGGGCCTGCATCAGGGCTCCGCCTTAAGCCCGTTTCTTTTCACATTAATTTTGGATGAACTCACTAGAGGAATCCAGGACGAGGTGCCTTGGTGCATGTTATTTACAGATGACATCGTTCTTATCGATGTGACCAGGCAGGGGGTGAATGATAGGTTGGAGAGTTGGAGGCATACACTGGAGGCTAGGGGCTTTCGGTTGAGCAGATCAAAAACGGAATACCTCCACTGTGGTTTCAGCGGAAGGATAGAAGAGGGGGAGAAATCGTACTGAATGGTAGAGTAATACCGAAGGTCGCTAAATTTAAGTATCTGGGATCGATCATTCAGCAAAATGGGGATATTGACGAGGATATTAGCCAGCGGATTAGAGTGGGCTGGCAAAAGTGGAAGTCAGCATCAGGGGTGCTGTGTGACAAGAGAGTGCCCATGAGATTGAAAGGCAAAGTCTATCGGATGGTAGTTAGACTAGCTGTTCTCTATGGATCGGAGTGTTGACCTCTAAAAAGACGCAGGTCCAAAGGTTGATGGTAGCTGAGATGAGAATGATCAGGTGGATGTGTGGTTTTACGAGATTGGACAGAATTAGGAATGAAGTAACCAGGGGCTTAGCTGAAGTGGCCCCCATAGAGGAGAAGATGAGGGAATCGAGGCTCAGATGGTTCGGTCACGTGAAGAGGAGAAGTGTGGCCGCCCCAGTGCGAAGGTGTGAGATGATCGACCCCCCCGGTGGTAAAACAGGGAGGGGTAGACCGAAGAAGAGCCTAGAAGAAGTGGGTAGAGAGGACCTAAGAGTTGTCGGTCTGACGGAGGACATGGCTCAGGATAGGAGGCTGTGGCGGGACAGGATTAAGGTCTCTGATTGCAGGGGACCGGCTCCGTAGATGGCAGTAGCTTAGGCGGTGTGGGGCAAGTATGGTTTTGGTGTGCTTGTCTGCAGATCGTGCTTTTCTGAGTTGTGACGGTTCCAAGCGCCCCCTGGTTTGTTGAGGTATGTCTCCGCTCCCTCTTTATTCGCTATCCGAAACATTTTCTCTTCCTCTTTCTTTTACTCGGTAAATGGTTTTGTAATCGTTTTCTCTGTAAACCTTTTTCACAAAACTATTTTGTGGGTCGTATAGAATCAACCTCTCTATGGGTAGGAATACCGGTAAAGGTAAGGTTGCCTACAGCTAGATCTCCCAAGACCCCGCGAAAGCGGGACCCATACTGGGAGTTTGTTGTTGTTGTTGTTGTAGATGATAACTCTACAGTAGCGACTAGCGACCAACAATCATATACCTCTTTTACCACTTTGGGGGCACTGAGACACAATTTATTTTGGTAAAATGCCATTAATTGAACACTAATTGAACATAACATAATGTTAATTAAACACCCTTCTGTCATCACCCTTCTATTTTGTTTTTCCATTGTGGAGATTAGTTGAACGTACACTACTTGTATATGACATATAGGAAATGTCAAATTTCTAACCCTTAGAATTAAATGGTGTCTAGCATGTGGGAGTTCATAAATAAAATTGAGGATACTACGGCCCTGTTCTTTTTGTGGGAAAATTCACCCACCCCACACTCACCTACTTCTTCCCCCCTCTTCCCACTCCTTCCCACACTTAAAAAAAAAATACAACTCCTTCCCACATTCACCCACTCCTTTCCACACCTACATAAAACAATCATTTCTCATATTTTAAAAAATTTTATAATTTACGTAATTGTGTGCACGAATAATCTGATAGCAATTATGAGCAGTTTTAATTTTTCGGATGTTATGGAACAGTTTTATTTTTTTTGTTTTTCATTAATTTTTAAATTTTTAAATTTTTTTTTATTTCTATTTTTTATTTTTTTATTTTTTTGTATTTATTTTTATTTTTCATTTTTTTATTTTTTTATTTTTTTATTTTTTTATTTTTTAATGTTTAAATTTTTATTTTTTTGTATTTATTTTTATTTTTTATTTTTAAAAAATTAAATTTTTAAATTTTTTATTTTTTTGTATTTATTTGTTTGTATTTTTTATTTATTTGTATTTATTTTTTATTATTTATTTTTTTATTCTAGAAAAACAACCAATGGAAATTTCCAAAAAAATAAAAAATAAAAAAAATTATACAAAAAAAATAAAAAAATAAATACAAAAAAATTAAAAAATTAAAACTAAAAAATTTTAAAAATTCAAGAAAAATAAAAATAAAAATAAAAATAAAAATAAAATAAAAAATAAAAAATAAATAAATAAATAAAATTTTAAAAAAATTAAAAATTTAAAAATTTAAAAATTTAAAAATTTAAAAATTTTTAAAAAATAAACAATAAGCAATAAAAAAAAATTAAAAAAAAATACAAATACAAAAAAAAATAAAAAAAATAAAAAAGAACAAAACAGAATAAACAAAAATAAAAAAATTTCATCATCATTAATTACTATCACAATAAAATTATTACATTATAAAACAAAAAATATTAATAACTAATCGTTCAACTTCATTCAACTATATTCAACTTTCACCCACACTCACCCACTTTTTCTCACACTTAAAAAAAAATACCACACTCATCCACTCCTTCCCCCCTTTCCCACAATCACCCATCCCACACCCCTCATTTCCCACTGAAAAAACAGCGCCTACTTGAACAAAACATATAGGAAATGTTAAATTCCTTACTCTTATGTAATGTTTGGTTGGATATAATGTAATGACAATGCAACCCAATCAATTTTGTAACGCAATCATGATTACTTACTTTGTGGTAATCATAATTACAATATAGTTCTTTTATTGCAATACCCTCATACAACTAAACAATGCAATGAAAATACAATTATAAATTTGTTTGCATTAAAAGGTTGATTACATGTAACCAAATATTACATTAGAACTAAACGGTGTCTAGTATGTGGGAGTTCATACATTGAATTCAAAACATGGTGTAAGTTTATTGATTGGGGGCAAAAAAAAACCCCTTACCCACATTATTTTGTTGCATTGAAATAATTGAAGCGTACAATATGGAATCAACTAATGCAATCCCACAAAAGTGGAGCAAACACTCATACATGATGCTAGAGCTTGGGGCGTGGTGGGCGGCCAGCAGTGGTATCAATGACATGACAGAAGAACCTTGTAGGGGGGATGGAGAGATGGGTCTGAAGAATGTCACCAAGGCTCTTGATGAGCTTTCTCTTCACCACTGAGTTGATCCCACCCATTGATATCAGCTGTGCGAATGCCGCTGGATCTTTTGTCCCCGTGAATGATATTGGCACTGACCCTTTTAGGACCACCATCACCATCTGCACCACCACCACCACCAAATAAAATCAATGACATATTGAATTTATTTACATACCTTCAAAACTGATAGTGCATGTTCTAAAGGGTACATGTGCATACACTAGGCATGACTATGTCTAAAAGGGAAGGCTCAACTTGGGTATGGATGAGCTTGTTGCGGACTATTTATATCTTGTCTAGTTTATCGGATATAATTGATTGTGTGAGCCAAAAATTTTATTTTGCAAATAAATGTCAATATTGAACCGTCCATTATTTAATACCAAACTAGGCAAATTAAAAAGTACTAAATTTAACAACTGAATAGGTGCATGCACAAGTTGTTCGAGCACTTCATATGTAATTCTTAAAGTTTGGGTGACATATGTTATAACTTTAATAAATCGTGGATTTTTAATAAACCTTAATGTATTTAGGAGAAAATAGACTCAACTGTTACATGAGAACTTAAGGCCTAGTTTGAAATTATAACTCATATGTATAAACCTAAATAATGTGAATGATATAATAAACAGATAAATCCAACAAAAAATCATGACAATTACCTGGTGTGTACTAGCAAATCGTACAAAAGAACAAAACCACAAAATTGAAATGAGCCAAAACTTATTAATCAATATCAAAATATGAGTACACCAATCGATTCACATGGCATTCGAATGACAAGAACTAAAAACTTCATAGTTGTAATTTTGCTCTTTATAATTGGTACATATACTTAACAAACAACTTGGAAAAGTGACAAGCAGTAGCTATCATCTTGCCTCATCCTAGTCGTCAGAAATATGCCAATCAGTTCACAATGTGGAAAATGCTGAACAAGAAGACACACAAGCAATAATGCATCGCCCAAGGGGGAAAAAGTAGAAAACAGCAATAATGCAGCACAAAGTTCAGGAAGCAAAGAGTTGAAATGGACAGATGCACAGAACCGCGTGTCTCGCGAGTATTCTCAGCCACAGTTTCATATTTTGAAACTTAAATTTGTCACATTAATAAAAGTTTTAATTTTTTAGAACTTATATTTCATCACTTCTTCAACCCATAAAACTTCAATTTGAATAACTCAATAAAAAAATTGATCGTAGGCCTGTTTCATAACACACAATCCTATTTTTTAATCATATAAAAATTATATATTAAACCAAAAAAAAAAGAAAAAATATATTAAAAAAACAAAACCTGCCTTGCATGGTGCCACTTGTGGCCATTTTCTATCTCTACTATAGTATGTGGATAAGTGGACAAAGTGTCGGCCTCCTCCCTTTTTCATTTCATGGCTGTGAATACTCTGATAGGTAAAAGCATAACCCAACACGATAGCATGATATAAACTCGATCTAAAGTGAAGTCATAGCAATTTAAATTTTACATATGAACTATTTTGGCCGTTTAGTATTAAAATGTGTTATTTAAGTAATTAGGTGAACTTTATTTATTATCAAACAGACACTAAAATTGATACAATAAAAATAGATAGACTTAAACTTTTCCCAGGTGCAACTTTTGCTGATAGACAGGCAGACGCATCTAGAAACTCATATTTTATGGGAAAACTCTAGGTAGAGGGAACCAGGGAAGAGCAAAGGGAGCATAAGGGTAAGAAAGATTTGCCCACGTTTAGGGATGGCAACGGGACGGGTTGGTTACAGAGGCATATTCCCTATCCCCGTCCCCACTCAGCTCCCCGCCCCCGTCCCGCCCCATTCCCCATTGCAGAAAAAAAATTCCCCCCCGTCCTCATCCACAACAAGGATTCAATCTCCGACGAGACCCCAACGGGAATTCTTACCAGTGAATTATTTTCTCCTATGTGAAAACTGTATTACAAGTTGAATCTTAGATGAAATGCCAAGTTGCCTTGCAGACTTAACTCAATTAATTGTACAAAACTCTTGTAGGATCCACACAATGCAAGTTTAATAAATTTTATCAAAGTTTATAATTCAACCCAAATTAAAGTTTAACAAGTTCATGCATCACAATGAAACCAAAGTCTAAGAAGTTAAACACAACCCAATCAAAGTCTAAGAAGAAAAATAAGGATTATATAGCTAGGATTTTTTCAAGTAAATTTACCTTTCTAACTTTAATCTTATATTTATAAATAAAATATCTATATATAATTTTAATTATAAATGGAAACAGCAGTGGGTTTTTTTTCCCCAAACAGGAACAGAGAAGCGGGGATGGGGATGGAAATTTTTTCCCAGGCAGGTAAGCGAGGACGGAAATGGGGTAAAATTTCGCCCCGTTACCATCCCCACTCGGGGATTGAATCTTGTCCCCGTCCCAAATGGGGACGGGGATTTTTCCCCAAAGCGGGGTGGGGCACCAGTGGGGATAGGGATTCCCCACCCTGCTGCCATCCCTACCCTCGTCTCTATAGAATGTGAACTCACACATCTTTATTGGAAGGTGAATTATCTCCAGTCCTACTAGTCGTCCACTAGACTGTCCTTTGGTGATTACTTTTAATTTACTTGGATTATCATTCCTTTTTTTAAGAATATTATCATATACTCCGTGATATATTAATAAATGTTACTTTCAGTTCTCAAATTTTAAAATTATTATTTAACCTCTTTCACCTTGACTATTGCTTATATAGAAAAATCATTATTGTTAACCCCTCACATATGTATTTTATATTGAAAAACAAGGCCATATGAAAACAATATTAAATGTGAGAGAAGTTAACTAATTAATAATTCAAACAGTCTACGACTAAAAATAACATTTAACAATATAGAAGGGAGTATATAATAATATTCCCTTTTTTTTGTTTGGAGTTGAATTCCATTCCGCATCTAATAATGGAATATAGTTACATATGAACACATTAAAGCCACATTCTCTTCCACTTATTTTTCCAGAATAATTCACTTTAGCTCAGTTGGGAGAAAAATGAGTTCTGTTTGATAAAAGTTCAATTTAGTTTAGTATAAAGTTCACTTCAACTGAAATAAGTTTATAAATTAAGGTAGTGTTTGGTTGGAAGGGAAATGGTTTTCTCGAAAAATCATTTTCTGTGAAAAATATTTTTCTTAGGAAAATTGATTTTTATGTCACATATTTTGTTTTTTGGCACAAGATAAATCATTTTCTATGAAAAAGAGGAAACCATAGACTGAAATGTTTAAATGGCGAAAAATATTGATTAAATGGTCGAAGTTGAGATAAATATTGACCAAATGAAGGAATTTTGAGCTTTAAATTCACATTGAGTTTTTTTTCAATACTTCCTCTTGGATAATCAAGTTTCAACCTAAACAGTTGATATTATTTTAGTGACAAAAAAATACCAACTGAATTGTTTAAGTAGCGAAAACGTTGATTAATTGTTGTAGCGGAGGAAAATGTTGACCAAATGAAGGAATTTCGTACTCAAAATCTAGATGTAAACCTATTTTAATATTTCCTATCCGGTGAACAAGTTTGGATCCAAACAATTGAAATTGTCCAATGGTGAAAAATATTGATTGCATTGTTTAAGGGGCGAAAAATATCAATTGAATTATCATTGTGAAAAAAAATGTTGACCAAACGAGAGAGAGAGAAGAGTAAGAATTTTAATAATTTTAGTTCATTATTTTATCAGTTTTCAATGGCATTTTATAGCATTTTTATTTTAAAAAATAGAATGGTTAGTGTTTGCACTATTTAATGAGAGGTGTTCAATGGTTATTTAAACCATTTTAGGAGTATTTACATATACTATTTTTAACTTTTTATAAATAATATATTGAAATTCTTTTGAACCCGGAGGTGTTCATGAGATCCACAAAGATCCGCCGATGCTGGCTTCCCCGTGGCCTGATTCAAATTCTATTAATTTAGGGTGCTAGCTTCCTTGGGTAACATCAATGGAGGGTTAATCTGGTGAGTTCTCTCCGGAGTGTGACTGTGAATGCCTTAATACACGTTTGGACGTAACGTGGTAAGTGGCATCACTTGAAAATCACATGCTTCTATGCCTAAGTTGACTCGTCCTTTCATACTTTTACAGCATGGGTTCGTGTATCTAAATGCGCAGTCACGAAAAGATATCTGGCAATTTATTGCTCAACTGATTGCACCACAATCGCAGCACTGAGTGGAATTAATTGCTTAATTAATGCCGGACCACGATGCAAGCTCACTTTCACTGACTACGTAGCTCAGGGTCAATTGACAGCCTTCTATCCACTTGTACTTTCTCACTAAACAAATAATCTTGGATGATTATGCCTCATTTCAAAAGTGCTGCCGCACTAAGACTATCAAAGATAGTAAAAGTTGAAGTAGACGTAATAATTTTATCGATTTATAGTGATCAAGATATTATAAGTTATTATTTATAAATATTTGATAAAGTAGTAAATTAAATAGTGTTTAGAGATATATATAATATTTTTTAAAAATTACTGAAAGTAATTTTTAAAGACGTCTACTTAATAGTTGCATTACAACTTATAAATTTTATTTCCTATTTGTTACAAACCTTCATTTGATATGCCCTTCTCAGTCATTTTATATTAGGTACCTCAATAATTATATTTATCAAATATATTTATTTTTAAATCGTTAATTAAATAGCTAACTACTAAGCACTGGTGGTTAACAACTAATCATTAATAAAACTGTCAACAATTAGTAAAACAGTTAATTACTACTAAAATAATTAATTTTATCAAACATATTCTTAGTTAGCTGATAAAATATTCACAGTTGACATTAATTAATCTATGAAGTACTCACTTAATATGGCCTAAGTGCCTTCATTTCACGGGAATTGACTTTCGAAAGCACTTTTTTTCCCCTTAAAAATGGGGTAAAAGTTGCTTCAATCAGATACCCAAAAAAAAAGACCATTAGTTAATCAATTTTTTTATTTAGATGTTTGGTTAAAAATAAAGTAATTTTTCTGAAAAATGATTTTTTATAGACAACATTTTTTCAATGACAATTAATTTTGATATCATATTTTCTGTCGTCTGATACAAGATAAATTATTTTTCAAAAAAAAAGTGTCAACTCAATTGTTTAAACGACGAAAAATGTCGAATTACTGGCCATATCAGAGAAAAATGTTGACCAAATGAAATAATATTAAACTTGAAATTCATATTTGAGCTCTTTTAAATATTTCCTATCTGATAATCAAGTTTCAATTTGAACCATTAAAATTGTTTTAGTAACCAAAAATATCAACTGAATTATTTAAGTGCAGAAAAATATCGATTGAATTGTCATGATTAAGAAAAATGTTGACCAAATGAAGGAATGTCGTACTCAAAATCTGGGTTTGTTTTTAATCTTTTCAATCCGATTATCAAGTTTCAATCCAAACTGTTGAAATTATTTTAGTGATGAAAAATATTGAATGAATTGTTAAAATAGTGAAAAATATCAGTTGAATTGTAATTGTGGAAAAAGACATTGACCAAATTAAATGGGAGCTCAAAATCTAAATTTGATCTTATTTTAATATTTTCTACCAAACCGTTGAAATTGTTCTAGTGACGAGTTAACTGAATTGTTTATGTGGCAAAAAATATCGATTAAATTGTCGTAAAGGAAATAAATGTTGACCAAATGAAAGAAACTTGAGCTCAAAAACTAGATTTAAGTTTATTTCAATCTTTCACATTGGATAGTCAAATTTCAATCGGAACCATTTAAATTGAATTTTGCATCCAAACCGTTTAAATTAAATTTTGCATCTAAATTTCGGCTGACTATATTATTTTATGAAAAGCTCCTTTCTCCCTCTACCAACCACTACCTTGTATTCTTTTTAGCGCTGATTACGACTTTCTCTTTTGTTCGAACTGAGGAAAATCTAAGAAAAATAACAAAGTTTGAAAAACAAAAGAGATATTTTGTAGGAGAAGATTTGATACACAAGCTCGAGTGGTTCACATTTTTCTCCGTTCTTTTTTCATTTAAGTTTCTTCTGTTAAATTTTTTTGGGGTCGCCGTCGGCTTCAACCCTTTGGAATTGGAGGTGGGTCACCTAACCTTGCAGCTTCTAGTTACTTGATAAATATGTACATTTTTGGTTTCAGAAAATATAAAAAATTTAATAGGCCCGATAACATGTTGACTCTGCAGTTGCTTGTATTCATAAAATAATATAATTCATTCTGATAGGGGCTTCAATCTTGAACTATTCTTTCCCTGGGATCTAACACTCCAAATAAACCCTATGTAAATCTTGAATGCCTAATTAAAGTATTGGCTATTTTTGTAATAGTTTAGCAGCCAGTTAAGTTGGGTGTCCTCATTTTCTGTTTGTCTATGCAGTAGAGAGTAATATTTTACCAACCCTCCTCCCAACAAAAACAAAAAAGACAAAAAAAAACTTTGCTCAGTAAGAATAAAATAAGTTAAACCAACCTTTATTAATACATTTAAATTTAACCAATGCATAAAGTACAAGCTTAAACTTTAACGTTCAAACAATAGAATTACACCTTCATTTCATGAAAACTCACTTTAAAAGTATCTATTTATGCCTTGAAAAACTCTACTTTAGATTCTTTATCTGAATTCCTTTTAGCTCAAAATAGAAGCTGTGTTGTATATTTCAACTTAGAAAATCAAAGAAAATAAAAAAAGTTTGCAAAAAAAATTTTTTTAGCAGACGATTTGACCCCCCTCCCAAAAAAAAAAGAAATTCAAATTTCTACCTATCATGTTTTCCTGGGGCCATGGTCGGCTTCAATACTCCAGACAGGTAGACAGGAGGCGTCTAACCTTGAAACTTTGGATAAATACACTAAAAATACATTTTTTTGGTGTCCCAAAAAAAGAAAAAATGAATAAAATGTCCACGCCGTATATGGTATATTGGTATCTATAGAATCAATAAAATTCAATTTAATTGGGTTAGACTGTCTGACTCCTAATACGTACACATTAGGTGAATTGTGAATGTCTAACTAAAACACTTGATATTTAACGGCTCGTTGGGTTTCTTCACTTTGTATTCGCCTATGCAGTAAAAAATAGTATTTTTAACTTGCAAGGAAATGATTCATGGAGCAATGCATATTTTGGATGAACAATGCAAGTAATGCTCAATCTTAAGATTCATGAATACTACCATATATAATGTCCCATGATCCCTACGACAGCACCCCAGTAATTTCTGCCTCACCATCTTTTTGGCCCTCCCTTACTCTGTTTTGATTTTGTGAACACACTGAATGTTTCGCGACCCTTCTGCCTTTCACGTTCCTTCTATCTTCTTTTTGAACGTTTTCTTCAAAAAAAATTTAGTAGTAATTGTCTTTTAATAGTTAGAGTTGTCTCCTCTCTCCAATACCCTAATTGAGCTAATGAATGTCGGCCCATAAGGGTTATAATTTTATGTACAAATAGAAGTCGTTATGTTCCTGAAACATCGCCTGTAGGTCTGCAAGGGTTACAAGTCTACGGACATAAGTTTTTTCCATTCCTGAGACTTCAGATGTATCAAACAAAAAATGAACCAACCTATATTGATGTGTGAAAAGTTTATTTTATAGTTGATTTGGTTTGTTTTTGTATAATTGTTTGTTTCATCCTGTTGTTTAACCAGCACTGCTCTATCGTTTAGTTTTACCTATTTCATTACTCAAACCATCTGCGATTTAAACCCTTCCTATTCAGGTTTGCAGATAAGACGACTGTGGTGGTGGTAGGTTGTCATAATAATAATAATAATAATAATAATAATAATAGTAATAATAATAATAACAGATGTCATAGTTTCCAGAGCGCAAGATTGAGTGTAGAAATGTTTTCAAAAAAAAAAAAAGAAAAAAAGAAGACTCATAAAACAATTACTCCAGCAATCGAACTACCCATCTAGGTTAGATGATGAATTTATTTTTCTGAAAAAAGTAAAAGAGACCAATATTATCCTATTTCATCTCAATATTCACAAATCCTTGAATGGCATAAACGTACAGAATCAAACTTAATTTAATGTGACCAAATAACAGTGAATGCTATTTAAAACGCTCAAAATTAAGCTTAACAACAAAAAGTACAGCTAATTGATTCTCAATAAAACCAATAAACACATAAAACATAAAAAAATATAAAAATTACAGAAGATAATTCATAATTAATTGTGTGGGGGGAGGGGAGGGGAGGAGAGAGAGGGGGATGGGGGAAGAGAAAGAGACAAATAGGGAGAGAGAGAGAGAGACAGAGAGAGAGAGAGAGAGGGAGAGGGAGGGAGCGTACTGACATTTTTGGGACGACCAATGATGTTGGCGACGGCCTCGGAGGCCTGAGAGAAGATAGGCTCAAGGTGAGCTTCGTCTATCTTGACGTTTGTTGATATTTCCAGAGCTGGCATTTTTCGATCTCTTTCCCTTTTTCTCTACTTATTACTCGTGAGTGAGCGGTAGTTGAGAACCTGAGATGAATGAGTTGGGTTCCTTTTATGCCCACTTCATATAGAAACACGAACACTACTCCCTGAGTTAACTGGTGCTTTTTTGGCCATTTCTGACCATTCCCCTTTTGTGTATTTGGGCGTTTGTGTGTGAAGTGCGAACGCTGAAGTGCGGCTATGCGCGGTTGAGTGTACGTGAAAGGTTCGCAAAGTGAAATGAATTGTTTTTTGAAATAGAACGCCCCTACTTTTGGGCAACAAGGTCCAGATTCCTCTAATGATTGAGTTTTAGGGCGCCTTTTACGCTTAGCAAAGGCTGAGAAAAGACAAGTTGAAAACGCATCCTTTTTTTCTCTTTGTAGTCAAGAAAGGCACTAGACTACAAATTAAAAGTAGTTGTAGTCTTGTAGACACCTACAAGTTTTACATAGAGAATCCTGTAAGGCGAACTAAACAACCGCAGGACCGTAGGTCCAGTAAATACTTCTACAACAACAGTAGGATTACAAAAATGATATCCCTAGTCAAATTAGGGTACACACTTTGACCATCAATATTTACCGCTAATAATAGCGAAAATTATAAGCTTATGTTATTATGAATGAATTTTTTTAAAAATAAATCCTGTGGCGGTCAATTAATGTCATAAGTCAATATATATTTTGCAAAATTAACGGTTAAAATTTGCAAACTTTGGCCATAAAAGTTAAATGCAGATATTCTTTGTGGGCAAAGGGAGTATCAAAATTAAAGTAATATTGGCTTAAGTACATTGAGATGGATTATGTCCACATCCATAAAAATTTAGTTGATTTTAGGTCGAGTTAATTTCAATTAGCGTTGACTTTACGTAGGTTGAATATTTAGCCTGATGCACTTATCTCGCTAAGAAAAACGACTTTGGAAACTTTTGGGTTGAACTCATTCAGGTCTATTTATTTCTACGTTTGGGTCCAAGGATATTTTTTTTTAAAAATAATAATAATAAATGGGTTGGTTGGTGTAGGAAGGGAATAAAAAAATCATATTGAAAGATCTAAGGTCATGTTTTTATAAAATATATTTGATAAAATTTCATTTATGTCCATATCTCTCATTTACTATTGAAGATGATTTTCTTTTTAATTAGCTAGTCACTCATTTGTTTTTGAATATGAATTAAATTTATGTGATATATGCAAATTACCTTCACTTATATAATCCTATTTTGTTGATGACTCTACAAAATAGGAATTAAATCTTCTTATTGATTTATACATGAATTGTTTTTTAAATCTATTTTTATTTTCAATCTAAATTAAAAGTTATGTGATTTTCACTTAGACAAATTTCTATCTATTATTAGTTTAACTTTCTTTTAGGGGGAGGGGATGAATTGAGAATTAGTTGCATTACATTTAATGTTACTACACAAAATTAGCAAGAATTAATGATTTTATCTTTTCATAAACCCGTTAAAATAAAATTATGAAGGTATGAATTTTTGTGCATTATTTTTTAATTTGAATTTGAAGATGCAAGCTAAAACTTAGGAGAGATAGCACAAAAGAATATATGAATTTTGTTTATGCTATATAATGAAATGAAGGACATTTTAGTCTTTTACATTAAAAATCCAAACAAACAATTTGAAAAAGTTACAATCTTTAACTTTTTAGAAAACAGTTTTTGGGGTGAAAAAGTTATTTCACAAAATCATTTATCAAACAACCCAAATAGTTGTTTAATTAGTGGAATAGCCAAAACCACTACCAAAAGCCATTTTTGAGCAAAAAGTCATCCAAAAAGCCATCAATCAAACACCCATTAAAATGTTACTCCATACAAGGCACCAGAAGGTACTTAATGATACCCAAAAATAAAA
>JACYFF010031956.1:25188778-25255878 GCA_017589665.1 Selenicereus undatus
TAAAAATTAAAAATCAAAAAAATGTAAAATAGAAAATAACGAACAAAAATTTCACAAAATTTGGATAACTTCATAAATTATCACATATTAATGACATTCTCATTATTTTCATCCATTTCAACCCACCACATAAAAGATATACCAAAGGCAACCAACATTAACTCACTTCAGCCTGGTTCAACCTATTTCAACTCAGTTTCAAAAAAAAAATACCAACTTCAACTTACCTTAACTCACCTCAACCAACTTCAACCTACTTCATCCTTTTACCTACCTAATTTTCCCACGAAAACAATAGGCCCTAAATCTCACATGATACTTTACAAATTATTAAAATTATGAAGGGGTGGGTTGAAGTGGGTTGAAGTTGGTTGAAGTGGGTTGAAGTAGGTTGAGATAGGTTGAAGTGGGTTGAAGTTGGTATTTTTTTTTTTAAGTGGGTTGAAGTAGGTTGAAATGGGTTGAAGTAGGTTGAAGTAGGTTGAAGTGGGTAAAAGTAGATTGACCCACGAAAAGAACAGGCCCTAAATCTATAAAATCTCAATATTCTGTAAACAAACATCGTGAAAAAAGTCAACATTTAAATCACGAAACTCTAAGAGGCAGAATAAGATCTGAAAATCGATTCTATAAAAGAAAGAAAGAACCAAGTACTTTTAAATGTCGGAATTGTGGACGAGTAGGACATAAATCTGTTAATTGCACAAAAAGAAAGGAAAATCTTGTAAAACTCCATGTAGAAGAATTTGAGGAAATCAAAGACGAACTTCACCCAATCAAAATTGAAAATTTCAATGAAATTTCAATTGAAGTCAAATGCATGCGTAGCAGCTCCAGCTCTACTATTTCTCATGTGTAAGCCTAGTTTGGTAGCCTCGTATTGGCCGAACAATGCCTTACCCAGCCAAGTGCTCGAGCTTGGCTAGTTTTGTCTAAAGGAAAATCTTGTAAAACTCCATGTAGAAGAATTTGAGGAAATCAAAGACGAACTTCACCCAATCAAAATTGAAAATTTCAATGAAATTTCAATTGAAGTCAAATGCATGCGTAGCAGCTCTAGCTCTACTATTTCCCATGTGTAAGCCTAGTTTGGTAGCCTCGTATTGGCCAAACAATGCCTTACCCAGCCAAGTGCTCGAGCTTGGCTAGTTTTGTCTTCCAATCGCTCCAGTTTCATGGTTGTGCCTACTCTATTTTGTTTCCCTTTTCCCAGCAAGACTTCAAGTTCTAATTGATGATATATTACCGCAAAATTGGAAAGTCAAGATTAATGTCGACAACGTTAAAAATCGAGGAAAATAAGACTGGCAATGGGGTGTGAGCAATAACTTTGTCAACACTAGTATAAATAGTCGTCTTGGGGTGTGGTTAAATCATCAATTTCTTCTCCCTTATAGTTGTAGCTTGTTGGCTTAGTTTAGTGGTTTTAGAGATTTTTGTACGCTCAAGAACTCTTTCGATTCAGAATTTAATACAATTTTTTAGTTCTAGTTTTAATTTTGTTTTAATTTTTATGTCCACAAAATTATTTTCACTCAAAATTCCGATTTTTCTCTCTTCAAATTTATGGTGGATGTTGAATATTCGTGATTGACACCGGTTGAAATTCAAAATTCTCAATTGACTTTATGCAGTTGTGGTAATCTCTTCTCTCTCTATTGTCTCTTGAATAATTATAATTTTATTGCGTTCTTAGTAGTTGTGATAATATCTTCAGCAGTTGATGCCTAGTTTACAATTTTAATCATGTTTAGACTAGATTCAATTTCTATTAGCTGAATGATTATGTTTTGCTTGTTTCTTACTTTCAATTTAATTAATATGCCTTAGTTTTTAGATGTAAGTGGCCTAGATTGGACCCCATCCCTATGGAGTCGACTAGAGCTGAGAAAGCCTGAATCGACACAGTGACACGAGTGAACCGGACCTGAAATTACTGAGAGATAAACAAACCTGAAACAAAATGAACCGATTTCGACCGGAAGTTGAAACGATTAACCGTTTAGCGTGAAAACATGTTCTTTTTCAATTTCAAGTAAATGTAAACTATTTCCAAGGATGACATGAAAATGACCCGTTTATTAAATGGGTCGATTTGAACCGACCTGTTTCCCAACACTAGAATTGACCCTTGAATATTATTGCTGACAAGCGTATGCTTACAGTACTACTATACATCCTTTCTGGATTGCATTAAGTTTTTGGCGCTGTTGTAAGGACAACGAATTTAGGTCACTATTTTTCTTTTCTGTTTATTTATCTTCTTAGTTCATAATTTCTATTAGCATATTAGTTTCATAATTTTTTTGTTTAGATTAGCTACTTAGTTAATTTGATTAGTATTCCATAAACTTTTTTAGTTTGTTTTTCTTGTTTGAAAAAATTGAACAGCCAAAAAAAATTAAAAATTCAAAAAAAAGGCCAATTTTCCGTTACTTTCAATATGAGCACGAACCCTTTTGGAGTTACTTCGCTAGGGTTAATGACTTTAAGTGCTCATCTTGTGGACCAAAAGCTTGAAAAATGGAAAACTTATGAGGTCGTCTATGTGGATGTAAATGGAAAGACCCGGGCTATTTTGAACTTATTGTGTTTTCTTTCGAAAAATCTTGGTGAAGCCTAGGACTTGCTAGAAAATTTGGGTCTAGACAATTATGAATTTGAAAAAGCTAAAGAGACTCCGGGTTACCGTGCTAGTGATCCATCTGTTTGTCATGCTAATTCTTATTCACATGATCAGTTTAGGGACCCACGTGCTCAACTACACTCTTCTGCTATTGATCATACTCCTGTTTGGTGTGATTATTGCAAATCTTCTAATCATGATATTAATAGCTGTCTATATCACATGAATAATGCTTGTTGTACAATTCTTAAAAAGATAATGAATGATATGATAGAAAAAATGATTAATTGAACTACATAGGAGAACTGCTTCAATGTATTAATCAAGTAAGAGAGTACGACAATGGGCATAAGTCTAACTTCAGTTTAGGATCTCCTACAATTAAAGTCAGTCTTGATGATGATTTTGAGTATACTATTTCCTCTAGGTTTGAGGCTTCAATTGATATACATTTGAACAGCCTTAGGGAAAAGTTGACCTCATTATATCTTCACTATCAAACATTCCATTTGAGACTGGTAGCAATAGAGACATCATTAACAATGTATTGCTCAGGCCCACCTATTCCTTTTGCTCAACCTTATGAGTTTAAGGAGGTTTATGAATTTAAGGGCAATGACAGTACTTATTTTGATAAATGGAATGACTGATATGAGGATATTTCTAGGCAAGATAATTGTATAGATTCAAAAGTGTTATTTCCAAGGAGCCATGTATGAAGTATGAGATTGATGTACGCTCTTCTAGTTTAGAGTTAGTGGGTCCCACTTCTCTCAAGATTATTAAGCTGACTTTACATCGTCTATTTGATATCAATGATAGATGAGTTCTGATAATAAGAGTAGCATGACTCATGAAAAGTTCTAAACCCGCCAATGCAAGCATAATTTCTTAAAAAACCCCCAACGAAAAGATAGTAAAACCACAAAAGTATCCCATTGTGAGGGGGCCAACACATGATTTCTAGTACTCCTTCCCAAGAAAAGAACTAAATTATTAATCCTTCAAAATCTAAGGTAACAATTATATTTATTTCATAAACTTTTGAAACACTTTATTTGGTGGCCATACCTCATTATATTAAAGTGTCAATTACTCTATTTTTAAAGGGGTTTTGGACAATAATATACTATAATTTCGTGGTATTGGCCGATAATACTCTCAAATTTGAAGCTGGACAATTGTACATGTATTGTCAACCTTGTACTGTTTATATACCAAGATCAAGCTTGAACATATTTTGACTCATTGTAATCCAATGTTTTTATAACGATATGCAATTGCATATGATTTTTAAGTGTATGCAATTGAAAATTTAATATGTACTTGCATCATTGTGCTAAAACCATTCAAACTCGATCTTGATATATAAACCGTAAATAAGCCGCTAGTATAATGCAAGGATGTCCAAGTTTAAGATTAGGAGTATTATCGTCCGATACCCCCCAAAGTACAATATATATATATTCTTGCCCAAAAATCCTTTTTTAAACTAAAAATGGTATGAACACTACATCATGATGTGCAAATCTAATATATCTCCATCCATCGAAAACCACCAGTAACTTTGGTTCTGTAAAATTTCCATCCCATGTTTGAAGGTTTGTGAAAAATCAATAATTGATAAGTGAAAGGTAGTGTAGATATAGGGTGTGTTTCGTAGGGGGGAAAATTATTTTTTCGAAAAATAATTTTCCTATTTTACGCCGTTTAGTAAAACAAGGAGGGGAAAATCATTTTCAGGGGAAAATCATTTTACTCCATTTGAAGGAAACTGTTTTCCCTTGAAAAAGTAGCGAAAATGATTTTCCAAGTCCAATTTTCATTGCCCAATTTTGTCTCTCGTTCTATTTTCTTTTAATTGTGCCTAGAATCACTCTATTTTCATTCTCATTTTGTCTTTCATTCTTCCTCTCTTCTTCATGTTCATCATGTTCATCGATGATTTTCATAATTAATCTCTGCAATTATTTCTTGAGTTCTCTGATCTTGTTACAGTTGCCCTCCTGAAGAACTTCACAACCTGAGACACCCATCGTCTCCCCGTTCGTCATTTTCTTTAATCTGGATTTAATATCACCCAAAGTCAATTGAGTAATCCTTGGGAATAGTGAAAAAATTGAGATTCATTAATGTTGACTATCTTTTTTACTGGGTTTGTTACTGGGTATATTTCTTACTGATGTTTTGGGTTTGATTTTGAAGAGGAGAGAGAAACAGAATTCGTTGGTTGGGTCGGGTCAGAGTAGTGAGCAGGGAAGGGGGTTGATGGTAAAAAGAAATGAAGTAAGGATGGGGGGGATTCATTCTATAAAATAGCAAAAAATGAAGTGAAAAAGAAATGATTTTCCATTCTACCAAACAGCTGAAAATGTAAGAGGAAAATCATTTTTCTTGAAAAAATATTTTTTATGAAAAATAATTTTCTGGGAAAATGATTTTTCCCCATACCAAACACACCCATAGTGTTGAGCATTGGTTAAGAGTAGGGCTTTCGGTCCCAAGGCCCCAAGTACAAAACATATTAACCACAAGGTTTAGCCACTGTAAGGGTGGCCTAATGGGAGGAATCCCACCTTCCACACAAGAGACATCGAAAACTACCACCAACTTTGGTTTTGTAAAAGTTGCACCCCATGTTTGAAGATTTGTGAAAAATAAATAATTGACAAGTGAGAGGTAACATAGGTAGTCTGGAGCATTTGGTTAAACAGTGGGGCTTTTGTTCCTAAGGTCCTAAATGCAAAACAAGTGAACCACAAGTTTTAGCCACTATAGGGTGGCCTAGTGGGAGAAATCCCTCTAGAGACATCCGGAGAGTTTTTCCCTTTCCTTTACCCCTACGCTCTCTGTATGTCTTCCCGTGCTAGGATGATAACTCATGAGATATGGGCTCCTGGGGGGCTTACTCATGCATCCACAAAACAAACAAACAAAAAAAGAAAACGAAAGTGAAAGGTAAGTTTACTACAATATCAAATCCAAGTAACAATTAAGGGAGAAAATTTAAAAGTGAGAATAATGGGCTTCAAAGGCTAGCTCTTGAACCAAGATGAGAAATTAGTTTAATTTAGAAAAAAGGTTGGTTAGCCAATAGTCTAACACACGGCCTACTAGTCAAGACATTACAAATAATTTTAAAACAGACCTTGAGTCAAGTACTTGTCTATCAACAAAGACACACAAAGAAAGAATTATGGATTTCTAGATTATTTGTTTTGTCTCATGGAGATGGAAAGGTTATAATCACGTTACTATTGTTAGTATGAAATATGATTACGAGTTTAACAAGAACATTAACTTCTTAAGGAAGAAAATATTACTTCTTTTAGACTCAAGTGAGGACAATAATTTTTGAAATTTTAATAATCTACTTTTATAGCCCCAAAAACAACAAATTTGAAAATATTGACCAGCTATTATACTCACAAAACGGTTAGGGGATATAAGAAGAAAAAAATGAGTTGACTTGGCCTGATCAATCTAAAATATCAACTGACATGCGCACAATTTTGAAAAGAAACTCAAACCATGTCCACGCAGTTTATTATTCAAACGCATGAAGATGCTGACCTAAAAGGCATACGCAAGCTTAGAAAAAAGGTACTATTATGGATGGATTAAATTTGATGGAGACTTCAGGTAATGCTGGCTGCTGCTTTGGGTCAATGAGAATGCCAATGCAACTTTGCCCATGCCTATGGTCAATTAGTTTTGTAACTTGTTTCATATGAAAAATATTATTGAAGTGGCAATTGCCTAAGACAATCGTTTCTTATTGGAGATTAGACTTCATCCAAGCACTTTCAACATGTGTAATGTGTCCACTGCCTTCAATGGCTCCTTGTCGTGTCAAATACATTTTAAGTTGAATTAGTTTGGGAAATGATTTTGAAAATATTATAATGTTAAACATTTAAACAACGTTGGGTTTGAGGATTTGATCAAATTAAGAAGAAAAAAAAAAGGGTTTGGGGAGCAAGAAAGTTATGTTGTTTTTTGGTTCTTTGGTCGTCCTCCATTATCGAATTTAAATTGGCCGATCTCAAACACGAACAAGGAAATGGTTACGCAAAGGGGCCCAAGAAAGAAAAAAAAAACCTTCATACATCCTTATGTGAAAAGAAAATTTTCTTTTTTAAAGGAGAAAAGAAAAATTGACTTCATCCTCTTCAAAATCTTATGTCAAGTTGAAAATCATTATTCTCCAATTGTTATATGATCAACCTAAGAGTAGAGGAATTCTATACACCAACACGACCCAGCCTAACAAAATATAGGCTAGTCTTGCAATAAATGAGTGAATATCATCAGTCTGATTTGTTGCATCAAATTTTGGTATCTTTTCTTCCTTTCTAATGTTGCAATTTTTTAAAAATGTTTCTTTCTGTTTTTTTCTTGTTAATCAAACAAATTAGTTGAAGTTCAATTTTCAATAAAAAAAAATTTTCATCAAAGGTTATTCATTAAATAGAACAAGTTATTGATTTATTATTGTTTGCCTTCCAATTCTTTTTCTATTTTCTAACTTTTTTTGAATAAAAAAATATTCAATCAGTCAAATTAAGTTTGGTGTTCACAAAATAAATCTATTCTTCACAAAAAGTTAAACTATTTTTTACAAAACACTAACGTAACCTATAGTTCACAAAATATATAAACTCATTGTTCACAAAATAAACTTTTCTACTAACAATGTTCTCTTAGTCAAAGTTTCAATAAATTCTAATCTTTACAAAAGGTTAACCTATTCTTCTCAAAACCTTAACTCACAAAATAAAGCTATTATTTACCAATAATTCTTTTTTTGTTTAAGGAAAAATATATCCATCAGTCAAAGTTCCAAGAAGCTTCTATTGTTTGCAAAAAGCTGACTAATTGTTGACAAAATATTAACATGTTGTTCACAAAATATAAACCTATTATTCACAAAATTGAGTTATACCCTAGCAATGTTCTATTATTAACTTAAAAATCCTTAGTTTTTCTTTTAAAAAAATATATATTCTATTATTCAAACTTCAAATAAAAAAAATGTTCAATTATTTACAAAAATATTTATGTGTTGTTCACAAACATTCACCTATAATTCAGAAAATATAAGCCGCTTGGCCACAAAATAGAATTTTGATGCTCCCAATGTTCTATTTTTAACCAAAAGTTTATATTTTTTTTAAAACATTCTATCACTCAAAGTTTTAATAAAAAAATGTTCTATTGTTCACAAAACGTTAGCCTATTGTTCACAAAACATAAGCATATATAGCTCACAAAATATAAACCTATCATTTCAACTTTAACTATTGTGCATAGAACGTAACCTATTGTGCATGAAAAGAGGGAAGTTAAATATAATTTGAATAAGAAAAGTGATATGCTAAAAGAAAATAAAAGGAAAGATAAGAATAAAATAAAAGATCATAGTCGACGAGAAATATGCAAACAAGAAAAAGAAGAAAGACCAATAAAATTAAATCATTCAAGAAATATCTTCGTAGATATTAAAAAAAGAAAAAATAGACTAATAAAATTAAAGAATTATGCTACAAAAAAAAAAAAAAAAGACAACTAAAATTAAAACATTCTACATTAGTACTAGCTGTTTTCGAACATGTGATTATCACATCAACTAAAGTTACCATTACCACTGCTCCAACAACTTTCAAGAGATTGTGTTTGCCATCGTCCCGCCTATAAAAGGACCACACATCTAATGACTAGGCGTACCATGTTTTTTTTTTTTTGATCAACAAGCGTACCATGTTCTGTCTGCCCAAGTTCATAATGTAATCTGTCATTATTCTCTTCAGAAATGGCCTTTCCATCCTTATTTTTGTTTTTTAACATAGGAAGATCTTTTAATGAATTTGCTTTTGTACTAAATTATTTTTCCAAAACCTGAGTTTTGTTAGCAAAAATCAAAGCAGTAGGTTAAGTTATTAACGTACTTTGTACTCTTGTCAAAGTTGGTTTAAGTTTGGTGACCCATCTTTGTCATTGTTAAATGTTGGTAAGAGACTGTTGAAATATTTTGTTAGTTGATGAACTGAATTCTTCCCCTCTTTTCCTATACGTATGCACGGTTGAGGGAGGCTTTTTTAGGCCAAGAAAATTCAACCAAAACATGAAAGCAAATAGGAAAAACCAACTTCATTATCCTCCTTTTACATGCCTAAAACCATAAAGAACTTAGCTTTAAACACATAATCATTAGCCCTTAATATAAATATCTTTGTGCCCTGATTCAAGTACTCGAAGTTACCTGTTTGGGAGGGCACCTAGAGTTGTTAACATCATGTCAATCCTAGGGAACAACCGCCCGCATGAAGTTTGCACCTTAGCTTCAGCAAAATCGTTCTTAGGACAATGGCTAAGCCACGACATAGGGTGATCTATTAATTAATTATGATTATTGTTTTTGTTATTACTAATCTTGTTACTTGATAATTTCATGTGCACTTTAAAGTTGATCGGTGTAATTCAAGTTTAGTGGTTTGATCAGTATCATTTCTGAATAATATATTTAGTGGTTATAATTGTATATAACCACCTAAAGCTATATTTTCCAACAATCTAAGAACGGTTTCAGTTATATATAATTATGGCTCTAAAAATATTATCGCCTGATATGTCTAAGTTAGAATCATTAGATGGTAACAATTATAACCATTGGGCTAATAGAATGAAATTTTATCTTGAGCAGATTGAGATTGCATATGTCATGAAAAAAAAGGTTATTCCTAAAGATGAAATGGCCAAAGCTTAATATGATCTGAAATTTGATAGAGATAATAAAATTCACAAAGGAATATTATTACATCATATATCTAATGCACTACTTGACATTTATATGAAATGTGAATGTGCTCAGGACATTTGGCATGCTCTTAAAAAACATATGGTGGTTATGATGCTGGGTCTAAACATTTTGCAATTAGTAGATGGCTAAGTTTCAAGATCAAAGAAGATAAGTCTATTATTGATGAGATTCATGAATATGAAAATTTGTGTTCTACTATTCCATCTGAAGCATTAAAAATATGTGATGTGATCCTAGCTATTGCTTTGATTGAAAAATTACCATCCTCTTGGAAAGAATGCCGAAATTACCTTATGCAAGAAAAGAAAGATTGGACTTTAGAAGACTTCATTGGTCACTTAAAAATTAAGGAAGAAAATGGATTGAAAGATAAAAGAATTTCTCATAACTCTTGTTTTTCTAGAGCTAACCCTCTGGAGCCTAGATCTGCTAATTTTGACAGGCTCAAAAACAAGGGAAGGAAAAATTATAGAAGTGATTATAAGCCATAAGGAAACATGCAAAAATACAAATTCAACAGTAAATGCCATTAATGTAGGCGGCATGGTCACAAGGTCGTAGATTGTAAATCCAAGAAAGGAGGAAATGTCAATCTAGTTGAATCCGATACTATTATTGCAGTAGTGCCAGAATTCAACTTAATTGGCAACACTATGGAATGGATCATGGATATAGGTGCTTCCAAACACATGTGTGCCAATCGCAGACTGTTTCAATCTTATGAAAAAACCAATGAAGGTGAAAGTATTTTTATGGGTTACTCCACATCTACCTTTGTCATCGAAAAAGGGAAGATTACTTTAAAACTTACTTCTAAAAACCTTCTTCCTCTTACTAATGTGCTGCATGTGCCTGAAATGCGTAGAAATTTCAAATCTAGTAGCTTGCTCATGAAAGCGAGCCTAAAATTAATCATTGTTTTTTATCGTCTAGTCATGACCCACAATGGTGAATTTCTGGGAAACGGTTTTTACTTTAATAGTGGCCTGATTATGCTTGACACAATTTCCAAAAATATGAATGAAATGGCTAGTACATCTTCTACTTACATAGTTGAATCATTTGATTTGTGCCATGCTAGATTAGAGCATGTAAATGTTGACTCTATTAAAAGGCTTAGGCATCTTAACTTGATTCCTAAATTGTCTAATATGTATTCATCTAAATGTGAAGTATGTATTGAAGCTAAGCTTCATAAGAAACCATTTAAATCCATAAAAAGATAGACTGAGTTGCTTGAGCTTATTCATAGTGACCTAGGAGATTTTAAGAGCCATATTACTAGAGATGGTAAAAGGTATTATATTACCTTTGTTGACGAGTACTCACGCTACACTATGGTTTATTTTGTAAGCTCAAAAGATGAAGCAGAAGAAATGTTTATTAAATATAAAGCTGAAGTTCAAAATGAGCTAGATAGAAAAATAAAAAGGTGCAGAAGTGATAGAGGTGGCGAATATGACCCCACAAGTCTTAAAAATTATTGTGATGCTAATGGAATTATTCATGAACAGACTGCCCATTATACTTCAGAACAAAAATGGTGTAGCAAAAAGGAAAAATAGAATATTGAAAAATTTAATGAATGTTATGTTAATTAATTTTAGGCTTCCTAATAATATGTGGGAGGAGATAATTTTATCTGCTTGTCATGTATTAAATCGTGTGCCTCATAAAAAAACTTGGTAAGACCCCATATGAATTTTGGAAAAGACATCCTCCTAACCTGAATTACTTGAAAGTGTGACTGTGTTTAGCTAAAGTTAGATTGCCTGAAACCAAGGTTTGTCGCGTAGTGGTAACTCACTTCGTCCTTTAACCAATTGGCAATGGGTTCGATCCTTGACCTTTGGGAATGAAGAGCAATTCTTGGCCAGCCCGTTATCCTTAAGTGAAGCTCACGGGGCGAGGGGATTAGTCACTGCGGTCGGCGGTGGATACCTTTGGTTAAACCAAAAAAAAAAAAGAAGTTGGATTGCCTAAATTTAAAAGGGAGAAAATTGGTCCAAGAACCATTGCTGCATTATTTATTGGATATGCTTATCAAAGTGTTGCATGTCGATTTATTAAATGACTCATATATGCATGGTAATATTATGGAAGCTAGAGATGCTGAATTCTTTAAAAATATATTTCCTATAAAAATTACATCTCATGATCATCACATCCCTCATGAAGTATCCTCTAAAAGACATGCATGTTCACTTGGTGTAGAACTAAGATGTAAAAGAATCAGGAAAGAAACTAATTTTGGTGCTCATTTTATTATTTCTTTTCTAGTTTAATATGGCATACTAAATGAGGAATTGAAGAAGATCCCAAAACATATAAAGAAGCCATGAAATCTATTGATGCTATTTTTTGGAAAGAAGCCATTAATAGTAAGTTTGATTCTATATTAAGTAATCATACATGAGTATTAACTGATCTTGCCTAAGGTTGTAAACATTTGGGGTGTAAATGGGTGTTTAAGAAAAACGCTTAAGGCTGATGGATCCATTGATAAATATAAAGCTTGCTTGGTGGTTATAGGATCTAATCAAAGAAAAGAAATTGATTACTTTGATAAGTATGCTCCCGTGTCTAAAATAGCCACCATTAGAGTATTGATTGCACTTGCTTCTATGCATGGCTTAATTATGCATCAAATGGATGTGAAAACTGCATTTCTAAATGGGGATCGAGTTGAAGAAATTTATATGGAACAACCTGAGGGATTTATGGTACCGGGACAAGAGCGTAAGGTGTAAAATGATACAATTCTTGTATGGATTAAAACAAGCCCCTAAACAGTGGTATGAAAAATTTGATGGTACAATTACAACATATGGCTCTAAGGCAAATGAAGGTGACGCTTGTATGTATTCTATGCATGCTTCTGATGGTTGTGTTATTATGTGCTTATATGTTGATGATATTCTTATCTTTTGCAGGAATATGGATATTTTTAATGATACTAAAAATTTTCTGAGTACCCACTTTGAAATGAAAGATATAGGCGAAGCTGATGTTATCTTAGAAGTCAAAAGTAAGAGGACACAAGACGGCATTAGTCTTAACCAATGTCATTATTTTGAGAAAATACTTAAAAAGTTTGATTCATTTAATGTTGATCCTATTCGGACACTTTATGATGCTAGTATGCATTTGGCAAATAATAAAGGTGTTCCTATGCCATAAATGGAATATGCAAAAATAATTGGCAGTTTCTTGTTTTTAATGAATTATATAAGGCATGATATTGCATATGTTGTAAGTAGACTTAATAGATATGCTCGTAATCCTAGTGATAGTCATTAGATTATGTTAAAATGCTTACTTAATTATTTCAAAAGTACTATTGATTGGGCTTTAAATTATGGAAAATTTTATGCTATGTTAGAAGGATACAACGATGCCAATTGGGTATCTGATAACGATGAAATTAATTCCACTAGCGGTTATGTGTTTACACTAAGTGGGGGCGCTATATCTTGGAAATATGCTAAACAGTCCTGTACTACTATGTCTACTACAGAATTTGAGTTTGTTACTCTTGAATTGGCAGGCTGTGAGGCTGAATGGCTAAAACGTCTGCAAACAGATGTCCCATCATGAGGGAAGACGGCTCCTTCGATTGCACTGCATTGTGATAATATGGCAACAATTTCAGTCGCAATAAGTAAGGTCTTCAATAGAAAGAGGAGGCACGTACGATTAAGACACAAAATAGTGAAGGAGCTACTAGAAAATGAAGTGATATCACTAGACTAAGTGAAGTCCAAAAAGAATATTACGAATCTGCTAATGAAAGGCCTGTCTAGGAAAATGATCTTTGACACATCGAGGGGGATGGGATTGAGACCCATTGAGGAGTTGTAATGATGGATCCGTATTTCGCCAAAAGGGAAGTTCAAAGGGTATAATACAAGTCATTACTCAATTCCAAGAGCACTACATTGTATTTCTCCCTATGGTGTATGTGAGTTGTAGTGCTTGGCTACTGTTGGGAAAGGTTGAGCAGTAGGCTCTTAATGGACCATTTGAGGCGTGAAAGTGGTATACACTAGATAGATCCATCTACTTAGGTGTGGAAGTGTGGTCGCTTCCTATCGGAGGATCAGTATGGGTCTACCTCCTAACGAACCTATGAGCTACCGGGAGTAGCGTATGGTCAGTATAAGGCACCAGACCGCAAAGTATGAGAATATATGATATTAATGTGTTCCCAAGGCGGACTTACACCTCCCTATCAAGTTCAAGATAATTGTCACTTAGTAGGACGTTTGCCATTAAATCTGCCGTCACTAGGTGTCAATTCAAGTCACAAGACATTGGTATCGACGCATTAATTTCTTTGTGCCAAAACATGTTTGTATCTCCTAACCATACGTTGATTTTTTAAAGAATTGTTAGGAAAAATCAAAGTTGGTAGGAGTTTAGTGATCCACATTTGTCTTTGTCAAATGTTGGTAAGACATTGTTGAAATATCTTGTTAGTTGGTGAACTAAATTCTCCCCCCCCCCCTTTTCCTATTTATGCACGGTTGAGGGAGGCTTTCTTAGGCCAAGAAAATTCAGCCAAAACACACAAAACAAATAGGAAAAACCAACCTCACTATCCTCCTTTTACATGCCTAAAACCACAAAGAAATTAGCCTCAAACACATAATTATTAACCCTTAATATAAATATTTTTGGGCACTGATTCAAGTATTCTAAGTTAACTGCTTAGGAGTGCACCTGGAGTGATTAACACCGTTTCAATCCTGGGGAGCGGCTGCCCATATGAAGTTTACACCATAGCTTCGGTGAAATCGTTCTTAGGACAGTGACTAAGCCACGACATGGTCTGATCCATTAATTAATTACGGTTATTATTTTTATTATTACTAATCTTATTACTTAATAATTTCAGGTGCACTTTAAAGTTAATTGGCGTAATTCAAGTCTAGTGGTTCGATCAGTATCATTTTAGAAAAATACATTTAGTGGTTGTAATTGCATATAACCACCTAAAGCTATATTTTCCAACAAGTTTTAGGCATGTTTATTAAGCCATGGATATTTTCACTCTCAACGACCAAAGGACAGGTCTTGATCATGGGATTTGACCCGCCTTTCACTAAGGAGATGGTTCAAATTGTACTATAGGCATGGGAAAATATTCATTGTCTGCATTTCCCTTTCATCCCCCATATCTTCTCATACCGAGCATGCTCACTTGATATATACGTCTCTACATAGATTACTTACCAATGTAAAAAATAGCAGACTCAATTATGTGCAGAAGGTTGTAGATATCCATGACCTAGACTACTCAACTAAAGAAGAGGTCGCCATGGCATTTATTGAATTCACAAGAACCTTATGGGATCTTCTCATCAGGCACAATCTCTGAAGCCTGCATGGGTCGCTAATGGGCCAGTTTTGTCATATTCGCAACAGCAAATACTTGCTCCTTTAACATGAGGAAATCAAGGAAGCTCTTTTTAGCATGGAAAATAATAAGGCTCTCGGGTTAGATGGCTACACTATAGGATTTGATAAAGAAGCCTTGGACAACATTGAAGATGACATTAGTGAAGCTATTCTAACTCTTTTCAATAATGGGAAAATGTGTAAGCAAATCAACAACACTTTGATCACTCTTGTAGCAGAAAACCCAACTACTTCTAGGGTAACCAAGATCATGCCTATAGCACTTTGCAATGTCTTAATTATCATTCATCTCTAAAGTGCTTGCTACTAGACTACAATCAATCTTGCCTAACCTTATTAGTATGTGCTAAAATGCATTTGTGATGGCTAGACTTATTTCAGATAATACAATGCTAGGCCACCCACTATTTAAACATTATAAGAGGAAATATATTTCTCCTCGAGTTGTGATCAAGACAAATATGCAAAAAGGCTTATGATACTGTGAATTGGGGGTTCTTAAGTGTTAGTAAGTTAGGGCAAAATCAATTGCAGAAGAAGAGAAAGAACACCGTGTCGTGGTATATCACTGCCTTGAAAGTGAATTCGCCTCGACTAAGATGTAAATCAAAACAATTGAACGCTCCCCAAGGTTAACACAGTGAGTCTTTGAACATGCGCACTCGTGGTCAGGAACTTGTAACACGCAGTGTATCAATTGTACTGGAAAATGAGAGAAAGTCGTAGAAGAGGATAAGAGAAGAAAGATGTGTTTGTTGTGTCTTCTATAGCTGAAGAAAGCCAGAATTTATAGGTGAAGAAAGGCTATTGGAGTGGAGAGAAAATAGCTGGAAAAAAGGAGAGCCTTATGACTGATTCAATATAGTTATTGAAGCCTAGCTAAACATGGCCATTTATTTGCTAAAAATAGCTTCAGTTGGAGCAAAATATGGAGAAAATCAGTGCACAATCGCTGACCAGGAGTGGCAATGGACAAAAATAAAAGCTTTTTTCTCCAAAAAGATTTGCAAAAGAGGCCCAAGTATAGCCCACGGCTGTGCCACGCCTGGCCCAAATTGGGTGGGTGGCACGCATGCATGTGGTGGTCACCCTCTCCCCACACAACTAGAAAAACCAGGCCTAATGTTATTAAATAAGTCCAAAGAAGGAAGATAAAGATAAACCCCACTCCAACTTCCAAAATCATCTATGTAGTTCTAAAGAGGAAGTGAAAGGCAAGGGGTTAGCGAAATGCCGTTATACACAACATTAAGTCCTCTCTTTTGGCTTTCGGGTTTCTTGAGCATTTTTAAAGCTTGTTATGGCCTGTGTGTATATACCTTCTTTTTCTGTGAGCCCCTGCCCCATGATTACTTCCTTGGTGCCCGTGGTCTAAGGAAGAGGACCCTTTGTTCCCCTTACTTGTTTGTCATTTGTATGGAAATACTATCTCAAGGGTTGGATTTAGCTACAAAGAACAAATTATTCCAGTTTCAGTGTACAAAGGTTTAATTATGTCATCTAGTCTTCACAGATGACTTGCTATTGTCCTCAAGAGGTGTTTTGTCATCAATACGAGTTCTCTATCAGTGCTCCAAGCAATTTGGTAAGATTTTAGGACTTCAAGCTAATAATGACAAGTCATAAGTTTCTTTTGGCGCAGTTCTACCAGCTGAGTAGCGAACTACATTTTCCTAAACTGGTTTTGCCCAGCAAATCTTCCCTTTCAGGCATCTTGGCCTTCTCTTAACCACCGAAAGGTTATCACACTGGCTTTGCCAATCTCTCATTGATAAAATCAAGCAAAATGTTTGTTCTTTGACTGCTCGAAAACTTTCTTATGCTAGTAGACAATTCCTGATTCAGTCTATGTTCACTGGTATCATTTTGTTCTGGTCTTTTTGTTGTGATTTCTGCAACTATATGGTTTATTGTTGTAACACTTACGAGTGTTGATCCACAGGGATGTACTGTGAAATTAAATTGCTAATACAACGAATTGACTAACAAAGAAGCAGATGATAATAATAGATTAATCACAATAAAACTAAGACAACCAGAAGAATGAAGAACAAAATCCTTAAACTATCCTTAAACAAAATCCACAAGCTTGGCATAATGGAATAAGAGCAAGGGCAACAGAGCAGAAGAATGACAACAGATGCACAACTTAGAACGAAACTTCGAATGATTCCATCAGGCCAAAACTGAAATCAAAAACTTGAATTTCATAACCCACAAAAATCGAATATTTCCACACTAAACTCTTGAGTCTTGGAGTTGAATTTGAAACAAACTCAGAATGTGGGAAATAAACTAAAATCAACTGCTGCCACATACTATCTGTCCATCTTCAAACTGAATTTTTTTCATTTTTGTAAGCCTCCAGTTGACTTTTCATCATCCTTTAATTCTTCAGTTAGTCCTCAGTTAATCCCCTTTGTAACCGATCTTGTGATTGCTCCAATTAATGCCCGCCTTCTTAAGAGAATAAAACGGATTGAAGATGGTAATATGGTTTAATTGATGAATGGATTCCAGAAGAGAGAGAGAAAGGTAGCCATGGCCAATTGTGGGGAGATGAAGTGCGAGGCTATGGGCGTGTAAGGACCAAAGAGGAAGAAGAAAAGATAAGGAGCGGGCGGTTTTTGGGAATCATGTGAGAAGCACAGGTCAAGTAAATGAAGAAAAGAAAAAGGAGCAGTTGGGCGTGTAGGCTCTGGCCTGGAAAATGAGAACAAGCCCGAAGACTGGTTGAACCTGCCTGTGAGAGAGAAAGAAAAGTTGAGGGCAGGCAGCGTTGGGCCACGGCTGCAGCAACACCTCGACCGGCCCACACTTGAAGCAAGGGAAAGAAAAGAGATAGGGAGTTGCCTGGGAAAGGAAGGGGCGGACTGGGCTACGGAAAAGAAAAGAAGGGACCGACCTGGCTGGGGGAGAAGAGAAAGAGGGAAGGGAGACCAGTGTTCGGGGTTGCGTCACTGAGCTCAGATGGGCCGCTGGGCTCAGATCTTTCTTCTCCTTTTTAGCTTGATCTGAAACATCTCTTGAGCATTATTTATTATTTTTCGCAAGCTTTTCCAATTCCTACAAAATGAACAAAAACACTATTAAAGTCCTAATTTAATCATTTATTTCGAGCAATTATTAGACAATAAAAAGGTATAAAATGATGTAACGATTAAAGAAATACCCTCATATCTAGGTTTTGCTCGTCCTTGAGTAAAATAAAAACAAAAATTCTATAAAATAAACTAAAATCCTAACTCACTTTCATAGAAATCACGGTTGCACTTAGCATGTACAACAAGCCCTTTAAATCATTAGGATATCCCTAGTGGATGAGGAACATCATGTGAGGGTTTGCAGAAGGTGTACGCACAAAATCTATAAAAGAAAAACAAAGAAACAGAAAATCAAAAATCCTTTTGGCTTTTTCTTTCAAAGTATATATACAACATCGGGGAAAATACATGCACATTCTAATGAACCACATCACTCAAGTAACCGAAGCACTAGATCACATAGAAACGCAATGTACACATCAAGCAATCCCTAATCCCTACCGATGACATCTATACACGATCTTTCATCCCACTTTAAAATTATGTACAAGCATGACTGGTAGAACCTCACTTTAGCGGAAATGTGGAACAGTCCCACTCATGTGTTTATAATAGAACATGGTTCACTCAATTCTCTTCCAATGATACCAACTACCATAAGATTGGTAAGATTCTCAATTCTCCACCACTAAAGTGCAATATGCAAAATAATAATCAAGAGGACTTTTTAGGGTTGTAACGGGGCTAAGGGTTAAGGGTATGAGAGGGACAAACTATTTGGGAAATGAAGAGCTAAAAGTCACAGCTAATGAGCAACCAACACTTACACCAATTATGACGAGCTCACATTCTCTCAAAACTCAAAATAAGAACACACCCCAATTAAAATTGACCATTGAAAATGAGCATACGATGATATCTCAATGCCAAACACTCTTATTCACAACCCTTTTTGGATTTCTTTTTCTAGCTTTTTCTTCTTCGTTTTTCCTTGGAAATTTTTTTCATTTGTTTTTTTCACTTTTCTCACTTTTTTTTTTCAAGAAGAGGATGAATGAATGGCATGTACAAGAACAATACAACTCAGTTCCAAATGGTCACCATGCTACATCCCTAAACATAACCAAAATCAATGCCAATTACATAAAATGCCTAGGAGCTACCCACCAAATAATGAATTGTTGCCCCACTAGCCTTGGCTTAGAGGTAGGAAAATGTGTTTAGGCCAAGAGCTAAAATGAAGGGTTCACAAAAAATGGTCAAACCTCAAAAGGGCTAACACAGGGGTAAAACATTTCAAACAAAGGTGGCAATTTCGCTATGTAGTTCACAAAAATAAATGAATGCCTCGATCATATTATCAGAATGCACTAAATATGATTTCAAAGAGAAGCAAAGTAAGTTCTAAAGATGTAATCATGAAAGACACACACATAAAAGAAAAATGCGAGACTAAATTGATGAATTAGTCTATAAGGCTCAAAATCTCACGGGTTCATCTACCATAGTCCAGCTTGCTTAAATAATACTACAGGTTAGGATCGTATACAAACATCATACTTTGGACTAAGTTCTATCAATGCACACCACATCTATATACATCCTAATACTAAGACACAAGAGAACATAGTCAATAAGAAATGTCACATATATTCCCCAAAACAAAGCAAAAATCTTTTTGGATTTTCAAATTTTTTCAGTTTTTAAAAATATTTTCAAAGGTTTCCCCAACCCCAAACCTAAATCTCACAATGTTTTCATTGGGAGTGAAAGGAAACATAAAACAAAAAATAAAAACTAAAAAGGAAAACAAATATGCGAAAAGGAAACAACAAAACCAAAGTAAAGCAACAAATATATACAATAGAAGACAAAATAACAAGAGAAACTAGAGACATGTGGAGAGTTTTGCCTTTTCCTTTAGCCCTATGTCCTCTCCATGCCTTCCCTTGCTAGGTTGATGACTCACGAGATATGGGCTCCTATTAGGCTTACTCACGCATCCACAAAACAAACAAGCAAAAAAAGAAGACGAAAGTGAAAGGTAAGTTTACTATAATAAATAAGTGTTTCTCTCTATCAAATCCAAGTAAGGATTAATGGAGAAAATTTTAAAGTGAGAATAATGGGCTTCAAAGGCTAGCTCTTGAACCAAGATGAGAAATTAGTTTAATTTAGAAATAATATTGGTTAGCCAATAGTCTATCTAACACACGGCTTACTAGTCAAGACATTACAATAATTTTAAAACAGACCTTGAGTTAAGTAATTGTCTATCAACAAAGACACACAAAGAAAGAATTATGAATTTCTAGATTATTTGTTTTGTCTCACAGAGATGGAAAGGTTATAATCATGTTACTGTTGTTAGCGTGAAATATGATTATGAGTTTAACGAAAACATTAACTTTTTAAGAGAGAAAATATTACTTCTTTTAGACTCAAGTAAGGACAATAATTTTTGAAATTTTAATAATCTACTTTTATAGCCCCAAAAACAACAAAATTTAAAAATTGACCTGCTATTACACTCAAAAAACGGTTGCGGGATATAAGAAGAAAAAAATGAGTTGATTGGCTTCATCGATCTAAAATATCAACTGACATGTGCACAATTATGAAAAGAAACTCAAACCATGTCCATGCAGTTTATTATTCAAACACATGAAGATACTGACCTAAAAGGCATACGCAAGCTTAGAAAAAATGTACTATTATGGATGGATTAAACTTGATCGAGACTTCAGGTAATGCTGGTCGCTGCTTTGGGTCAATGAGAATGCCAATGTGACTTTGCCCATGCCTATGGTCAATTAGTTTTGTAATTTGTTTCATATGAAAAATATTATTGGCGGGTCAATTGCCTAAGACAATCGTTTCTAATTGGAGATTAGACTCCATCCAAGCACCTTCAACATGTGTAATGTTTCCGCTGCCTTCAATGGCTCCTTTTTGTGTCAAATACATTTTAAGCTCAATCAGTTCGGGAAATGATTTTCAAAGTACTGTAATGTTAAACATTTAAACAATGTTGGGTTTGAGGATTTGATCAAATTGAAAAAAAAAAAACAACAACAACAACAACTTTGGGTTTGAGGAGCAAGAAAGTTATGCTGTTTTTTGGTTCTTTGTACGTCCTCCATTATCGAATTTAAATTGACCGATCTCACAAACGAACAAGGAAATGGTTAATCAAAGCGGCCCAAGAAAGAAAAAGAAACCTTCATACATCCTTATGTGAAAAGCAATTTTTCTTTTTTAATGGAGAAAATAAAAATTGACTTCATCCATCGTCAAAATCTTATGTCAAGTTGAAAATCATTGTTCTCCAATTGTTACATGATCAACTTGAGTGTAGAGGAATTCTATACACCAACACGACCCAACCTAACAAAATACAGGCCAGCCTAACAATAAATGTGTGAATATCATCAGTCTGATTTGTTGCATCAAACTTTAGTATCTTTTCTTCCTTTCTAATGTTGCAATTTTTTAAATGTTTCTTTCATATTTTTTTTCCTTGTTAATCGAACAAATTAGTTGAAGTTTGATTTAAAAAAAAAAAAATTCAATCAAAGGTTATTCATTACATAGAACAAGTTATTGATTTATTATTGTTTGCCTTCCTATTCTTTTTCTATTTTCTAACTTTTTTGAATAAAAAAACATTCAATCAGTCAAATTAAGTTTGGTGTTCACAAAATAAATCTATTGTTCACAAAAAGTTAAACTATGTTTTACAAAACACTAACTTATAGTTCACAAAATATATAAACTCATTGTTCACAAAATATATAAACTCATTGTTCACAAAATAAACTTTTGTACTAACAAAGTTCTCTCGGTCAGAGTTTCAATAAATTCTAATCTTTACCAAAGGTTAACCAATTCTTCTCAAAACCTTGACTCACAAAATAAAGTTATTATTTACCAATAATTCTTTCTTTTTAAGAAAAAATAATATTCTATTGTTCACAAAATATTAACCTATTGTTCACAAAATATAAGCATGTAGCTTACAAAATATAAACCTATCATTCCATTCCATTCCAACTTCACCTATTGTGTATAGAATGTAACCTATTGTGTATGAAAAGAAGGAAGTTAAATATAATTTGAATAATAAAATTAGTATGCTAGAAGAAAATAAAACAAAAAATAAGAATAAAATAAAATATCATAGTCAATAAGAAATATGCAAACAAGAAAAATAAGAAAGACCAATAAAATTGAATCATTTAAGAAATATCATCATCAATTTGTTAAAAAAAGAAAAGAAAAAATAGACTAATAGAATTAAAGAATAATGTTACAAAAAAAGAAAAGGAAAAAAAGGACAACTAAAATTAAGCATACTACTACCTGTATTTGAACATGTGACCCTCGGATCAACTAAAGTTACCATTACCGCTGCTTCAATAACTTTTGAACACTTGCATTTGCTATTTAATATATTAATGTAAATACAATGCCCGAAACCAACCATAAAACAACATCCATCTAGTAGCACATCTAATGACCTGGCGTACTATGTTCCTGTCTGCCCAAGTTCATAATGTAATTTGTCGTTATTCTCTTCATAAACTGCTTTTCCATCCTTATTTTTCTTAACATAGGAAGATCTTTTAATTATTTTAATTTGCTTTTGTACTAAATTATTTTCCAAAATCCTAAGTTTTGTTACGAAAAATCAAAGTAGTAGGTCATGTTATTAATCTACCTAGGGCTCTTGTCAAAGTTGGTAGGAGTTTTGGTGACCTACTTTTGTCTTTGTCAAATGTTGATAAGAGATTGTTGAAGTATTTTGTTAGTTGATGAACTAAATTCTCCGCCTATTTTCCTATATGTATGCACAGTTGAGGGATGCTTTTTTAGGCCAAGAAAATTCAGCCAAAACACATAAAGCAAAGAGGAGAAACCAACTTCACTATCCTCCTTTTACATGCCTAAAACCATGAAGAACTTAGCCTTAAACACATAATCATTAACCCTTAATATAAATGTCTTTGGGCATTGATTCAAGTACTCCAATTTAACTGCTTGGGAGTACCTAGAGTGGTTAATACCATGTCAATCTTACATAATGACCGCCCCTATGAAATTTACACATTAGCTTCGGCGAAATTGTTCTTAGGACAGTGGCTAAGCCACGACACAGTTTGATCTATTAATTAATTATAGTTGTTATTTTTGTTATTACTTATCTTGTTACTTGATAATTTTAGGTACACTTTAAAATTCATTGGTGTAATTCAAATCTAGTGGTTCAATCAATATTATTTTTGAAAAATATATTTAGTGGTTATAATTGTATATAACCACCTAGACCTATATTTTCCAACAATCTAGAACGATTTCAATCATATATAATTATGGCTCTAAATATACTATCCCTGATATGTGTAAGTTAGAACCATTAGATGGTAACAATTATAATCATTGGACTATTAGAACGAAATTTCATCTTGAGCAAATTGAGATTGCATATGTCTTAAAAGAAAAGTTATTCCTAAAGATGAAAAGCCCAAAGTTGAATATGATCTGAAATTTGATAGAGATAATAAAATTTACAAAGGAATGGTATTGCATCATATGTCTAATGCACTACTTGACATTTACACGAAATATGAATCTGCTATGGACATTTGCATACTCTTAACAAAAAATGTGGTAGTGATAATGCTGGGTCTAAACATTTTGCAATTAGTAGATGGCTAAGTTTCAAGATCGAAGAAGATAAGTCTATTATTGATTAGATTCATGAATATGAAAATTTGTGTTCTACTATTGCATATGAAGGATTAAAAATATGTGATGTGACCCTAACTATTGCTTTGTTTGCAAAATTACTACCGTCTTGGAAAGAATACTGAAATTACCTCATGCAAGAAAAGAAAGATTGGACTTTAGAAGACTTTATTGGTCACTTAAAAATTAAGGAAGAAAATAGATTGAAAGATAAAAGAATTTCTCATAACTCTAGTTTTTCTAGAGCTAACCTTGTGGATCCTAAATCTGCTAATTTTGACAGGTTCAAAAACAAGGGAGGGAAAAATTACAAAATTGATTACAAGCCACAAGGAAAGGTGCAAAAATACAAATTCATGGGTAAATGCCATGAATGTGGGCGGCATGGTCACAAGTCTGTAGATTGCAAATCTAAGAAAGGAGGAAATGTCAATCTAGTTAAATCTAATACTATTATTGTAGTAATACCAGAAGTCAACTTAGTTGGCAACATCGTGGAATAGATCGTGGACACAGGTGCTTCCAAACACATATGTGCCAATTGCAGACTGTTTCAGTCTTATGAAAAAATTAATAAATGTGAAAATATTTTTATGGGTAACTCCACATCTGCCTCTGTCATCAAAAAAGGGAAGATTACTTTAAAACTCACTTCTGGAAAACTTCTTACTCTTACTAATGTACTTCATGTGCCTAAAATGCTTAGAAACCTCATATCTGGTAGCTTTTCTAAAATTAGTATTTGTTTTTTACCGTCTAGTCATGACCCGCAATGGTGAATTTTTGGGAAATGGTTTCTTTTGTTATAGTGGCCTGATTGTGCTTGACACAATTTCCAAAAATATGAATAAAATGGCTAGTACCTCTTCTGCTTACACTGTTGAATCACTTGATTTATGGCATGCTAAAATAGGGCATGTAATGTGGACTCTATTAAAAGGCTTAAGCATCTTAACGTGATTCCTAAATTGTCTAATATGGATTTATCTAAATGTGAAGTATGTGTTGAAGCTAAGTTTCATAAGAAACCATTTAAATCCATAGAAAGACAGACTGAGTAGCTTGAGCTTATTCACAAGGACCTAGGAGACTTTAAGAACCATATGACTAGAGGCAGTAAAAGGTATTATATTACCTTTGTTGACAACTACTCATGTTGCACTATGGTCTATCTCCTAAGCTCAAAAGATGAAGTAGAAGAAATGCATATTAAATATAAAGCTAAAGTTGAAAATCAGGTAGATAGAAAAATAAAAAGGTTTAGAAGTGACATAGTTGGCGAATATGACCCCACAAGTCTTAAAAATTATTGTGATGCTAATGAAATTATTCATGAACAGACTGTCCCTTATACTCCAGAACAAAACGATGTAGCAGAAAGAAAAAATAGAACACTGAAAAATATGATGAATGTTATGTTAATTGGTTTTGGGCTCATATTATGTGGGGGAAGGCAATTTTATCTGCATGTCATGTATTAAATCATGTGTCTCATAAGAAACTTAACAGGACCCCATATGAATTATGAAAACAGCATCCTCCTAACTTGAATTACTTGAAAGTGTAGGGGTGTTTAGCTAAAGTTGGACTACCTGAATTTAAAATGGAGAAAATTGGTCCATGAAGTACTGTTGCATTATTTATTAGATATGCTTATCAAAGTGTTGCATATCGATTTGTTACGAAAGCTGCAAATGACTCATATATGCATGGTAATATTATTGAAGCTAGACATGCTGAATTCTTTGAAAATATATTTCCTATGAAAATTGCGTCTCATGATCATCACATCCCTCATGAAGTATCATCTAAAAGACATGCATGTTCATTTGGTGTAGAACTAAGAAGAAGTAAAAGAATGAGGAAAGAAACTAATTTTGGTCCTGAGTTTATTACTGCATTTCTAGTTAAATATGCATACTAAATGAGGATTTGAAGAAGATCCCAAAACATATAAAGAAGCCATGAAACCTATTGATGCTATTTTTTGGAAAGAAGCTATTAATAGTGAGCTTGATTCTATATTAAGTAATCGTACATGGGTAATAACTGATCTTCCTCGAGATTGTAAACCTTTGGGGAGTAAATAGGTGTTTAAGAAAAAGGTTAAGGCTAATGGATCCATTGACAAATATAAAGCTCGCTTGGTGGTTAAAGGATTTAAACAAAGAAAAAAAAATTGATTACTTTGATACGTATGCTCCCGTGTCTAAAATGGCCACCATTACAGTAGTGATTGCACTTTCTTCTATTCATGGCTTAATTGTCTAGCAAATGGATGTGAAAACTGCATTTCTAAATGGGGATCTAGATGTAGAAATTTATATGGAACAACCTAAGGGATTTGTGGTATCGGGACAAGAGCTCAAGGGGTGTAAACAATAAAATTCTTGTATGGATTAAAATAGCCCCCTAAACAGTGATATGAAACATTTGATAGCACAATTATAGCATATGGCTTTAAGGAAAATGAAGGTGATACTTGCATATATTCTAAGCATGTTTCTAATGGTTGTGTTATTATATGCTTATATGTTGTTGATATGCTTATATTTGGCATGAATATGGATATAGCAAATGATACTAAAAATTTTCTGAGTACCCAATTCGAAATGAAAGATATGGGCGAAGTTGATGTTATCTTAGGAGTCAAAATTAAGAGGACCCAAGATGGAATTAGTCTAAACCAGTCTCATTATATTAAGAAAATATTTAAAAAATTTGATTCATTTGATGTTGATCCTATTAGCACACTTTATGATGCTAGTATGCATTTGGTAAAGAATAGAGGTGTTCCTCTGTGCTAAATGGAATATGCAAAAATAATTGACAGTGTCATGTTTTTAATGAATTATACAAGGCCTAATATTGTATATGCTGTAAGCAAACTAGGAGATATACTCATAACCCCAGTGGTAGTCATTGGATTATGTTAAAACGCTTACTTAAATATTTGAAAGGTACTGTTGATTGGAGTTTACATTATAAAAATTTTTATGCTATATTGGAAAGATACAACAATGCTAATTGGGTATCTAATAGTGATGAAATTAATTCCACTAGTGGTTATGTGTTTACACTAGGTGGAGGCGCTATATCTTGGAAATATGCTAAACAGCCCTATACTGCTATGTCTACTATGGAATCTGAGTTTATTGCTCTTGAATTGGTAGGTCGTGAGGCTAAATGGATGAAAAGTCTGCTAACGGATCACGGCTCCTTTGATTGCACTGCATTGTGATAATATGGCAGCAATTTTAGTTATAATAAGTAAGGCCTTCAATAGAAAGAGAAGATATATGTGATTGAGACACAAAGTAGTGAAGGAGCTACTGGACAATGGAGTGATATCACTGGACTTTGTGAAGTTCGAAAAGAATATTGCAGTCCACTAACAAAAGGCTTGTCTAGAAAAATAGTATTTGACATATCGAGGGGGATGGGATTGAGACCAATTGCGGAATTGTAATAAAGGATCCCCACCTCGCCGAAAGGGAAGTCTAAAGGGTAATAACGAAGTCATTACTCAATTCCAAGAGCACCACATGGTATCCCTCCCTATGGTGAATGTGAGTTGTAGTGTTTTCCTACTGTTGGGAAAGGTTGAGCAGTTGGCTCTTAATGGACCATGTGAGGCGTAAAAATACCACACACTAGATGGATCCACCTACTTAGGTGTGGAAGTGTGGTTACTTCCTGTCGGAGGATCAGTATGGGGTCTACCTTCTAGAGCACCTACGAGCTATCGAGAGTGGAGTATGGCCAGCATAAGGCGCTAGACCGCAGACTATGAGAATATTTGAGATTAATGTGTACCCAAGGGTGGACTTACACCCCGTTATCAAGTTCAAGACGATTGTCACTTGGTTTGTTTTTAAATCCTAGTGTCACTGGGTGTCAATTCAAATCACGAGACATTAGCATCGGCGCATTAATTTCTCTGTCCCCAAACATGTTTATATCTCCTAAACCATACTTTGATTTTTTGGGGGTTTGTTAGAAAAAATCAAAGTAGTAGGTCAAGTTGTTAACATGCCTTGTGCTCTTGCCAAAATTGGTGGGAGTTTGGTGATCCACCTTTGTCTTTGTCAAATGTTGTTAAGAAATTGTTAAATTTTGTTAGTTAGTGAACAAAATTCTCCCCCTCCTTTCCTATATATATGCACGGTTGGTGGAGGCTTTTTGAGGCCAAGAAAATTCAGCCAAAACACGCAAAGCAAAGAGGAAAAACCAACTTTACTATCCTCCGTTTACATGCCCAAAACCACGAAGAAATTAGCCTTAAGCACATACCTTAATATAAACATCTTTGGGCACTAATTCAAATACTTGAAGTTAACTTCCTAGGAGTGCACCTAGAGTGGTTAACACAATGTCAAACCTGGGGAACGACCGCCTATATGAAGTTTGCACCTTAACTTCAACGAAATCGTTCTTAGGATAGTGGCTAAGCCATGACACGGTTTGATCTATTAATTAATTATGATTATTATTTTTGTTATTACTAATCTTATTCCTTGATAATTTCATATACATTTTAAAGTTGATCGGTGTAATTCTAGTCTAGTGGTTCGATCGGTATTAGTTTTAAAATTTATATTTAATAGTTGTAATTATATATAACCACCTAAAGCTATATTTTCCAACAAGTTTTAGGTGTGTTTATTAAGCCATGAATATTTTCACTTTCAACCACTAAAGGAGTGGTCTCGATCATGGGATTTGACCCACCTTCCACTAAGGAGGTGGTCCAAATTCTACCAGACGCGCGAGAAAATATTCTTTGCCCGCATTTCCCTTTCATCCCCCATATCTTCTCCTACCGAGGGTGCTCACTTGAGATGTATGTCTCTACATAGATTTACTTACCAATATAAAAATTAACAAACTCAATTATGTGCAGAAAGTTCTAGATATGCATGACCAAAAATGCTCAAGCAAAGAAGAGGTAGTTGTGGAATTTATTGAATTCACAAGAACCCTATGTGATCTTCTCTTCAAGCACAATCTCTCTAGCCTACATAGGTGGCTAATGGGTCAATTTTAGTATATTCTCAATGGCAAATACTTTCTCCTTTAACATGAAGAAATTAGGGAAGCTCTTTTTAGCATGAAAAAAAATAAGGCTCCAGGGTTAGATACTTAGATTAAAAAAGCTCAAGGTGCAAAAAAGCGCAAGGGGTCCTAGGGCCCCAAGCGCCGGCTTCGAGGCAAAGGCGCGAGCTTTTTAGACGCAAGGCGCACTTTTACTAAAAAAATGTTTGAATATCATTCAAAAACCATATTTCTTCTAAAATCAGCTCGATAATGGCACCAAATAAATGATTTTCACCAACCACCAGAAAAAAAAGAGAATCAATTAAATACAACAAAATACAATTAAAGCATTAAACATCGCTCAATTAGATTATTATAAATTGAACCCCAAAAATATAACACATGCTGCCAGCATGCCAGGAATAGAGAGAGAGAGAGAGAGTCCGAGAGAGACAGAAAGGGAGCGAGATTAAGAACAAAAAAAGCGATGGCTCGATACTATTGTAGCACTGGAGAAGGCACCATTTTCGACCTCCTTGAAGCCCAAAAAAAAAAAACGAAACAAAGAAAAACATTTCATAGCTGTCCAATAACAGAGGAGGATGAAGAAGGAAGTCTGAAAGACGACAAGAGAACAAAGCATTTACATGATTGTTGTCACCATGGTTAAGGTTTCCAGCTCCAAACTCATGTTCAGTAGTAGCAATATGCTTTGTTTACTTCTATTAGCATCTTGATTGAAAGGCTTCCACAAACAAAAAGAGTGGTCGAGGCCCCTTCAAGGTTTTTTTCTTTTTTTTTTCTAAATGGTCTATTATGATATATAAAGCGTGGGCTTCGTGGGCTTTGGGCCTCAGTTTCAAGCCCAAAAGCCCAAAAAAGCGCGGGCTTTAAGAATCAGCTGAGCTTGAACCATTCCAAGGCGCAAGAGGGTGGGCTTTGGGCTTTTGTGAGCCTAGACGCGCCCTGGGTGCGCTTTTTTAAACACAGTTTAGATGGCTACACAATGGGATACTATAAAGAAGTCTGGGACATCATTGAAGATGACATCAGCCAAGCTATTCTAATTCTTTTCAATAATGGGAGAATGCGTAAGCGAGCACTTTGATCACTCTTGTAGACTGCTTCTAGGGTAACTAAGTTCATGCCTATAGCACTTTGTAATATCTTAATTATCAATTCATCTCTAAAGTGCTTGCTGCTAGACTATAATTGGTCTTGCCTAACCTTATTAGTATGTACTAAAATGCGTTTGTGAAGGCTAGACTTATTTTAGATAATATAATACTAGGCCAAGAGCTATTTAAACATTATGGGAGGAAATATATTTCTCCCCAAGCTGTGATCGAGATAAATATGCAAAAAGGCTTATGATACTGTGAATTGGGGCTTCTTAAGTGTTAGTAAGTTATGGAGAAATCAATGGCAAAAGAAGAGGAAGAACACTATGTCATGGCATACCGCTGCCTTCAAAGTGATTTCAGCTTGACCGAGGTGCAAATCAAATCGGTTGATCCCTCCCCAAGGTTAACATAGTGAGCCTCTAAACACGTGTACCTGTGGCCAGGGACTTGGAACACACGGTGTATCAATTACCCAAGAAAAGGAGAGAGAGCAGTAGAAGAGGAGAAGAGAAGAGAGATGTGTTTATGTGTCTTCTGTAGCTGAAGAGAGCTAGAATTTATAGGTGCAGAAAGGCTGTTGGAGTTGAGAGAAAATAGATGGAAAAAAGGAGAGCCTCATGACTCATTCAATATAGCTGTTGAGGCCTTGTTAAACATGGCCATTTGACTGCTAAAAATAGCTTCTACTGCAGCAAAATGTGGAGAAAATCAGCTTATAATCGTGGAACAGGAATGTCAATGGACAAAAATAGAAGTTTTTTTTCTCTAAAAAAATTAGCAGATGAGGCCCAAGCCCAGCCCACGATCGCACCATGCCTAGCCCGAACTGGGTGGGTGGCGCGCGCACAAGAGGTGGTCACCCTCTCCCCACACAACTAAAAAAACTAGGTCCAATGTTATTGAACAAGTCCAAAGAGGATGGAAAAAGCACGGGGCTAGTGAAATGGCATTACACACAACATTCAATCCTCTCTTTTGACTTTTGGGTTTCCTGCGCACTTTTAAAGCTTGTTATGGCCTGTGTGTATATACCTTCTTTTTCTGTAAATACCCCTTGTTATTACTTCCGTGGTGCCCGTGGTCTAAGGAAATGGGACCCTTCATTCCCCTTACTTGTTTGTCATTTGTATGGAAATACTATCTCAAGGGTTGGAGTTAGCTATAAAGAACAAATTATTCCAGCTTCATCCCAGTGTGCGAAGGTTCAATTATGTCATCTCGTCTTTGCAGATGGCTTGCTATTGTCCTCAAGAGGTGTTTTGTCATCAATACAAGTTCTCTGCGAGTGCTTCCTGTAAGTTTGTATGATTTTAGGACTTCAACCTAATAGTGACAAGTCAGAAGTTTATTTTGGGGGAGTTCTACTAGCAGAGCAGCAAACCATACTTTCCCAAACTAGTTTTGCGGGAATCTTCCCTTTCAGGCATCTTGGATTTTCCTTAACCACTAAAGGTTATTACACTAGCTTTGCCAATCTCTTATTGATAAAATCAAGCAAAACGTTTGTTCTTGGAGTGCTCAAAAACTTTCTTATGTTGGTAGACAATTCCTGATTTAGTCTGTGCTCACTGGTTTCATTTTGTTCTGCTCTCTTGTTTTTTATTGCCTAAACACATAGTGCATACCACTGACAGCGTCCGTGCCAGCTTCTTTGGAATGATGGATTAGGCACTAGGAAAATGGCCTTGGTTGGTTGGGCTAAATTTTGTCAACCTCTGCAAATTGGTGGCTTGGGATTCAAAGAGATGCTAGCCTAGAATAAATTCCTTTGGGCTAAATGATTTGAAAATTGTTTTGCGGTGAGTCTATCTTTGTTTTGGGCCCAAACTTATATGCTTAAAAATAGGGGTATTTTCTGTTTGATACCTCATACGTTGCGTGCTTGGGAATGGAAATTGATTGTTTCCATTAAGGATGAAATCGTCACACAAGATGGGGAATTTTTATTTAGATTCTGGCTCAGCAGATGGCAAATTTTTATTTGGTGATACATTTAGCATCAACAGATGCTATGATTTATTTAGATCCAAGATGGGGAATTTTTATTGGTGGAAGTTGGTTGGGGTCGGCACAAATTCATTCTTTGGCTTACTACAAGAAACTATTTGGCTACTCTGGAGTTACCATCTAAGAGAGCCTTAGAGAGGCACTAAGGTTCAAACTGTCTGTGCTCTGAAACAGAAGCAGATCGTCTTCACCATATACTTTTTCTTGGCAATTTCTTATATTCTCTCAAGGGCACATGTTCCCATTACCCACGTGTATATATTTTTCACGCGTGTATTTGTCATATATTAATTTTTTAATATATATTTGATGATGTGGCTTTTTAGAGTATGTGCTCCCAGGAGTATGACATACATATTTGACCATTTTTAACATGTGGCGCTGACATGGCTTATAAAAATATGTACTCCTATGAGTATGATATAGGCTTTGCTTTTTCTTTGCCTCTTTTCTCATGCTATGTGGTGTGAACTGTTAACTTGGTCCAAGCAAACAAAAAGACAGTAGTTCTTTGGCCATGTTTGGTAAAGAGCTTTTTGAAGAGTTTTTTTGTCAAAAAGAGCTTTTTTGACCAAAATTAGCTTTTTGACCAAGTAAAAAAGCTAATTTAGATGTTTGGTGAAATAACTTTTTAAAAGAGCTTTTTGGGTCCAAAAAGCTAATTTGAAAAAGTTAATTCCATTAGCTTTTTGGAAGAGCTTTTTGAAGAATTAGCTTTTTGTCTCACAACTTTGTCAGAAACAGCTAATTTTACCAAACAGTTTTTCAACAAACAGTTAATTCAAACAGCTAATACAAATAGCTAATTCAAACAGCTAACAGCTAACAGCTAATACAAACAGCTAACAGCTAACAGCTAACAGCTGTTTGCCAAACAGAGCCTTTGTCCAAGAACTCAAATGGCATGCTAATAAATTTATCGGTGCCTCGTTGTCAACGAAGTGGAAGAGAACTTTGTTGCCACTGCTGTATATGAAATATGGACAAAACGCAACGGAAGAAAGTTTCACAACAAGCATAGAAGCTGGAAGGCATGGTCACTCATATTCAGTAGGTAGCTTCCTTGAGAGCTAGTAGTTTTGTGCTTGATTGGGGAGATCTAGTGATGTATTGAACTAGCTGGTACTTAATCTCATCTTGGGAAATTCATTATTAATTATTTTCTGTTTTCCCACAAAAAAAAAAAGAACAGTTTCACTCTCTGAATTGATGGCATAGTTTTAACACATGTGGATTGGTGACACTTGACACGTGCAACGATAAATAAGTTCTCATGTCATCAAATTGGTTATTGTCAAAATCTAAATAACTCAATGGTGAAACAGACAAACTAAACAATATAAAGTCTAAGATGTGATTATCTGATAGCTATACCAATTTTGTGTACATGTGCATGGTAGTGTTAGGAAAAATGGAGAAAAATATATCATCTATATGTGATAGTTAAGCTACCAACTATCAAGTTATCAAATTGATTAGTCAATATATATACAACTCGGTAGTAGTATTAGTTGATTAAGATGATAAATATTAGGTTTTAAAGTGGAGATTACTGTCATCTAATATTTAAAAACTTGCATGGGAGCAGTATGATTCAAATAGTTTACATGATATATATATATATATATATATATATAAGAGCACTCACAGCTATTTGAAAAAAATGAAACGCATGCCCGCCTATGCCACTTGTCCAAATCTTATGAAAGGAACAGAAAATTGGCACGTGTGGTGGAACGTTGCCCAATTCCACCACGCGAGCCTAACTTTTTTATTTTTTAATATATTTTTGCCTTTTACTTTTTTTTTGTTAATATATAATTTTTATATGATTAATAAAAAGGGTTGTGTGTTATGGGATGAGTTCATGATAAATATTTTTATTGGATAATTCAAATTGGGGTTTCATATGTCGGAGAAGTGATGAAATACAAGTTCCAAAAAATTGAAACTTTTACTAATGTAGCAAGTTTGAGTTCCAAAAAATGGAACTATGATTGGAAATGCTCTACAAGTTGAGCATATGTTCTTGCGCTACATATCTCTCTAACTTATATAAATTGATAAACTTTTATTCTTTTTTGGATTCAATTTCTGGGATTTATAAGTAGGGTCATTAGCATAATAAATTGCATCACCCCCCCCCCCCCCCCCAAAAAAAAACCTTGGATACATTGTAGGTAGTACCATCTTACAAAATAGAAAAAATCAATCATATTTTTTCCTTTTAATTCAAGAAAGTTTCCGCACATAAAGATTAATGAGCATCACGACCACTCATGGATAAATTTGCAATCCGAATATGCATGCCAACGATCCTGTTACCATCATTTTAGTTTTGTGAATATGTAAATATTATAATTATTTTTTTTTTCAGCATTCACTAAGCCAATCAATATTTTCCCAAGTAACGTAAAGATCGAAAACAAGCTTTCGAATGAAGCCAGGGAATCCTAGTATTCTGAGGAGTTTTTTTTTTGAAAAAAAAAAAAAACTCCAACATACAGTGATTTTGATGTTGATATGCATAATTTAGCATTTGAATTACTCTTCTCACTCACGTAGGTTCGACAAAAATGACCGTGCGTTAGCGTACTACAAGCCACACAAAGCAATCTTCAATTTTAAGATTGTTTCCATAAGAATGTACATTGTAATGGAAGAACAAGCATCTAAATTCCTAAAACTCTAGAAATATCACTTGTTGTTCTTAAAAATTTTCTGGCCTAGTAAGATAATTTAATTTAAGTAAGGGTTAATATTTTATGGGGACCATTCTAGTGAGAAGTACAAGAAGTGGAAAGTATAAAGTGGAGAGAGAGAAGAAAAATTTTCTTATACTTGTAGTAAGATTTGAACCAGCTTACCTTATGTGAAAGATTAATTTCGTCATATTACATCATCCCTTTAATCATTATCTTATTTTTTAAACTTTACGGTATACAAGAATCTCACTTCATGATAGGACAATTTAGTGAGGCTTAATTGGAGGGGTTGAGCGATAAAAATTGGGCCTCAACTTGTAAGGATACAGGCACAAGAATATGATTAGCAACTCTTGAAATTTTACATCAAAAATTGTGGGTTTCATTTGTTTTGATATTAATTTTCATGATGGAAAAGCACATTGATAGCTTGAATTGTTATATAAGGGAGCTTTTAATCTCCATATGGTTTGACTTGTTAGCTAATGCTTAGCAATTTGCATTGTTCTATAAGGGAGCTTTTAAGTTGTGTGCTACTATAAATAGGGGTGCATGCATATCAAGGAATGAGATACACAACTGAGCAACAAATAACATCCCCTAGATCTAACCATCTCTCTGCCCCCTCCCTCATATAACTTAGCCATCTTTGAGGTTCGGGTTTTGGAGCATGGATTATTGGTGACTCTTGTAGCCACCTAAATTGTGGATAGCAGCCAGCAGACACAAAATCCATTCAAACTTCCACATCAAGGTAAATCTCTAATTGCCTTCAAGTAGAAAATGAATAATAAGAACCCCCCCCCCCCCAAGAATAGAAGACGAAAATTGGGCACCACAAGGATAAACTATGGTATAGTTTTACCTACTGATAACGTAGTGATATCATCGTTTTTGCAGGTTAGAAGAACATGCAGATGCAGGTCATGGATCACAATTTAAAAGAGACTCTTCTTTATATCTTTCGATATCAGGCAAGAAAGAATGGAAACCCTTTTGCTTTCTTTCGTTCTTTCTTTCTTTGCTCCTTTTTTTTGTGAGGCCATGGTGGAAATAATTCAGCTTAAAACAATGTTAAGAGAAATAATACAATTAGGATTAGGGTTAACCAATTGGATCATTAGGATTAGGGTTAAGACTAGTTAACCCCGTTTATCATTCAATTGGATTGGATTGACATGGCCCAGTAGACCCTAGATTAGCTTTTGTCTATGTTCCCAAAATAAACACTTCAACAAAAATACTAGCAGAGTATATAGTCATTTTTTATATAGAGCATTTCCTCATATAAAAAGAATGGTATATAAATTAATTAAAGTCATTCATATCACATTGGTCCCAGCAAAAGGCCCGCTATGAAGCCCATTTCATTAAAAAATAGCCTTAAAGAAATAATAGAAATACAGTGGAGGCCGATCATTCTAATTCTACGGTTCATTGCCTCCTTTCTACTATTCTGCTCATCGCCTTCTCATCCTCCCGCCGCAAAACGCGAAAATTGCTCCCGGTCATCATTGCATCTCTCTCTCTCTCTCTCATCGTGTGTGGCCTTCATCGTCATAATTCATATGGATCTGAATGTTTCGAAATTCATGGTTGCCTGAAAATAAACATTGTTGGATCTGAGTCGAGGCTCCGCCTTCATCTGTCTGATTGCTCCAACCTCGGTGGTGCAAGTCTGAGACCGGTTATCTTTAAGATCAACCAAAAAATGCGGGTTCACTGTTTTATATTGCCGGTTCCTCTGAACGGTTTGTTTGATTTGACCGCATTTTCACCGGTTATTGACCGGTTCACATGATTAACGGGTTGACGTGTGTGTCCGCACCGGACCCGATTTCCGGTTCACCGAGTTGATCGGCTGGTCTAGTCCAATTTTTGTAACACTGGCTTAAAGAAGCCAAGGGTCAAAATAAAACTATCACCTGCTTCTCTACCAAAGCTAAAATGAACTCTACCAATGCAGACGAATATACAAAAAGTTTTACTCACAAGATGTAGATGTGGGTCAGGTGATATCATGCTGAGGAGTTCATTCTTCGTCCATTTGAATTTTGGAGGATGCATTATGCTAAGAGGTGTAGTACAAATTGGCCTTCGGGACTAGATTCCTTGAATCATAACCCATTTACACAACTCTCCTTGTACTTGTTAACTTCATTACTTTGTTGACTTCATTACATCTAAACTTAAATTAGCACTTATGGATCCAATTTATAATCTATTCGTTTCAACATTTAGAATTAGTGATTATCGGTTAATAACGATTTATTAGCGGTTATCAGTGGTTATAAATAGTGGTTAGCAGTTATTAGCGTTTCTTAGCGTTAACCAACGATTACAAATAACATTTAGACATAGTAGATGATAATTAATCAACGTTACTGTTGATTATCAGCAATTACCATTAGTGATTAGCGGTTAGTATTGTTTGTGAGCGTCAGGAACGATTAGCGGTCACCAAACACTTTCTAAATGTTGAAACGAACAAGCTCCTAGTAGTTTAGCATCACTAATCTCTCTCTCAATATAATATATATCTTCGCTTACTTAAATTCATTGTGCTTAGGGGTTGAACTAGAGTTGGGTAACAGGTCGATTCGGGTCAACCCTTAATAAGCAGGTCAATTTCGTGTGAACTTTGAAAATAGTTTAGATTTGCTCAAAATTGAAAAATAACATGTTTTCTAGCTAAACGGTCAAATCATGTTGAATTCATACTAAAATAAGTTCGGTTAGTGTTGGGTTCAGACTTCTCTCAGTAACTCTAGGTTGAATCCTAAACCGATAGTAGCTAACCTAAATTGATAGAAGCTTTTCGAGTATATTGAAATTTCATTGCTTTAGACCATATTAGGATCTAGGGTTTGGTGGATGATGCCCCAGCAACCTTTGGATTATAAATACTGATAAAATGACCCCCTCAATAGCAAATAATTTTTAAAATTTTGCTATAATAATAAGCCAAATTAGCTCAAATAAGTGATCGCAACTAATAAAACTCTTTGAAAATTCCTGTTGTTCCCTATCTATTTTCAAACATCACTTTTGACACCATGACTTTAATTATTTTGACTATCTTGTTTGTTTTTGTTTTAGTTGTTCAATGTGATTAGGTTAAGAACTTGTTCTCTAAGAACCATTATTTCTTATAATTTACACTTCTATGCATTTTTGCATTTTTATTTGTTGCAAACTTTTGATCCAAATATCCAGAGATGACTTCACACCTATAATTTTCTAGTAATTTCACCCTCATAGAATAAAGTTCGACAGTATTTTGTAGTTTTCTTCAAATTCCATATCACTAGTCCCTATAAGTTTTCAATGGCAAAGTTGTACGACACCTTTCAGTAGCACACGGTAGAGCACGTCCAATGTGTCGGCACTCATGAACAAACTGTGTCACAGTATATCACATGCAGAGAGAGAAGGGCGGCGCCAGGGTATATCTGATGGATCTACTGTGGTACAAGTGCATTTAAGTATCCGAATCAAATTTAAACTACCTATTCCAACTTGAAATCTAAAATTTTGTCCCTTTCTAGCAGCATACGTAGACTACACATGGACTAAGAGTTGCTTGTTTGGATTTCGTCTTCTTTGGTAAGATAACCCAACTAAGAGTCACACTATACCAGAACTTGCGGGAGTTGCCTGTTTGAACTTTTTATTCACTTTTGTTTGGTGAGTCTTGGAGTCCCATTTTCCAGGAGAATAACACTTGGAAAACTGCAAAGAGACTCATTCATACAACATACGTGGATAACACATGAGCTAAGAGGTGCTTATTTGGACTCCATGTTCTCTCTCTTTGGTAAGATAACCCAACTTATGGTCTATTCTTCTTATTGGGATATTGGGGTTGGTAAATAATGATTTTTTTTTGGAATGATTGATAGGAGTTGACTAAGGTCATGAAAAATTGGAAAAAGTTGGTATAAGTTAGTAAAAGTTAGAGAATGCTGATAAATGTAAATATAGCGTACATTTCTTCCTAAGAAATTTTGAAACAGATTGATAAAAGTTAGTCAAAGCTTGTTGAAGTTGATTGAAGCTAGAAAGAATTGAAAATTCTTTGTTAGAATTGATAGGAATTAGTTGAAGTTGATAAAAGAGAATTTACCAATAAAACGACCATGCCCTAAGAGTCACATTTCTCACGAGAATACCACCTGCAGAAACAGTGTAGAATAGAAAAGCCTTTGGGGATCTTAGTGGGATCCAAAACTAGATATCCCTTATGGAAGGTGACATTCCATTAGATTGCCCCTTGGACGATTGACTATTTCAGAATAGGAAACATTGGTCTGTATCGGTTTTGTTCCCTTGCAAGTTGTAGATGGTTTGCGATGAGCTGGAATTGGCGAGTAGCATATCCTTAGCAACCCAGTGATCCAAAATCTCCTCTCATAAAATTAAAAGAAAAGACATTATGTCTATCAAATAAGAAAATTACAGATACAATTTTACCGTTCGAATTATTACAACAAGACCAAATGAAGACCTACGCCAAATAGACAACCAAGCAGCCATCTGGCCTAATAAAGCACTCCGAAAACTTCCAGTTATGTCACAGCACAATAAATGGGGAGTCAAGTTCCTGGACGATCGACTGGACAGAAGATGCCCCTGAATATACACCAAACTCTTCAATTTCGTATCCTACAGCAGAGTACATTGCTCGAGGGCCAGAGCTGAAACTGGACCACTCGTTTTGCTATTCAAATTGCCCAAGTGTATCAGCCTGTTCTTTGCTGGCTGCATATTTTTACACCACATCAAGCTTCCCAGAGCAGAACAGTTTTATCAACCAACCAACCAGCCTAGACATCAGAAGAACCAGACTACTAGATCTTGAATTTACTTTAGCCAAGCAAGTCCTTGAACAGGTTCGGATTTTGGGTAGTGGGGTTCACACCCATCTGCCTCACCAAGGAATCCTTCTGCAGTGCAGCCTTAAGGTTAGGACCCTTTACTCCTTCTGATGAGGAGGCAACAGCACTACTGTCATGCCCGTTCTTATCTGCAGCATTTGGTGACCCAAATAAAAGGTCAACATCTTTGTTGAGATCTATGGGACCACTCTGCCCATCTGTTGTAATGTCTCCATAAAGCTCCATAATATCAGGCCGTCTGGCGGAGTTTGTGGAGCTTGACTCACTTGCATTTGATACATTTTGACCTGGTTCTAGAAGCCCTTCCAATTGCTGGAAAGGATCAATTACAGATGAAGAATTGCTGCTATTATCATGGGGTTCACCCAAATCAAGCAGGTCAGGTGGAGGAGGTGGTGTTGTTACTGTCACAGACTTGGTTTCTTGAGATTTATGGATGACATGGGTGGCTGCTTTTGCAGGTTTATGACTAGGAGGCGGCCTCTTTTCTGTTTTTGAGATACCACCAAAGAGAGAAGCAGCAAGCTTTTGTTTTTCTGGATCAACGTGCACCTTCTTGTTGTCATAAATGCTATCGCGTGTTTTCGAGCTCAAACTGCCTGCTCCATCATGCTGGGAGACACCATTAATTGGACTCTGAGAGGAAGAAGCTGAGGTCAAAGCTGTTGAAGAGTAGCTTGGCTTTCCCCATTTCTTTTGGACCCCATCAAGCCGTAGCTTGATTTCTGTAGACCCAGCATCTACTGCTGATCCCACTGATGGAGATTGCCGGATCTCCCTGGTATATGATGGCTCAGGAACAGGGACTAGTTCAGTTGAAGGAACAAGTGAAACAGGGGTAGGCTTGGACTGTGGTACAGGCTTCGGAAGTTCATAGGCCTCAAACCTAAGTCCATGACTGGATTGTTCATGGTGACCTTGACTTCTGAAGTTGTTGATACTCGGGATCCCAGCACGCATATCTTCAGGAATATAGGGTTGAGCCCCTTTCTCCAGCGACTGCTGCACATAACTATTGAGGAATGAAAGGTCCTTGTCAACCTGCAAGTTAACGAAAAGTGATAATCTCTTCCAGAAGTAAACAAGGACAATGACCAGAATAATAAAATGAAGATCTTCAATTTAAGAATTAACAAAAAGAGACATGGATGCGTCATTAACTTTCCAAGCAGCAGCCAAAGGTATCATAGAGCAATTTTTGAAGCTTTCAATTATGATTAAAGCAAAATATCTCCTCGTACTTTTATTATTGAGTAGTACGAAATAAAAAATCTAGGATCTAACAGAGACAGCATCTACAGTTCAACTGTAGGGCAAAACTGCATACAACCCCCCCCCCAAAAAAAACAAAAAAAACAAAACAAAAAAAAGGAAAGAAAACATCTGCCTTGCAAGACTGGGACATTGGCTTGGTTTGGTAACTTCAGGCACAGATCTGGATAATGACCAAGGCAGAGTTTAAAATGCAAAAAATCAATGTCAGAAAACTGTCCGGCCTGGACAAGTAACTAAGACACACACATCCCGACAAATACACTGTTGTTGCTCCTCTTAACTTCACATGCAACCGAAAGTAAAAATGATCTGCACATCATAATACAAGGAAATTCTGATACGATCAGCACCAGAAAACACAAAACCTCCATGCTTCACCAGATAAACTGGTAAGCAGTCAGACAAGATGCCTACTCCTGCAGCTTCCAACCACACTTTTCTAAGAACTAGCTAAGGCCAATCTGCAAATGAAACTGTGCTCTTTTTCAGAATACTACACTCCAATAAGATGTATTGCCCGTGCCAAGCAACCAAGCACCCCAGGAATAAAATCAAGCCCAATCTACTAGTAGTTTCACTGATCATTACGAGCTCCAGAATCCATACAATTGATAAACAGATTATTATTTTTTGTTTTTTTTGGGGGGGGGGGGGGGCCACACCCTCCATGTGAGAAAAAGATTGAATACCTGTTCTATTTAACTGCAGGTTCCGACAAACATAATATGCAAAGAAAAAGAAAGGTAAAATAGGAATGCACCAATTGATCACTATTTCAAGCAAAAAAGCTAGAATGTAACCTCAACATCTTCGCAGCTGGCATCAAATGGCAATATATTTTCAACAGACTGAGAATCCAAACCAAGGACAGCTTGAAGTTCATACGCACGCTGCTGCAGATCTGTTGAGTGGGATGCTGATAGTTGTTCAATCAATGATTGACACTGAGAGGCATGAAAAAAAATTGGAAAATAAAACAAGTTATCGTGGTGAAAGTTTATCCTGCAGAGTCTAAATTCAATGACTGCCAACTATGTAACTAGTGAGATAAACAGCAATGGATTCAAATGTGTATCAACATGACTACAGAAGATATAATAGCAAGAGGATAACAGGATATGTGCAGAATGGTGGAAATGTGGAATGTACTTTAAGTCTATACGCACACATGCGCATGCCCGCATGCACACACACCCCTGCACCCACGTGCACGTGCACACACAGCTTACAAAGTTTGGCTAACCAATGGCTAATAATGGCTCTCTAGAATTTGGGCCAAATGTAAAAGCACATTCAATAACCAAACTTTTCACTCTTTCCAGTTCCTTGCACAGTGGCTTACAAATTGACTTGAAAGCTGCTCAAAGAATTTTTTCTTTGGGCTCATTGAGATGACTTCAAATATGTGATGAAATGGGATATGTCAACAGCCTAATCCAAGGGTTCTGTAGGTGGTAGAGCTGAACACTTAGAGATACTACTTTTGATTATACTCTCCTATGTAAGTGGTTAAGGAGGCGTATGAGTAAGAGGACGAGCTCAAGAAATCGGTTGGTGTCAAACACAAGGAGAGGGCAGAGTAGACCAAAATGCATAGGTGGTGTAAGTCTGTGGATGCACATCACAGAGGCTGGGAAAATTTTCTTCACCATATTTCATTTGAGTTTGGAGATGGCTAATCAATCTACTTCTAGCACAAGTGATGGGGCCACATTCCTCTACACGACCTTCTCCCCTCTTTTATGCACTTGAAAAGACTTTTGGTTTAAGGATTTCATCTCCTACTTTATCGTGATGCATTCTTCAACGATTACTGCCTCTTAGGCAAGCTGGATGGTTCTATGTAAGCAGCTCTCCTGACATGGCTAGATGCAATCTTAGCTCTTAGTTCAGAGTCAAATCTCACTTAGAAGAGCTTTTGACCTCTCTGGTCACTTCCTGCCAACTCTTTCTACGCTCATATAATGAGCTCCTTTCGAATCTTATTTGGAAGTCTTATCCTATGAAGGTATCTTCTTTTTGTCTGGGAGTCAACTGAGGCCGTGAACAACACCGTAACAACTGATAACTTCGTTTTTCAGGGGGAGGGGGAGGAGGGGGGGAGGGCGCTTGATCAATTGCTGATATCGTATTTCATGCATGAGGGATTTGGAATCCATTCATCACCGTCTACTCCCTGCCCATTTATTAGAGCACTCTAACAGCTGGCCTTAGATTGTTAGGGTTCCTGGGTTGTTAGCTTAAACAATCAGCCATGTAGCGGCTTGAGAAGGCTCTTTCCAAAGAGAAAATAAACAGAAAGCCATTAGGGCAATCACTCATGCTACCTTTTTGGACTACTACGAAGTCTATGATAGAGAGAAATAGAAGACTGTTTAAACACCTCTTGAAAGCATAGACAAAAAATGGATTAAGACTTATGTATTGTTAGGACATAGAGGAGTCCTCTTTGAGTTAATGCTACAAATCCACTTCTTCCAATATATCTAATACGATAATTTTTCTTTACCCTAAAAGAAAAGAAAAAAGAAATGATACGAGTCATACAACTCAATTGACTTGACTAAAGAAAAATGTACTGTGTCTCCAAAACTATATCATTTTCCCCAAAAGTAAAGATACAGTGCCCCACGCTACTTGGATTAGAGAGACAAGATTGCACACAACTTGCTACTCAATGCCCACCAGTCAAGGAATCGCACTGGTTGCAGTCACTTTTGTAGCATTGAGAGAACGACGAACACAAAAGTCGGGATTCAGAACACTCATAATATTGTAGGATTCCGACTCTTCCTGGAATTAGCTAAATAGAACAAGTGACCTTTTTTCTAGGATCAAAGACAACTATAAATTACAATTAGGGATGCTAAAATGCGAACACAGCCATGATATGGCTAGCCTATTGGGAGGGAGCTTAACATCCACACGAGGAAGTTGGGTTTCCACAAGACACATGAACATTTTGCCTCCACTTTACCCCTCCCTTTCACATCCTCCCCCCACAACAACAATACCAGATCTAGATGGGGCCACAAACCCTCCCTAAAACAATAAAAAAAGAGGAAAGAAAAAATAATGAATAAAAACTTTGTTAATACAAATCAGTCATACTTGATATCCAGGTAAAAAAATAATTGGGTACATTTTTACAAGGTGACTACCTCTGGAAGCATACCCACTGGTCTCCCGGCTGCTATTTCAAAGGCATATATCTTCATAAGAGCCGTAACTGCATATGCCTTCAAAAATGGAAGGGAAAGCATAAATAACAAAATAGCTGCAGTTAAAGAAAATTCAAATCAACCACAACAGTCATTCCAATAAATCAGAATTTCCATGCGTGGCTTGACACTGCTCTTCAGTTTGCTTCTTTTAGGTTAAACCCTTCTATTATTTTTCTCTTTCCTTTCATGGCAGGTAAGGGAAAGTGCAAAATGCATAGCACTATAGCACATCATCAACAGCAGCCAAAGATACCATCAAGTGCACATTAGCATGTGCATATTGTTGCAATATTGCTGACCTTGGCAGCACATCAAGCATATTTTTCACTTATGTTCATTTACTGACGTATATTGATGCTATAGCATATTTATTAGCAAAGGATTTTTGGCACACAGTGGCACAAGCAATCCAAAATGAGAGGATTTGATAGCTTAAACCTTAAATTGAGCAGACTTCACCTAATAAAATAAAACAAGACAAATGATAAAAAAACTAAAGCCTGAAAACTACCTTAACTGTGTCATCTGTTGAATAGGCCTCCGCCACATCACACAGCTTTCCCGTTATGTATGAAGCAGAATATTTCCCATATGCAGTTCCATATTCCCCCAACACCCAACAAATAACCTGACCATCAATGAATATAAAGAATTAGAATGTCATTTCCCTGGGGAAGATTTAACAGCTAACATAAGCTTGCAGAAAATAGAAAGGAAGGTTCAAGCAAATTCCCGAGTGAACCGGTGACCGCATGAGGAAAAAGTGTGCAACTTTCATAATCACAGTTTTTGTGTTCAGCAAATGGCAATGCCAAGAGTACTCATATGGTCAATTGTGTTGACCATTTCCAACAAGAACAGATTTGAAAACTATTAAATATTTTGTCATATGAAGGATATGATTCCTTAAATAAAAAGTCAAAATCTCAAAATGCAGTAGTGTTCAACCAGGTTATGTTCAGAGATTTTTTTTTGGGGGGGGGGGGGGGGGGGGCGGGAGGGCAAGCTTATTGGCCTTAGTGTTGCATCATGATATCATCATTCAAATTCTCCAAAACAAAGATAAATAAACTAGACACGTTCAAGAATGAGCACAAGAGCAGAGGGGTGGACCTATTGCGACATTTCCAGTTCCTGCGCAACTGTTGAACAAAAAATTTGTTTAAATTTTTATGTACAATTGGTTAAAATTTTTGAGTTGATACCCGTAAGGCCATCCCGCCATAATTGATACTCATCAAATTTCAGAAGGTTCAAAAATGGGAAACCTTGTACAAAGTTTCTGCATCCATAACTGACGGGATTTCGGGTATCCTGTGTAAACTTGGCATTGAGAAGGCTTATGATCATGTCTCTTGGAGTTTCCTTTCAACTATTCTTGAGAAAATTGGCTTTCCTAACAAGTGGAGGAAATGGATCTCTTTTTGTATTTCCATTGTGCGTTTCTCTATCTTGATTAATGGTGAAGCATCTGGTTTTTTCTCAAGTTCAAGACGTCTAAGGCAAGGTGACCCTTTGTCGCCTTTATTGTTCATTTTGGTTATGGAGACTCTCAGTAAGTTAGTGATTAAGGCAGGTGAGGAGGGTTTCTTGAATGGCTTTCATATTAGTAACCCTCATTCCGAGGGTTTGTTGATTTCCCATTTGCTCTTTGCCGACGATATCCTTGTTTTTTGCAAGCCGGACGAGAGTAATTTGGGTTACTTAAGGTGCATCCTTCTGCTTTTTGAAGCTATGTCTTGGCTAAGGGTCAACCTTTCCAAAAGTGCACTCATTCCCGTTGGTGAGGTGGCTAATGTTCATGTTTTGGCCCATTTCTTTGGATGTGGACTGTGGAGTTGATAATTTGGCTTCTTCTTACCTTGGTCTTCCTCTTGGTGCTCCTTATAAGAGCATAGATGTTTGGGACCTAGTTGTTGAGAGGTTCCATAAGAGATTGGCAGGCTGGAAGTCTAAGTTTTTCTCTAGAGGGGGTAGATTGACCCTTTTGAAAAGTACTTTGTGTAGTATACCTATCTACTTCATGTCTTGATTCACCATCCCAACTAGCATTAATACTCAGTTAGAGAAAATCATGAGAGATTTTCTTTGGAATTCTAATGATAATGGTAATGGTCACCATTGGGTCAATTGGAACGAAGTATGTCGTCCTAAACAAGAGGGAGGACTTGGCATAAGACATCTCCGTGTTATGAACGATGCTTTAAAGACCAAATGGTTGTGGAGGTTTGCAAAGGAGGATGATGCTATGTGGAAAAACGTGATGGAAAAATATGGGATCGATGAGTTGGGTTGGTGGAGTAGAAAGAGTTCTTATTCTCATGGTGTTGGTTATTGGAAATCTATCTTAACAAGTCTTGAGCGTTTCAAATCTTTAGTGCATTTTGAGGTGAAGGATGGCTCAAAGGTGTTATTTTGGCATGATGTTTGGTATGGGGATTGACCTTTAAAGACTCTTTTTCCCGATCTTTTTAGGATTGCTCGTTTGAAGTACGCCACGGTACAAGAAGTTGTTTGTTGGAATGGTGACATTAGCCATTGGAAATTGACTTTTGTGAGGAATCTTAATGATTGAGAAGAGGGCAGTATTTGTAGTTTGTTAGCCGTACTTGGTGGCAGAGAGGTTCTGTATCAATGCAAGGACGAGATTGTGTGACCACTAAACTCTAAGGGATCCTTTAGCACAAAGAGTTTTTGTTCCACACATTTTGATGGCTTGGATAGTCGTGATTTTGCTGCCAAGTCCATTTGAAAGTCTAAAGTTCCCACAAAAGTGTGTTTCTTTGCTTGGACAGCCACCTTAGGCAAGATCCCTACAGATGACATCCTTAAAAGAAGAAATTTTAGAGGTCCAAATAGATGCTCCATGCATTTGGATAAAGAAAACTGTGGATCATCTCCTTGTACATTGTCGGTGGGTTTCTTTACTTTGGTACTTAGCTCTCTCTCTTATGGGTATTAGTTGGGTTCAACTTTCTAATGTGAGAGATGTGATAGTGGCTTGGAGGAGAAGGATGAAGAAAAGTTGGGTCCTTGGAGTTTGGAACATGGTTCCTTTGGCTATTTGGTGGGCTTCGTGGAAGGAGAGAAATTGTCGTATTTTTTAGAACAAAATCTTGTCGTTGCAAGATTTTAAGCTCTTTTTTTTGAGGTGGTTGTATTGTTGGAGTGTTGGGCTTAGTGGTAACAAAAATTTAAATTTTTTGGCTTTTGTCGATTACATTATGGATGAGAGCTTAAGGGCATAATATTTTTGTATTTGCCCCCTCTTGTAAATGGATGACATCCCCTTGGTGTCCATTTAATATACCTCTTGATTACTTACCCAAAAAAAAAATTAAGCATAAACAAATGAGAAATACAAAACTTACTTGAAGGAATGTAGATGGCAGCTTTGGCTCAACAACAATGCGCAAATACGACTCAACCTGCACATGCAAAATAGACGCAATGACAATAATGAGATGCCACTCACATCCTCAAATATTAAAGCAACAAAAGTGCGTCTTACAATAAATACAAGCACCTTTTCCGTATATATTTGGTCATTTCAAATGACAAACTTTCAGTGTAACAACCAACCATTTCATATAACAAACTTACAACGTAAGAAACCCAATTTTGTAATATTATTATCATTTCAAAGTAGCCATAATTACATTATGTGCATGAATGGCGTAGATAGTTCACACTAGTCGTATATTGGTTTTGGATCTAGAAATGGTGAATGAAATCACATTTTTGCCTGCGTTCTAAAGCATAAATAGTTCCCTTGAATTTACGCAATTATATCGACTTTCGGATATGTTCATTCGACTCCTAAAATAAGTGTTGCTTATTGAGAAAAATAAATTATATCCAATCAGTTATCCAATTTGGCATCTTTGTAATTTTTTTTGCTGCAAATAGGAACTATAATTATCTTTCAGTTTATACCTTCCACGATAAATTCAAAGGAATATCTCCGAACTTATCCTCCCAATCTAGCCAGCTAAAGGGATTAACATCCTCCAAAATTACCCCACTTACCCGCGTCCTTTTAACGTGTACTCATCATTCAAGGAGATCCCGAGGAAGCTACCATCTACTAATACTAGCTCGCACACGTGTATACACCAATAGATAATTAACCGATACAATTATTATCAATGATTGAGTTTACTTTCTTATCGATATTCAACATACAAGTGGAACCCGTTCATTCCTTCATTAACGCTCCCCAATATCATGTTAAATCATGGATGAAATGACAAGCACATCTTTTTAATAGGGGGGGGGAAAATCATTGCAGACATGAAAAGGGGCTGATAAGAGGCATATGTCCAACAGAGAGACCACAAAATGCACAAAGAGACTATCAAACAAATCAAGATTCAAGAACTCCAAAACAGGAAGAGCAAAGTCTTCCTTCTCCCAAAACTAAAGGGACATGAACAATGCACCATCGGTGCATACTTCTGCAATCATGAAGAATCGACGACCCCCACCCCCTCCCCCTCTCTATCCCCAAAAATAACAAGGGTTATTAGATGGTGGGAGGAATAACACTAGTGAGCTCAAGTTCAACTTTTGCCAAAAACAGCCAAATGGCCGTGAATGATAGATCTATCTGCCACCCATGAAATTCTCAGACCCTAGGCCTGAAAGTCCTATCTTAGAAAGCTATTACATTTAAAGCATATTAGGACATGGTGGAAAAATTCAGTGTAGGATTCACATTCCATCTGATCATGTTAGGTAAAAAGACCCTCAAAACAAGTCATTGAGCGATTAAACTTGCTGTTAAAAGCTTATCTGGAAACTATTACCAAGAGAGCATAATATACAAAATCAGGAGACTGATGCAAGAGTCAAATGCCCGCCCCAAAATATCCAGAAATGGAGGCACCCCTGTCCACAACAAGAGCTAAAAGAGAAAGGAAAAATTCTCTGAATGGAGCATGATCACTAATGCCAGTAGTCATCTCAAAAACAGATAGAGATCCCACTGCTTAAGTTTGACTCCATGAGGCATATGTGTATTTAACTACCATCACGTGGTGATGCGCTCCTAAGGCTCAGTCCGTACGAAGTATCTGGTCTGCCATGGTCCAAACAAAGCCCTCTTCACCACATTTGATGCCAGTGACTAGTGAGTGACCGACAGAATTGAAATGTGGCCATTCTACAACAAAACGGCTGCATCAGAAAGGTATTGGAGCTGCACAGATTGCATGTCGGTGTACCATGACCGAAACGGCATTGAATCCTTAGTGACTTCCCCCCAACCTAGTCATTTACATTCATAAATCTCTTAACCACTTGCCAAGAAAAGTTTGATTGAAAAGCTGAAACTTGACAATATTCCAAATTACACAATGATAATTTAAATTATTCATAAAAGAACCAAAGAAAGGCTTCCAAATTGTACGCCAACAAGGTATCGAAAAGAGAGACGCAAGCAGGAGACACTAGAAAGAAACTCCTCCATAAGAGTCAATCTTCCACCCTTGGTTAAATACTTGGATTTCGAACAAGAAATCTCTTCTCATAATTTTCACTTGTTCTCCAAACTGATTCTAAATTCAGGCTAATGGAATGGAAGAATCAAATAAGAGGTGAGAAGGGATCCAAAATCCTAAGATACTGAGCAGGATATTTCAATTTCTACTACAGGCAGGATATAACTTATTCATAGTTCAACTTTACACCCAACTTCAAGCTCAAATCAATGAAATAAACACAGTTTTATCATTTGCTCACAGTCAGTTACAGAGAAGACAATCAGCAGATATAGAATTCTATCATCGCACCCACAAACTAGAGGAAAGATGATCTTCAGTAACACAACAAAATATTGTGTCAAGAAGCAAATGGGCCTCAAAATGGTAGAGGCCTCTCAGACTGAAGAAGCAACACAAATGAGAACTGTTTAGCAAGAATCACATTTGGGACATCTAACCGATCCATCTCTCTCCACCTGTTCTCAGCACATATGCAAGGAACTCCAAATTGACTTGACAATTTGCCTTCTCAATATCTCATTTATCAAAAATTTCCTTCAACGCAATTCTAGAATGAAACAACTTATTTTGCTATATACAGAATGCCCAAATAAAAAGCCCTAATTAGGGCACTTTGATTTTGGACATAAGAACTCCCACCTCTCCACCCCATCCAACTCCGCCCCCTTCCTCCCCCCCCCCCCCAAAAAAAAGGAAAAGAAAGAGAGAGATAGAAAACCTCAAAATCCAAGCATCTACATTTGAAAACATCTCATAAAGACATATTCGCCATCTCGAAGTCTACTAGCATACTAATTGCTCCAAAGAAGGTATAGTCCCTGATTTGTAAGGGCAAGGGCAATGACCATGCATTCAAAATGGCCACAAACTTCTGGAAGACATATTCGCCATCTCGAGGTCTATTAGCATACTAATTGCTTCAAAGAAGGTATAGTCACATTATACAGCCTAGAAGCCCCCTCGCAATAACACTCCTGAAGGGCTCTAGTGATTTCCTCTTTAGTTAGCAAGGCTTAACATCTTCCCTTCCAAACTCTAATAGCAAAAGCAGCAAGACATGTCCTCTTTGTGGCTACAAGATTCCACCAGAAAGAAGCAATGAGGGCCTTCAATAGCCAACTACATTTCTTCAATGAAATCCAATCAAGCCCCATCAATGCCAAATGAAAACATGAAATTAAGCGTCCTATAAGGATAGGCTGATTGCTGGATGTATAATTGTATATCATGTTACAATCACTTTCCCTAAGACACAAAGCTCTTAACTTCTCTCTCTAATATGTCCATCAACATAAACCTCGCTTAGTCGCTTTCACTTCCATAGTCTTTATTATCTTTAGATCCACAAACTCTTCCTTCACATGAAAGATTTGACATTACTCATCAAATTATATTTTGCACCTTAAAACCACTGAAGCTATCTTTGTTCCACTTATTTAGCTCTTCCATCACATTTTGTGTTTCTCAGCAGCATAAAGCCCGCAAAGCCTTCAACTTCTACCACTTCCCACCATCCCTCATCTAGGCTAGTAAATCCATGAGCCCCTAAGTCTAACCACATATCCTCAAGCTTGACATGACTCCTTTGTCCTCCAACTTGGTCAAGTCAAGGCATAAGAAAATGATATAACACAAGCAGGAAACTGTCATCCTATCTAAAAGAAAGTGACAACTCCACTCTCAGACCCAATGCGGTCTCTCTATAGTTGATGAAATCGTAAAACTCAACCATAATATTAGAAGGACCAACCCCAAAACTTCTTTCTTGCTGAAGAATAATCTCATTGAAGCAAGTGACCCCTATGTACCAAGGACCCGCCACCTGTCTCAAATTTTGAGAACCTACTCCTACATCCACAACTCATCAACTCAAGATTATAGACCATAGACACAAAGCAAGCAAGCAAATTTTCACCACAAGAGGACAAACAGATGCAACACCATCCCAGCACATAAGAACGCAAGCATCTATCCTTGAGAAAGTCAAAATCAACTTACAAACAATTCCATAAGCTATGAAAGACAAATAGGAGGCTTTTCCTCCAACTTCATTCCCCAAGTAACAAATAGCAACCCACTTTCAGTGGATCATTTCACAGATATCACTAAAGGGCCTATTTGGTTGACTTGTAGTGGAATGGAATGGAACGGAACTTAAAATATGAAAGGAATGGAATGGAACTTGATTGTTTGATATAATGTGTTTGGTCTAATTATGGAATGGAATCAAATTATTTATTTTTTACTTTTTTATATCAATGTTTAATTCCATTCACATTGTCTTTGCTTCTTTCTCACTCCTCAAATAATCGGATCTAGCCCTTCTTCATCCTCTCCGGCAAAGCTCCAACATCTTTGTCCTCTCCAATGAGAGGACGACGCCTTCTTCCTCCCTGGTCAACAACCGACACTTGCCCTACTCGTTCTTTTTGACTCACCTAGGCAAGATTCAGGCATATCTAGAATTCGCCTTCGTCGTCTACATCTCGATCTCCAGCTACTCTCCTTCTCTTTCTCCAGCATCGCCTTTGTCTACCTCTCCGGCACTATTTTCTTCGCCATATCTCTCTCTTCATCACTCTTTCCCTCTTTCTCATGGTCGATCTAGAGCTTTGGGGAACGTTGTCGCGGTTGCTGGTGTGCTTCTGGTACTTGCCTACGGCGTCTTCTTCCCCAGTGCTCTGGTAATCTTCATGTCTCTCCTCTTCATTGTCTTTGAGCACCATGGCTATTGGCAGATCTTAAGAACAATAAATTAACATTTTTTTATTAAAAGTGGAATGGCACTTGAAACCCCTCCCAAAATGGGGGGAAATCAAGTCCCAACCAAATAGGGGGAACTTGATACCCTAAGGTATCAAGTTCCATACCTTTACAAGTCTAACCAAACAATGGATATGGGAACTTGATGCCTAAAGGTAACAAGCTCCATTCCTTTCCCTCCAACCAAAGAGGCCCTAAATGATAGCTACGGAATACTATGAACTTAAATTGCTTTATCAGACATTTTCTCAAGTCTCATCATCATAAATTAAACTAAAATTTCCATTTGAATTTGAAATCTATAATAAAATTCATTCTTGTTTTCTATAATATTTAGGTGATCTTGCTTATGAAGGCTCAAGAGAGGAAGGAAAACCATTCTCCAAGCTTGTCCATGAGATTAACTACAATTTTCTGATTTTCATATTAATTAGGAAGCTTATGTTGATTGAACCCTTAAATGTAACTGCTAGATTATTTGTAAATTGCACCCTAATCAACCTTGCATGCCCCTCACATACATGATGTGATGCCTTAAAAATGTAGCCTGCTCTAGTTTAAATTGCCAAAGCATAACCTCCTAAATATTGTAAAGCTACTATCCAAAGATTTTTTTATCGCATTTAAATATCTAATATTGTACCTGCAATGAAGAACATTAAAACAAATATCTGGACGAGTAAAAGCCTGACGTGCCAATGCGAGTACAGAGGAACCAACTTAGAATGTATAGGATCATCATTCTTTTCCACAGAAACCCTTTCTGTAGGCCCTATTTCATGTAATCATTGATTTAAGGGACATCGATGAAAATTTTCAATAATACAAGAACAATCTGCTAAAAGATGATCTCCATTCCCAAAGCTAGCAGTTACATAATACAATTTGTTAGTCAATGCCTCAAAGGATACCATATGAAATCCAGCCAATAAAATCCTCTAAATTCATAAGATATTTGGAAGAACTCCCACAAAATCATTAGATAGACACCAAGAGGATGCGATATCTTTGATAGAGTAGTATGCAAATCAACTCGGTCTAATAGAGAGCGGCCATTTCTTTTTAGATGAGTAATAAAAAAAAAATGCATTAGATGGACACTAAAGGAATGCCATCCATGTCCTTGATAGAGTAGTGTGCATATCTACTCGATCTATTCGATCCAATAGGGAGAGCTTTGCCTCTCCCCATTACATGGAATAGACCAAGTAGATTAGCATAGTTCTCTGTCAAGGACTAAATGTTCCTTACCGAGGTTCAAACAGGCAAGATTGCCACCAGTTAGACCATTCTAACTCCCTCAGCATACTTATGCAGTCCGGAAGCATAAACATAATGTCTACATACAACTTAAAGAGTGTACATTTCAGTATAATATTCTAATATGGACACATAACATCTATCTCTAAAGACAAGATTCCTGTAGAGGGGGAGGAGGAAATGTAAATTTTTTTAAAAAAAGGGAAATGTCCCAACACTACATTTTAGAAAGAGAGAAAGAAAGAGAGAGTGGGGGCTGGAAGGGAAGAGGGGAGAGGCAGATTATAAGTCCTATTCATGGAGTCATAGACCAAGCAGGCAAAAGAATGAAAAATGAAATGGACACAAATAATGTGTTGGACAAACAAATTATTTCAAGTAAATAAAAAAATGATCCAAGACACTCACTGCGGATAATCTCAGCTGACTATCTGCAGCATCATCATCCTCTCCAAATCCTTCTGCTATCAAACGCATCAAATTGTGGACCACCTTCCTATTTACCAAGTCACCTGCATGCTCAAATACTTTGTTCATCGTCTGAGGATCCAAAATGTAATCAGGATCAGTAGCCATTAAATGAGAAATATTTACGAAGTACAAAGCGGTTTGTACCTGAATAAACCATTGATTACTGGGGGCATATTGCTCAGCAAGCTCAACACATCTCGATGCTATTTCGGTTTTATAATAACTATCATTTATAGATATCATATAGTCAATCATACGGTCCACTATCACTTCCACATTAGACGACTTAGTCATTCTGTACAGAAGCTCAAAAGTTTTCCGCTTGAGGGTATCATCACGATCCTGTACAGTAGAGGGCATCAAGCATTAGGATCAGGCATAGAAAGTGTACCCCTTGCCCCTCCTTTTTGGCGAGGGCGCAAGTTTGGTAAAGGCCCCCTTCTAAGCTCAGCAGGATTTTTGAATCATCAAATAATATTACAGAAGAAATATCCACAACTTATCAGGGCTTCAAAATTACCAAAAGTTAAGGTAACCACTTGAGACATGGATGCTCCAATTTATTTATTTTTTAAATTTTATGAGTAATCAAAAGATGCATTAGTAGACATGGATGCTGCTACTTGCAATGTGTGAATTAGTTCAGAAAAACAATCCAGCCAAAAGATGTGCAAAGGCAAATTTGTAACTCAAGTTCTTTGGTCAGAGGCATTTTAGTAACAGGCCCTAGGTTTAGGATAAGGGATCCTCCCCTCCCCCCCACCCCCAAAAAAAAGAAACCCAACCCAAAACAAAAAAGGAAAAAGCTACTTTCATTGTGCTGTGTGATCTCCTGCACTGGTGACTTGCCTTCAAGTTTCAGAATGAATGACCCAAGTTAATATTTTTCTCTCGGAAGTCAGCCATGTACATAAATACATTTAGCTGTAAATTTAAGACACTTAACGCTTGGAGAAGAATTGTGGAAGCTTGATGTGATATTTGATTTGATGTACACAGCAAAAGGTGAATACATCTCGAAACTTCCACCACAAAGTCTCAACGCTACCATATCATCAACATACACCAAAATTGCTTGACATTGAGAAGGCTTTCCTAACAAGTGGAGGAAATGGATCTCTTTTTGTATTTCCACTGTGCGCTTCTCTATCCTGATTAATGGTGAAGCATCTGGTTTTTTCTCAAGTTCAAGAGGTCTAAGGTAAGGTGACCCTTTGTCGCCTTTATTGTTCATTTTGGTTATGGAGACTCTCAATAAGTTGGTGATTAAAGGAGATGAGGAGGGTTTTTTGAATGGCTTTCATATTAGCAACCCTCATTCCGAGGGTTTGTTGATATCCCATTTGCTCTTTGCCGACGATAACCTTGTTTTTTTGCAAGCCGGACGAGAGTCATTTGGGTTAATTAAGGTGCATCATTCTACTTTTTGAACTTATGTCTGGGCTAAGGGTCAACCTTTCCAAAAGTGCACTCATTCCCATTGACGAGGTGCCTAATGTTCATATTTTGGCCTGTTTCTTTGGGTGTGGAGTTGATTATCTGCCTTCTTCTTACCTTGGCCTCCTTACAAGAGCATAGCTGTTTGGTACCCAATTATTGAGAGGTTCCGTAAGATATTGGCAGGCTGGAAGTCTAAGCTTTTGTCTAAAGGGGGTAGAATGACCCTTTTGAAAAGTACTTTGTGTAGTCTATCTATCCACTTCATGTCTTTATTCACCATCCCAGCTAGCATTGCTAGTCGGCTAGAGAAAAATCATGAGAGATTTTCTTTGGAATTCTAATGATAATAGGAATGGCCTCCATTGGGTTAATTGGAACGAAGTATGTCATCCTAAACAAGATGGAGGACTTGGCATAAGACCTCTTTGTGTTGTGAATGATGCTTTGAAGACCAAATGGTTGGGGAGGTTTGCAAAAAAGGAGGATGCTATGTGGAAAAACATGATCAAAGGCAAAATATGGGATCAATGAGTTGGTTTGGTCGAGTAAGAAGACTCTTTTTTCCGATCTTTTTAGGATGGCTCGTTTGAAGTATGCCACGGTACAAGAAGTTGTTTCTTGGAATGGTGACATTAGCCACTGGAACTTGACTTTTGTGAGGAATCTTAATGATTGGGAAGTAAGCCGTACTTGCTGGGAAAGAGGTTCTGTCCCAAGGCAAGGATGAGATTGTGTGGCCACTAAACTTTAAGGGATCCTTTAGCGTCAAGAGTTTTTGTTCCACGCATTTTGCTGCCTTGAATGGTCGTGATTTTGCTGTTAAGTCCATTTGGAAGTCTAAAGCTCCCACAAAAGTGTGTTTCTTTGCTGGGGTAGCCATCATAGGCAAGATTCCTACAGATGTCATGCTTAGAAGAAGAAATTTTAGAGGTCCAAGTAGATGCTCCATGTGTTTGGAGGAGGAAGAAACTATGGACCATCTCCTTGTACATTGTCGGTGGTTTCTTCGCTTTGGGATTTAGCTCTCTCTCTTATGGGGATTAGTTGGATTAAACCTTTTAATGTGAAAGATGTGGTAGTGGCTTGGAGGAGAAGGATGAAGACGAGTTGGGTCCTTAGAGTTTGGAACATGTTTCCTTTGGCTTTGGTGGGCTACTTGGAAAGAGAAAAATCGTAGTATTTTTTAGGACAAGGTCTTGTCGTTTCAAGATTTTAAACTCTATTTTCTGAGGTTCTTGTATAGTTGGAGTGCTGGGCTTAGTGGTAACAAAATTTTAAATTTTTTGGCTTTTGTCGATTGCATTATGGATGAGAGCTTAAGTGCATAATGTTTTTGTATTTACCCCTTTTGTACATTAGTGACATCCCCTTGGTGTTCATTTAATATACCTCTTGATTACTTACCCCAAAAAAAAAAAAAAACAAAACAAAACAAAACCAAAATTAGAAGGTTTCTGCAAGCACCCATAGTTTTGATTTACATTGTTCTTATCTCCCTAGTTTGCCATTAGTTTGATTGACTTACTTTTTTCCCCTCCAAGAGGGGTGTAACTCATGATTCATCTGATACTTAAGCTTGCCCTAGTTTCCTTCACGTCCATATCTGGTTTTATAAAAATCAGGCATTGCTTGGTTACTTAGGTATATAGAACTGATCTCCCTGCTTCCATAACTGGAGGTAGGTTCTCGGGAGAGGAATGAGGGGAGGGAGAAGGGGGGAGGGAGAACAGAGATCCTAATGAATAAAGAATAGTGCGGATGCCTGGCAAATAATCAACTGTACTCCGGAGAACTTTTCCCTCACACAACTTTTAAGTCATAGGAATATTGATAGAGTAAAGAATGAAATAAAATCAACAAAGATATCTTAGTACAGTCAAGGTCTACATCTAGCGTCTCCAAATCAGAAAGGCGCCAAGTCTGGCTGCATCCAAGGGGCCTGTAATTACAACTTGGAACAATCATAAGACATGATGAGCTTGAGCAACATTTTACAAGAAAAACCTCTATTCATAGGAAGAATATTAGAGAGTTCTGAAATCCCCAATTGTCAGTGCAAAAAAAAAAGGGAAAGAAAAAAGGTGATATAGAACAGACCAGTGGTATCCAACTGGACCAGCCCATGCAGTTGCAGAAGGTGGAAATTGAAATACCACTACATGACTACAAGCATTGGAAGCAGAGGATTTCCTCATTAGTCATTACCACATCCCCCCAACCCCATCCACTCCCAAATTCTGCTCCCCCTATGGTGAACCCACCCTTCATAAGGTCCATCCTTAATTGCCTTAAAAAGTAGTTATATCTTGTCAGAAATCCACGTATTCAAAGTCATACTTATGCTCTACGAACCTTGCATACATCAGAATCAGAACTCTATGAGAAATGGTAACACAGATGAATGGTCTCCTTTTTCTAGTGGCGTACAAAGTGAGGCACGAAGGGCGGGCAGGCACGAAGGGCAAGGCCAATGTATGCAGTGACAAACAAGCTCCCTAATACCGATGCCAAGGACTTCACCAGCCCACTCTTTTGATAAAGAATCGAGTGCATTATTCACAAAAACCACAAAGAAGAACAAAGACAAAGTCTAAAATCTAAACCAAAACCCCCTTCTCCCTATCTCCAGCAAATGTTTCATGCAATACCTATGTGTGTATTTACCATTCTCAGATTACAAACCAACTATGTGCTAATAGAAAAAGAAACCTCTGTTTTTTTAATTCATCTTAATCAGTTCTTGGATGCCTTGCTTTATAGAGATGCAAAGATTAGCGGGAGCAAGCCCCATTCAAGGTCCCAGAAAGTCAGAAATGCCTTGACTACACACTGGAGACAAAATGCACACAGCAGATTGACCTCCACATTCCAGCAGTACCAGTTAAAATAATTAACATCATAGTAAAAAGTCTGAAAGATATGTCTCAAAAAGGAAGCATCAAGCAAAATGCAAGGAAAGTCCTACCAAAAGCTGCACAATTGAAGTGCCTACAAAGAAGGAATCCTTAATCAGTAAATGCACTGCTTAAATTAAATGTTGCAAGGATAGGTCCTATGGTCGGAATGCTAGCATATTCTAAATAACTACTTCACATGACCAAATAGATCACATCTGCACTAGCCAAGATGTTTAATCATCAGATCCATCAATTGATTCAGCCATAATAATCATTCTGCATCTAAGGGATACCTAGCTTTGGTCTATGGATTTCAGGGAAACAAGGAAGACAGTCAAGACACTACCATATATGGGTACTGCAGCCAAAAAAAAGTTTGTATCCATTCGTTTGATTCATGCAATCAAAGAACAAGGTTTACACCATGAACAAGGAGCAAAATGTATGTCTCGTGATGCAGTCCACACCCACCCACATACCAGAATGTGAAACAGCTCCACAAAACCAGGCAACCAGGCTTCCACAGACCTCCAGTGATAAAATCACAGAAACTCTGGTCTCTTAGCCTCTCTTTTCACTAAGTCACATTCCATACTAGATTCTTTTTACTTCCTTGAACTTCTGCTCCCTTTTCCAGAGATTTCCCCCAGGTCCCCATGAAGCAAAGATTTAGTAGTAAGTGCCAATCTTTATGATAGATGTTAATTCCTTTTCCATCAGATGTTGACAGTCAAAGAAATTTTGGTCATAGAAGATCATAGCTACAATCAAACTCTAATTTACAATATTAAATTGTGGCAGATTTGAAAAAGTTCACCATTAATATCCCAACTTTCCAATAGAAGCTTGATTATATGTTTCATACAATTCACACGCTAGGGCAAATTCTGCAAGCTCAGCTAGTCATCTCATGCACAGCTTTCAGTAGGTAACCCCCTCCCCCAGGGTACCTGTTCCCTTCCTGTGTCCATACCAGAAAGCATTGCTTTCCTCGTATCAAGGTTCCCCTCTTCATGGATTTCATCTTTCGGATGTCCAAATCCATGAGGCCACTTAGTCCAGCTGATGAATTTTTAGACTCACATAAATCTGTTATTCATATATTCCAAGAGAAGAGGGACAGTCTTTAAACTTCACTTTCTACTAAGACAGCTATTTGATATTTGACCTTTACAGGGACCTGTTATGGTTGCTGTTCCTTGTAGAACTTTTTAAGAAGATTATACACAGCTGTTCGACAGAGAACAAAGGAAACAAAAAGCCCTCACATACTATGTTCAATTGACCACAGCAAACTGAAAAAAATGGTCACTGTTTATAAGAAGGGAGAACAACAGAACCCAGGAAATCATTCTCACCTCTAAGCAATCAATCACCGCCAGTTGATGCTGTTCTGCAATGTCTGGATTGAGCTTTATAAGTCGGCTAAGAGCATCAATGCCCATGTATCTCAAATTATGGCTATCACTCTGCTGATTATGTAAAATGTTAGGCACAAAATAAAATATAATCAAACAAGTCTACAGTAATTAATATTGATGCACTGGAATAGACCTTTAGAAATCTTGATATTGTGCTAGACGCCGTTTCCATCAGTTTAGGATTTGGATATATAGCAGCTGCACAGCACACGCACTCATAAAGAACAGCATTCCCAATGTTGCTTGACGTGTCAGCCTTCCTAATTATGTCATTCACAACAGTATACATGTGTTCACTAGCCTGCTTGTCGCCACTGCCCAGCAATGCCAGAATTTTTAGCAACTTTATCTGCATAATCAAATTGTAGGTCCAACATTAGAGTCAAACATCAAGCACCCGTTAGAGACGAATTTCAAGAGACCAGCTTATGACAGATTTTCAAACATGACTGGCCAGCAGCACAGAAAACCAAAAAAACATTAATAGAAAATCCACCATATGCCCACAGAGTTCTTTTTTTTGGGGAGGGGAGGGGAGCGGGGCATGATTAATGCTCACACGGTTCTATTTCCCAATACATCAATAGATTCACCATATAATTGGAAGCAAAAAACTAATAGAAGCCAATAGAAGAAACAAATCACACTTTTTTCTACACCAAGAACACTTGATATAATTCTTGTAAGTTCTTAGTAGAGTAGTGTCAGATGCAATACTAGACCTGTTTAAGGAAAGAATTTGGAAGTTCAAACGGAAAGGAAACTAACGCACTCCAAACTATGAGGACAATATCTCAATCTGCACGTGCCATAAGACAAGCACAATATCCTCTTGCCCTCCACACCAAAATATCATCAGGATAAGTCCATAAGAAAAGATACCTTTCTCAGTTTACCAGAACAGCCATGTTCAGCAGGAGAGATTTCAATGTCTCAATTTAGGTGAATGAAATCCCCTCTATACCTCTGCCAACAAAAGAGACCACCAACAAGAGCAGCTCAATCATTCAATTCCTATGCTCACTCAGTACGAGAGCATTTAATTAACTCAGGACACAGCAAAAGCACTCCAGTGTGATGAATTTTGTAAATTGCAATTGCCATTTGCCCCTTTCGTAAACAGCTGGCATCCCCTGGTGTCTTTATTAATATAATTTTTTATAACTTATTTTAAAAAATTAAAAATTAAAAAGAGTATACAGAACACAGAAGAGTTTCAGATGACATACCTGAATATATGGAGCAGGCATCTGATGATAATCATAGCTTTTGGGCAATCTGTGTTCAGCTACTTGTTTGAGGATACTCACAAAGCTGACAACCAAATCTTTATAAGAATTAGCATCTGCTGTAATCAGATCATATAGAGGACAAAGTGTGGCACCCATGACTGAAGGATCGTTATCTGAAAGCTTCTGCAGAAAAAATATGAACAGATTAATGCAACTATATTTTATGGCAAGAGCAAGTAAAACAATCAAAGCAAAGAAGTATCACTGCAGAACCTCCAAAAAGGATTAGCAGCACCACATAGGCAGCTCACTGTGAGTGACATATTCATGAATTCAGTAAGCATGATACCCCAATCATACATATGCCAACCACACAATGTTTATGAACGGAAGAACTGAAAGTAAATAGAGCCAAATCCAGACCTAGAACAACATGGATGCATGCTTATAATTCCCAAATATGACAGTGGAACTCAAACAGAAGAACAACTTAAAAAAGACCAGTAATATAGTTTCCCAGTTCTAATCACAGAGTCAACTGGAGCTCCATCTAGATTAAGTTTGCCAAGCTGCCAGAATCTCGAAACTCCAGACAAGCTCAACTTCAAATCATAAAATGTATCCCTTCCACTTTCATAGAAGCAGTACACAATGGTATTTAACTCCCTAAATGAAAGCAGTACTCATATCCCAACTCCTAAAGAGGTTGTGCTTCCCTGCAACAGTAAACATATTGTACCTAGCTTATCATGCAAAACTTCCAACAAAGACCTGTGAATCATTTTTAAGTGATAAATTTGTTTCAGCTTGACAGAAAAATTACTTTTTTTCTTTTACCTTAATCAGCAAAAATTTTGGTAAGAAATCAGAGAAAAGGGTGCAAAAGCAAGCACTCTCCCAAAGCACTCTACAAACAAATTTTCTTACAAAAAGACTACCAAAAACTTCACAAAGAACCCTCCCAAAGGTTTCACATTTTCTGATGCAAACCCAAATCCTTAGAATTGTATGCTAGCCACCCACCAGGAACAAGCTAGGATACTCATACATAAAGTGTCCATGAACAAACAAATATATAAAGCTCCCATTCAATAACATCAACTACTAATAATACAGCATTAGTTCATTTCCATCCACAAAGACCGCCACAGTAGTAAGGGACTCTGTTTTCAACTTTCTAACACCCCAATATTTCTCCATTTTCAGTTTAGAGGAGGTAACAGCTTCCCAGCAGAAGGGGTCTTATGCAGTGTACTCCTGTGAACATTATATTGAATTGAGTGCTGTAAGCTCAACAAATATTGATCTCAGTCCAGGGAAGCAAAATATCGTAATAACTGACATTCAAAGAAAATAGGTTTTACTAAGTATAGTAGCCTCAGAACAATAAGGCTTTTCTTTTAACAGCTTCCCCCCCCCCCCTTTTCCTATACATTCTAAAAAGATGAGCTACACCATCACAATTCACCTGTCAAAGAAGTTCTTTCTCATTAAAGCACGGAATTTCAGTACACAATCATTCAACACCAACAGCAAAAGCCGAAAATACCACCCATACAGCACCAGATGACAAAACTACCCTTTTTAACATTGATGAACTAGTTGCGGGCATGTCTTTCAATATATATTTTCTGTACCGTACTTAAACCGTAAAAAGGGGGGATGCTCAAAAGCACATTGCAAAAGGAATTTTGCTTTCTGAGGAGAAAAATACCTTGCATACAACTTTCCTTGAATCATAGTTTTTCTTTTCTCGATAAGGAAAGTAATGCATATAACCTAGACTGATCAAAGGAACAGATGCAGACCTAAGATACAACAAAAGACCATATACGTCCAAAATACAACCTATCTACAGTCACCTGCATCAATAGAGGAAAAGCAAAAATTCCCATTATCCCCAAAAGCAAAGAACCTTGATGAAATTGTCTTTTAAGCGCCAAGAGAAGCTTCGACGTCCTTGAATACTCATCGGTTTTCTTTCGCTGCCAATGCTCCACAAAGAAACCCTCCCAAGCCAAAAGGAGGTTTCTAATGAAATCAGAAGCACCCAAAAAAAACGCCCCAGCAACAAAGGCGAACTCCCAAATTGACCAGACGAACTGACAATAGGGCAATGAGTGGTCTGGTCATTCCAAATCCCCGTTGCACATAACACGCCTATTCACCAAGATCCAAATCCCCATTGCACATGAAGCACCTATTCATCAAGATCTCCCCGCTTTCTGAATCACACTATTTCTTACTCACTTGTCAACGGGAGGTGTGCATGGAAGGAAAGGAACGGAGGGATTTTGGGGACAAAGCTATGTACTTTAAGAATATCAAGAGTTTGAGGGCATGATGACATGCTGCTTTTGTATACAGTGTTACCCGCTGATGTCTTATTAATATATTTTTTGTTACTCATCTAACGTTAAAATGATAATAAAAACAGTTTGATACAAACTAGTGCCACATCATCCTTTGCACGTATATTGGAGCTTCATGTGTAAAGCTCAACTTCATAAACAATTTGTCAGGAAGCCAGGCAATCAGTGTGAGTTGGGCTCCAATCTCCTCAAGTCCAAACTATGGTCAACCTCAAACACTTCATTTTTCTCTAGAAACATTCAAAGCCATATGTTTCCCTCCAAAATCAAGGCATTTTACAAATCAATGCAATCAGTATGGATTGGGCTCCACTTTTCTTAAGTCCAGACCATGGTCAACCTCAAACACTTAATTTTTCTCTAGAAACATTCAAAGTCATATGTTTACCTCCAGAATCAAGGCATTTCAAAAATCAATAATTCAAACTGCTCCTGTAATACCTTATTTAAATAAATGCCAAGGACTGACCTCTATCATCAAAAGACGCCAATTTCTTATCAGTAAAGAGAAACATTCACTAACAATAATCTCCAAATAGAATTATGAGTTCCACAAATTTAAACAAGGTTTTTAAATGGAGAATATCATACTACAGTTGCGCAACACTTGCAATAACAAGCTTCATAATCATAGCTTCTCCACATTATTGCCATACAAGAATTGATATAGAAAATATCACTTTTATCTTGCCATGGAGTTATTTGGATTTTGACTTCTAGAATTACTAAGAAAATACAATTGCAATCACCGAGGCATTCAGACTTAGGCCTATATTAGCCAAACCAACTTTCGTGAAAATTTAACCCATTTCCCCAGTCAGTCTAGAGGCTACAGCTTGAAATATTTAATGAAGTACTAACATCCAAGCTTTTAATCATCCAGGCGTTAGACTTAGGCCTATATTAGACAATTTTTGAAAGTTCATCAAACAAACTAAACGGGTGGTCCAAACGGCTCACCGCTGATTCAACCTTTGCTTGAAATATAGTAGTGATAATGCCTCATTGCAGTGCTCGCCAAACTAGCTTCGACAACAAAAAAACAACAATGGCAGAACCCACCAAAAAAAAAAGGACAAAAGTCTCACCTTTCTGAAATTGGATACAAGATGAGACACAGAAGACGGGGAGCGCTGATAAAAGCGGTGCAAAGCCATGATAGCCTTCTTCCTGACAGCCTCCTTGGGATGATTTACAAGCTCCACAACCTGGGGCAGCACAGCAGGGATAGTCTCCTCATTGATCAACCGGCAAACAGCGTTCAAAGCGGCACACACAACAAGATAATTGTCTGATTTTAAGTCCTTCTGAATAGTATTAACAATGAGAATGATAAGATCATGGTTCTCATCGAGAAAAAGGGTAACTGCGAGATACCCAGTTCGCTTAATGAGAATATTATCATCATGGGTCATCTTAACGGCATGGATGTACCCGAAAGAGGCGTCATGGCCGAGCATCTCAACATAGACCAATCGAATGATGAACTCCTTCATCTTGCGTTTAGGTATGTCAGGCTCGATGATTCGGCGTTTCAGGGTTTCGATCTCGCTGAGAACGATACGGTCTTCTTCCGCCTTGGATCGAGCCTCACCAATTGATTTCACCAGATCGAGGAACTCCTTGGATTGTCCGAAGCCACCTTGAGCGCCCATCGCGAGCTCCCTACCTATAGTCCTCAGCTGCTCCATCTTCAGAGAGAGAGTTTAGGGTTTATGGCGGAGGAATTCCTGTGGCGAGATCTACAAATGGAAGGCGGAGGGGGGGGGGAGTCTGGTGGTAGTGTCTGGACTCTGATTGAAGCGAAATGGACAAAGGTGAGGTAAAGCAAATGTGCACAGGAGTTTTAGTTGTAATGCAAGAGGAGCTCAGGAGCCTGGCATTTACTATGAAGATACAGCATGATTCTAGTTGAGTTTATGCATAAACGTGATTGGCATGGAAATAATTGGAGCTGTCCTGTTTCGGATACTTATTATTTACTTCGCCAAACTCCTCTTGGTTGAACTTTAACCACATCAGTGTCTCAGGGAAAGAGCAAATAGGGACTCCAACATTAACTCCACGAAATAGCTTTGTATATTTTATTAGTTTTATGTATTATTGTTTACGGCATAAAACTGTAACTAATATTCAAAAAATTAACAGCTAGAAGAATAATTTTAGGGATTGTATATATATTGAAAAGGCGGATCGCCATAGAGAAGTGTGAATAAGGTGATTGCAACAATTTAAAATCAACTTGAAATCAAATTTGAAAGTAAATGCAGAATTTAAATTGTGATAATACGCAACGATATTTTAACGAGGTTAAACCTCAATTAAGCGTAGGTCCCTGCCTAGAGTTATACAACTCTAGGATTCAACTCTCTACTTCTTTTATTAAGATGAATTCTCACACTCTCTCAGAGTTACCTCACTTTAGAGATCCCAAGTACTTAAATCAACCTCTTAATGTAAGTATTGGGGAGTTGTGACCTCACACCAACTCCTAAATTCACTTCTTAATAACGAATTTCTCAATACACTCACAACTTTTGATCAAAATATAATGTTAAGAGTAAATTCTCAAATATATAGCTCAATGTTCTTGCAACTTGCATGGATGCTTGCTCTTCCTCATTTGGCCTCTATTTATAACCTCAAGTGGATGTGCACCAAGAAAGAAAATTCCGCCCAGTGTATACTGCAACTGTATTTCAGGTCCTTAATTTCTGGTCAGTAGTTTCTGTTTTGATTTTCTTGCCTTCCTTTCCACAATTTTGGTTGATATGATGTTGCATAATATATTCACAGAATATTGCGGATATCATCTTCAAATAAGATCTTTTCTTTGCAATAAAATATAAGAGATTTTGATCCTTTGATCATGATATTATTTTACAAATTTGTAGTATGATAATATGGCCAACAGAATATTTTAAATACGCAAGATCAAACGACATAGCAAGTATAATGGATGATAAATCCATTTGTCTCTTCAAAATTTGAAATTCAAATTTTGAATGGGCTGGATACCTTCCTTGGTTTATTTACCCAAATCACCAATCAAATAAAATTATGATGATATTGTATCAATGAAATTATCAACAAAATATTTAAAAGAAGTAGGTTGCCTATTTCTCAGTTCTTAGCCACTTAGTCTCTTGACTAATGCCTTGGCAAATTTTGTGTTTCATCAAAATGTTTAGCCACTAATAGATTCAACAATCTTCCCCTTTTTGATGAAAGACAAAATTAGCTTACCTTATGCAAATTTAATTGATCGTGTTATGTGTTATGCTTAATTATAATTGCATTAAGCCCAAATATTGGATCTAGGATATGTAATATGCTAGTGAGCAAACTATGGCAACGTAGCACAGTAGACTATCGTGATTCATCAGTTTAGAGCATCGTGATATAACAGAAACTAAGCACTCAAGGCATAGTAATATATAATGAAATAAGTAAAATAATCATGGCATTAGCATAGTTGTTGTCTAAGTAACATAATAGCATAACTAAGTGGAATAATCAAAGCATAGTACTACTAAGGGCCTGTTCTTTTCGTGGGTAAATTGGGTGGGTCAAAAGGGTGAAGTGGGTTGAAGTTGGTTGAGGTGGGTTGAGATAGGTTGAAGTTGGTATTTTTTTTTAGGTGGGTTGAAATAGGTTGAAGTAGGTTGAACTGGGTTGAAGTGGGTTGAAGTGGGTTGATGTTGGTTGAAGTAGGTTGAACTGGGTATATTTTTTTATGTGGTGGGTTGAAATGGGTTAAAATAATGAGAATATAATTAATGTATGATAATTTATGAAGTTATCCAAATTT
>JACYFF010031956.1:25260878-25283465 GCA_017589665.1 Selenicereus undatus
GTTCTCATTATTTTCATCCATTTCAACCCACCACATAAAAAATATACCAAATTCAGCCAACATTAACTCAGTTCAGCCTACTTCAACCTATTTCAACTCACTTCCAAAAAAAAAATACCAACTTCAACCTACCTTAACCCACCTCATCCAACTTCAACCTACTTCACCCTTTTACCTACCTAATTTACCCACGAAAACAACAGGCTCTAAATCTCACATGATACTTTACAAATTATTAAAATTATGAAGGGGTGGGTTGAAGTGGGTTGAAGTTGGTTGAAGTTGGTTGAAGTGGGTTGAGATAGGTTGAAGTGGGTTGAAGTTGGTATTTTTTTTTCAAGTGGGTTGAAGTAGGTTGAAATGGGTTGAAGTAGGTTGAAGTGGGTAAAAACGGATTGACCCACGAAAAGAACAGGCCCTAAATCCCATACTTTCTCCACCTCTTTCATCAAAAAGGAGGGAAATATGGGACAAAAATTGTATGTCTAAGCGTACCAACAGGACGAAATTGAAACTAAAGCTAATGGGAGAGCAGGAAAAAGGAGAGAATCAGTTCTTGGACTGGGAGGACTTGCTGGCGGCATTGATCAAGTGAGTAGCATAGGTGGCACATTGAGCTTGTTAGGCAGCAGACAAAGGGACACCCTTGAGAGCACAGTGGCGAGTGACACTGCCCAGATGAATAAGATCATCCAATTTCTAATGAAGCCCAGTGAATTACTTGGTTACGGAGGACTGCATTTGAGTGAGGTGATTGTTTAAAATAGCCTGATTGTGAGCAATGCCATCCAATGAGTCAGTGTGTTGGACAAGAATGTACTCAAGTCTGTCAGCGGTTTCCTGAAGCTCATAGACTCACTCGTCGAGGGTAAGGACATGGTCCAGGAGAGAAGGATGTGGGACAGAGGTGGGAGATGTGAAGTGAGGCATGACATGTTTAGTAAAGCGGAGAGAGAAACTTTTTCTCATCTGGGGTCATGTCCTCAATGAATTTCCAAATACCAGAATCAATTTTAAAGAACTGAATGTTTGTGAGGGACGGGGGGGTGATGACAGGAACAACCTTGGTCTCACAAATCTCATGTTCAAGGGAAACGCCAAAGTGCTTGAAAACGAGGGTCAATAAGTTTGAGTATGGAAATGGGGCAGGACGCATGACAGAGCTAACTTTAGCCATATAGCCGAGGATGCAGCGAGCAAAGTTAACTGGCTTGTCGGACATGAGAAAATAGATGAATTCGAGAGTTTTGTGGTTAAGGCTGTCAATAGAGCTGGGTTTTGGCATAATGGTGTTGACAAGCACATAGTATAGCAGACGAGGATTGTGTTTTAAGATCAGGTAGGAGAGATTGGACCCCTACAAGGAAGTGAGGAGATTTACAAATTCAGCTAAATAGCGATTCTTGATTTCAATCTGAGATAAGGCAGGTTGTTGGACAGTGGGTAAGTTGAGTATATGATTCAAATCAGATTCGGTTAATGTGAATAGGGTATACTTGACTTGACATTCAAGCGTGACGACAGACCCGGTTTTAACAACTCGAACATTAGCATAAAACATACGAACAAGCTGGGGGTAATGTTCATCTCCTAAATCTAGCAACTTTCCACAAGGACTCCCTAATAGATAATCAATGAACCCCAATTGCTCAGCTTGAATAGACTCAACATCAACTCTTTTACAAGCATGAACAGACCGATTGAAAAAACGGGAAAGAAACTTTTCTCTAGCAAGACTAGAATGGAACCAAGCTTGAGGGATAACCTTGGCGGTGTAAGGTGGGGGTTGCGAAGAAGGGTCGTGGTTAGTGGGAGGCGTGACAGTGGATGAGCAAGCGACGACGGGCGATGGATTGGCTGCGGTGGATGAAGTGAAGGCGTCATGTCTGGTGCTGGTGGTGAGTGGAGAGTCTGGTGGAGATAGCGATGGCTGAGGGCATGGTGTTCGAGGGTCGATGCCAGTCGTGGAGTCAGAGACGGTGAGAGGCTCGCCGGAGGTCAGCAAGGGGGTGGTCACATATGTGGGCTTGACAGAGATTCGCGCACTTCATCGGATGGGACCAGTTTTGGTGATGGTTTTTCGGCGCTTGGGAGTTGTGGAGGTGGATTTTGGGGTCTTGCTTTTGGGCGCCACGATGGTGCATTTAGAGGAGCAACAATGGAGGATAAGGAAGAAGGTGGGTAGTAGGGGATGACTTTATAGGTGTTAATGGGGGCCTTGAATAAGTGATTCAAGGTTTGAACGAGATGTAAAGTAGAAATTTGGAAATATTAGGGCAAAGATATGGCGAATTTGGGAAGATTGTGCATGAGATTTTTGGCATGATGAAGAAGGAGAGCAGAGGAGGTGGTCGAATGGAGGAGAGAGAATGGAGAGGAAAGAGGAAAGTAAGAGAAAGAAGATGTGTTGAATGTTTGGTTAGTCAATCTCAGTCAAGCAAGGAATGGTAATTTTCCAGAATTTTGACAAGATTATGATTGACTGTCCTTATTTGTTTTGGGTAGAATGGGTCAAGCATTGCAATTGCTCGGTCAAGCATGGTCAAGGGATGACATTTTGCTGGTCAAGTAAAAAAATGTCAAGCTTTATTTTGAGAACAATGTAATTTTAATTTGTGAAAATGATTAAATCCTGTTGGTAGTTGACAAGAGAAAAATTGTAGATTAATTTTCTCCGGTCGAACTTGCTCAATTTATTTTATGCTAGATTCATATTGCGGCATTGAAATTAACTTTCAAGCCAAAACAACCGAATCTAGTTGCACATAAGTGCGTACCTTATTCATATGTCATTTACATTGACTGGCTACTATCAGGAATTCTATTGTCCTTTTGAAAATTAATTGTGCCTGCAATATATGCCATGAACTGAATTAGGCATAAGAGAGGGCACCCCTCAATTCATGCATCTATATTTAACATTCCAAGTTCATGACGAATAAAATTAAATCGATCCTCACTCAGAGGCTTGGTGAAGATATCAGCTAATTGATAATCTGTAGGCACAAATTCCAAAGTGACATCACCTTTTTCAACATGATCACGAATAAAATGGTGACGTACCTTAATATGTTTAGTACGTGAATGTTACACAGGATTTTTAGTAATATTGATGGCACTTTTATTATCACACTTGATAGGAATATCTTTAAAATCAATCCCTAAGTCCTGCAACTACTGCTTTATCCAAAGTAGTTGTGCACAGTATGAACTAGCAGCACTGTATTATGCGTCTGCTGTTGAAAGGGCGACAGAATTTTGCTTCTTAGAATGCCAAGAGACTAAGCTTTGTCCAAGAAATTAACATGTACCTGACGCACTTTTTCTATCGACTTTATAACCTGCATAATCTGCGTCAATGTGCCCAACTAAAGAGAAATCTCTCCCTTGAGGGTACCATAGTCTGAAATTTTTAGTCCCAACTAGATTTCTAAATATTTGTTTTACACACGTTAGATGAGATTCTTTAGGGGAGGCTTGAAATCTAGCACATAGGCATACACTAAATATGATGTCAGGTCAACTGGCGGTAAGATAAAGTACTGAACCGATCATGCCTCGATAGACCTTCTCACTAATAGGTTCCCCTTCTTTGTCAAGATCTAACTTTTCCATTACAGCCTTAGGCGTCTTAGCATGTTTAGCTTAATCCATTTTGTACCTTTTTAGCAGCTCGTTTACATATTTACTTTGGTTAATGAAGATGCCATCTTTGCATTGCTTAATTTAAAGGCCTACGAAGAAGGTTAATTCTCCGATCATGCTCATCTCAAATTCTTCTCTCATAAGGTTGGAAAATTCTTCACAAAGGGAGTTGTTTGTTACGCCAAAAAATTATGTCATCTACTTAAATTTGAATAATTATGAAGTCATGACCTTTGGTTTTAGTGAATAGGGTTTTGTTAATGAGTCCACTTCTAAACTCATGTTCTAAAAGAAACTTGCTCAATCTCTCATACCAAGCCTTGGGGGCTTGTTTTAGACCATAAAAAGCCTTTTGAAGTTTATAAACATGATTAGGAAAGTCTGGGTTTTCAAAGCCGGTGGGTTATTTTACATAGACTTCTTCTTGTAGATATCCATTTAAGAAGGCACATTTTACATCCATTTGATAAAGTTTTATATTCATATATGATGTAAATGCCAATAGTATTCTTATTACTTCTAGTCGTGCAACAGGGGCAAGGTTTCATCAAAATCAATACATTCTTCTTGATTGTATCCTTTAGCCACTCATCTTGCTTTATTCCTTATAACATTTCCGGTTTCGTCCAATTTATTTCGAAAGACCCATTTAGTTCTTATAACTGGATGGTCTCTTGGTCGCGTTGTGAGTGTCCATAGTTGATTTCTTTCGAATTGATTTAATTCATCCTGCATATCATTTATCCAATTTGCATCACTAAATGCTTCTTGATGATTCTTTGGTTCTATGAGTGATACAAAAGCAAAGAATGCACAAAAATTACATAGAGATGAGCGAGTTCTTATACCTGTAGATATATCTATTAATAGATTATCCATTGGATGGGATGATTTATACTTGAAGTGTTTCTGGGTTACCTCTTATTGTGATGTATTAGGTGGGGAACTTTCTTCATTTGTGGGCTCCTCTTCTTCCTGATGTGAGGAGTCTTCTTGTAGTTCTTGTGGCTGCTCTTTAGCAGGATTTACTTCTTTTGCTACTTCTTCATCATCGTCACCATACTTATTTAAATGCAAATTCTGAGCTATAGAACCACTTAACACACTGTCATTAGATTCATCAAAAATCACATGAATGCTTTCCTCGATAGTTTTGGTGCGTTTGTTATAAATTTTATATGCCTTACTATGCATAGAGTATCCCACAAATATTTCTTCATCACTTCTAGCATCAAATTTTCCTAGATTATTTTTTCCATTATTATGAACAAAGCATTTGCATCCAAAAGGTCTAAAATGAGATGTTGGGGCGTTTTCCTTTAAATAATTCATAAGGTGTTCTTTTTAGGATTAGTTGAATTAAACATCGATTCAGAACATAATTGGTAGTGCTTACTGCTTTGGCCCAAAAGTTTTTGAGAGATATTACTTTTGCACATCATTGTGCGGGCCATATCTTCTAACGTGCGATTTTTTCTCTCAACTACATCATTCTGTTGAGGTGTTCGTGGGGCTGAAAAATTGTGAGCAATTTTGTGATTATTACAAAATTCTGTAAATTCTTTTTGATCAAACTCTCTACCATGATCACTTCTTATAAATACGATTGGAGAGTTTTTATAAACTTATAATTGTTTATAGAGTTTTAAGAATTCTTTAAAAACTTCATTCTTTTCTTTCAAAAAGAAAACCCATGTGAAGCGCGAGTAATCATCTATAATCACAAGAATATATTTACTGTGTCCTAAGCTTTGTATAGGTATTGGTCTACATAAGTACATATGAAGTAATTGTAATGATCTAGATGTGCTGATATTATTTTTTGACTTAAAAGAGCTACGCATCACATATGTGATCATATTCAAAATTGCATGAAGAGAGTCCTCGTAGTAATTCCTTTTTAAGCTAATTTCTTAATTGTATGCATGCTTGCATGACCAAGTCTTCGATGCCATAGCCACTTATCCTCATGATGTGAGGCTTTAAAACATGATAAATTATGTGAGGGGGTATTATCAATGTCTATAGCATGAACATTATCTATTCTAGGTCCATAAAGAGTGAATTTTTCATATTTCTTATCTTTAACAATGCAATGAGTTGAATCAAAAGTTACAAGGTTTCCTTTGTCACATAATTGAGATATGCTCAATAAGTTATATTTTAATTCGTCAACTAGATAGACATTATCAATGGAATTAGAGGGATTTTTACCTATTTTTTTAACGCCAACTATTTTACCTATGCTTTTGTCGCCAAAGGTGACACTTTCATGTCCTTTCTTTTTTATCTTAGTAAACAAGGAAGCACTACCTCTCATGTGCCTTGAACATCCACTATCAAGGTACCACAAGTCTTGTTTGGATTTCAAGCACACCTGCAAAATAGAAAATCAACCCTTCCTTCTACTTTTGGCATTAAATCTAGATTCAAAACCATAAGCCACTAAATTGGGTGGTATTATGATCTTTGAATAGGGTTTTCTAAGTGGGCATGAACAAGCAATATGACCATCTTTTGAACAATAATTGCGTGTTTTGTCATTCTTTTCATGTAATGTGGGTTTTACAAATAAACTCTTATAGTTTTTCATTTTGTTAAAGTGATCATATCCAATTCCTTCTTTGTTAAATGATGCTCTTTGAGTGCTAAGCAGTTTATCTAAATTTTCTTGTCCCTGGGTAAATTTAAGATTTGTTTTGTGATTCGCATCATACTTGGTTAATAGTTCAGTGATTTTGATTTCTAGGCCTTTAACTTTTTCATGAAAGTCATTATTCAACTTTTCAAGGCCTACATTTTTCTAGCTTAGTTCTCGTACCTTTTTCTTAAGGTCTTTGTACTTAGATATTTTTGTTCTAGCTTAGCAAAGCTAATTAAGACATCAATTAATTCATCTTTAGAGCATTCATATAGTGTTGATATATCTACTTTATCAGTACTTTCGCATTCAGATTGTTCGTCATCTTATACCTTCTTAGCTATAAGGCAGGTATTGATAGTGTGCTCTTCATCACTTTCGCTATCGCTCCAGGCGGCAATCATTGCTCTCTTATTCTCTTTCTTCTTGAACCACCTTTTTTCTCCACTTTTTGGATTAATGGGCCATCCTTTAACAAATGTCCTGGCATACCATATCCATAACAAGAACTGACATTAGTGTTATCTTTATTGAAAACTTACCTTTGAGGAGTTTTTCATTTCTTTTTAAAGTGGATCCTTTTGAGTTAAATCCTCGTTGATTAAATTTTTTCTTTAGTACCATTTTATTAAGGTCTCGAACTATCAATGAGAATGTTTCTTCATCATTGTCATTGGTTTCTTCCTCATCAGAGGTGGAATCATCTTGTGCGACTTTTAGAGCTATTCCCTTCTTTAAGCCTTCCCCTTCGTCTTCTTTGATATGAATCTCATGTGTCAAGAGCGTCCCCAGAAGATTGTCCAATTCTAACTTCTTGAGATCTTGAGCTTCTTCGATTGTTGTAACTTTCGGTCCCCATTTGTTCTTAGGGAGGCCTCGAAGAATCTTTATCAACATTTCTTCATTTGTATAAATCTTGCCAAGCGATTTTAGGTTATTTGTGATGTCAGTGAATCGAGTAAACATATCCTTTATCGATTCGTCTAACTGCATTTTGAATAGTTCATATTGATGAATGAGCATATTCATTTTGGTTTTATGCACTTGGCTTGTCCCTTCATAAGTAACAATTGGTTTGTTCCAGATTTGCTTAGCTGTATCACATACAGAAATGTGATTATATTCGTTAGCATTCAAACCACAATAAAGAATATGTTTGGCTCTTGAATTCTTGGTGAGTTTTTCCCAATCAACACTCGTGTATTGATCTATTGGTTTATCAATGAATTCTCCCTTTGCCATTTTTAATCTTAGAAATAGAGTAAGGTCCATTGTCCACAATTTTTCACAATTCCATATCAGTAGATTCAATAAAAATTTGCTTGACATTTTTCCAATATGAAAAGTTTGTTCCTTTAAATAAAGGGGGTCTAACAGTAGAGCGTCCTCCAATATTAACATCTCCAGAAAAGGCCATGTTCATCACCTACTCGATTGTTAGTCAAAGGGTGTGGGACTGGCTCTAATACCAATTGAAGAGTCGGATCGCCCTAGAGGGAGGGAATAGGGTGATTGCAACAATTTAAAATCAACTTGAAATCAAACTTTAAAGTAAATGCAAAATTTAAATAGTAATCATGTGCAACGATATTTTAACGAGGCTGGGTCTCAATTAGGCGTAGGTCTCCGCCTAGAGTTATGCAACTCTAGGATTCAACTCTCCACTTCTTTTATTAAGATGAATTCTCGCAATCTCTCAGAGCTACCTCACTCTAGAGATCCCAAGTACTTAAATCAACCTCTTAATTTAAGTGTTGGGGCGTTGTGACCTCTCACCAACTCCTAAATTCACCCCTTAATAAAGAATTCCTCAATACACTCACAACTTTTGATCAGAATATAATGTTCAAAGTAAATTCTCAAATGTACAGCTCAATGTTCTTGCAACTTGCTTGGATGCTTAATCTTCCTCAATTTGGCCTCTATTTATAAGCTCAAGTGGACGTTCACCAAGAAAGGAAAGTTTGCCCTGTGTATACTGAAACTGTATTTCAGGCCCTTAATTTTTGGTCAATAGTTTCTGTTTTAATTCTCTTGCCTTCCTTTCCATGATTTTGGTTGATATGATGCTGCATAATATCTTCACAGAACATTACAGATATCATCTTTAAATAAGATCTTTTCTTCGCAATAAAATATAAGAGATTTTGATCGTTTGATCATGATACTGTTTTACAAATTTATAGTATGATAACATGGCCAATAGAATATTTTAAATATGCAAGATCAAATTATATAGCAAGTATAATGGATGACAAATCAATTTGTCTCTTCAAAAATTGAAATTCAAATTTTGAATGGGCTAGATACTTTCCTTGGTTTATTTACCCAAATCACCAATCAAATAAAATTACGATGATATTATATCAATCAAATTATCAACATAATATTTAAAAGAAGTAGGTTGCTCATTTCTCATTTCTTAACTACTAAGTCTCTTGACTAATGCCTTCGCAAATTTTGTGTTTCATCAAAATGTTTAGCCACTAATAGATTCAACATATATATCTAAAAAGACAACTGAAACTCGTATACACACAGTTAATAAAAAGTTACAAGAATATAAAAAGTCAGCATGCATTGAGTTAAGAAACAATAGTAAGATCAAACATTGTTAAGTGGATTGAGTCATCTTGTTGAATAACATCTATAAATAAAATTATCAATGTGCAAGATCAATTATTTTTTTCACTATATTGAATCCCACAAATTATATTGTGCCACCTAAGGTACAACAGTATTGTACGTGCTTGTTCAACTCACTCGTGTTTGCAAGTGAAATTGGTTGTCTTAAATTGTGGCCACGCGCATCTTTTTTTAAAAAAAAACCCTATGCGCCAATTCTCTCCTCTTTTGCGCAAAGTTCTTCTCTCGATTAGACCTTGTAGGAGCTTCATTCAAATTAATCAAACTCAAATTAATAAAATGTAGTTTGGTTCAACTTCAAATTTTGATCTTATAGCCCTAAATTGTACCAGTGTTCTTGTTTCAAAACTTAAATTAGGAGATATGTATGGAGCTTCTAGTTCATGATTGCTAGATCATGACTTCTCAATCATTGAAGCAACGACATATGATCAACCTTTGGCGATTTCGCAATGTACTGCAGGTCAAGGAATAGCCATAATTAAGCCTATTGTATATCAAGGTATACCACTTGTATTTTGTAATTATTCAATGTTTTTTCCAGAATTCAAAAATTGATTTGGTCTGGTTTTAGGTTTTATTTCTTCAAAATTGGCTTTTTGTTGATTACGCAGAACTATTATTAGTTGTTCATTGAGCAATTACTTCATCATTATGTGTTAAAATGTTAATTATGAAGCAGTTTAAATCTCCTTTGAATTTGTGTAAAGTATACTAACGCATTAGTACAAGTACACTAATATACCTACTAATAGACATTAAAACAGAATGGACTCCTTATCATTTTGTTTTATTGTGTGTCTGATTTCACTTACAAATTTTAGTTGTCTTGTGTGTTTATCTTTTTATAATAATTTTTTTTTTGGCTTTTACCAGTGCATAAACAACATCCTAATGTCATAGTTGCAATGTGCTCAAGTGGAATCAAAGTAGTTAGAGAATAAGAGGAGTCACAGTTGCTAGGGTAGAAGGTGTAGTAATAGGATGAGGCCATTGAGCTTTGTATTGAATATGCGTTTAGGATTGGTTTTGGTTTTAGGCTTGGTAATGTCAAGTACAAAAGCATGACTTCTATTGTAACGCCCCCAATGCTCATGTTTCACTATTTATAATCTCTTTAATTAATTCCTTAATTAGAACTTACAAACCTGATGGTTAGCGCATTGCCGCCGTCCAAACGAACAAGGCTTTAAGTATACGTGCAAGATGTAATATGGCTAAGCATAATTTACAACCATATACATTCAAACAGTATCAAACCATATACAAACCGCTGATAATTTCCATAGGTTTTGCACACCAAAATAGAGCAATTCTCCATAAGGTTTATATCTCTATCAACTTAATATCTCAAAATACAGGTCCAAAGTATTCGTGAACTAACATCACTACTGATCTATCCATATTCCTTTGCTCACTTATTCTCATCAGCTGGGTTGCTAGCATTTCAGGGTGATTTCATTGAGCAATTCCCTAAAACAAAACATGACAAACATTTCAAAATGTAAGCCAAAACTCAATACATGCATTCTTATATTGTTAAATGATCAATGAAAAATATTGGTTGAGCCCGCTTTGCAATTCATTTTAATTTAAAATAGTGAATGAGAAGTACATAAAACTATATTACTAGTTATTATCTAGTACTAAACCCTGTTAGTTGCTACGATCTATAGATAGGTGTACATCTATCAAACCGATCGGGAGACCTGACCTGAGGCCGCTCGGGTAACTAACTGGAGGTCAAGTGTCCTATTAATGATAATTGACAGAGTAGGTGATAAATCACTAAGTAAACTGACTCATTGATATACTTACCAAGACATTGTAACTTTGATAAATACATTCTGATTTCTAAAGATACAAGTAATGGACGTACCTGGTGTTCTTAAAATGCAATCTCACTTGACAATATTTATGCACAATGAGAGTAAACGATAGACTATGCCCTGATTCTGTTCCAGAAATGTAATTATAGGTATATGTAGTTAGTAAACAATATTCACTCTCATAATTTGTAACTTTAAAAGAAATTAGTTAACTAACAGGCATCCATAACTCAAACCATTCAATAGATGATAAGTTATAGTAAGATGATTTGAAAACTAAATAAATTGAGGTAATTCAACTCGAGGTAAAATAATTTGGAGTAAAATAGAGCAAAATGAAATAGTTGAGGTTATAATGGAAAGGTTTTGATGGTTATAAATGGAATATGGGTTTTTTGATATTTCCGAGATAGATATTGAGGGTTTAAGGCCAAGTGGGTATAATTAGGTTCGAGATACCTTTAGTCACACCAACTTGGCCCAACAAACACTATTCTTGAGTCATTACTCTCCCCACTTCTCAAATTTCATTTTCCAACCCAACCGAGTTTCTAAGCACAATAAAAGTTGTTGAACTCACTAAAGTAAACTTTGTATTTTCCTTGCAATATCCATAATTATTCTGAAACTTTCAATTAAGCTCCCAAAATTTATGGTTTCCTTATTTCTCTCGTAATTCAAGCTAAATGCCCCTTTTTGGACCATTAACCTTTGTTTCCTTCATATTTAGTTACCTTATTTAGCCAAACACTCAAAAATTATATCATGAGAAACCTTACACATTTTTCAATATGTTTCTTCACATAATTACTCAAAATGCTCCCATAAACTCACTTGCTTGCATAACTATACCAAACAACCTCTTTTGGTACTTATAGAATTTTTCATAATCCACTAATTTTGGCAAATTTCACACATCATTTTTCAAGCCAATAGCATATCCAACCTCCAAATTCAATCTAATTCAATCCAAAAAACATACTTGATTCAAGAATCAAATTAAATCATGCAAGATCATAAAACCCCAAGTTATGCTCAATTGAATTTACATCGGAACCCATCCAAAGTCACCTTACACAACGTCGTACTTACTCTTTATGCTAAAGATTGCAAAAATAAATCAAAAGAATTCAAGTTCCATCATTTTCAATATCAAGCTTGCATGATCATGTTTGATCCCAATTCTAACATGCTTCTAAACTCATCCACACATAATAAAACACCAAGCTAAGACTCATTTTATCAATATAACATGATTCATAAACAAATCCATTAGGAAAACCCGAAATTAAATAAGGTTAGGTTAGGGTTTTACCTCACTTGGAAGCCTAAAGAGAGAGATGGAGGTGGTGTTTGGTGGTTGTGGGTGTTGGGGGTAGCGGCTGGTGGTGCGGGGGGTGGCGGACAGTAGCACTGGCTGGTGGCAAAAAGTGGCGGTGACAGCAGGAAAAGGAGCAGAATAGTAGCAACTGTGGAGAAGGAGGAGAAGAGAGGAGAAAGAAGAAAAATAGAATTCGGTTTTTGCTTGGCTAGATTTTTATTAATTTTTATGGCTCATTTGGCTGATATTTATCCACCATAAAGTAGCTTCTTGCTAATTATAATTAGGTACAAATAATGGTAATTAGTTAAATCCAATTATAATATCTTTGAGGGCCTCAATTTAGGCTTAAATGAATTGGGCTTGAAAAATTGGCATTCAATGGCGATAATTCTTTTGCATAGCTCAAAATTAAATTTTTGTGATTTTATGGAAAATAATTTATCACTTCATCATATTTACCTGGGCTTATTATCGATTCACTTGAAATTGTTACGATAATTACAACTCAAATTGCAAAAAGGGGTTCGAAATGAATTTGTCCCAACTGGGATGGTTAAATGCGATAAACAAATGCGAAGAAATTAGTAACATGGCTTAATTAAATAAATAAACATAATTTAGGGTCGGACTATTATAGTCTTCCCTCCTTAAAGAGTTTCGTCTTGGAAACTTATGAACATTGTTAGAACATACAAGATTACCTCAAATAGGTATATGTACTTGGCTTTCGTTTCTTCCCCGGTTTCCCAAGTGGCTTCTAAAAAGGTATGATTTGTCCAAAGTACTTTGACTAAAGGTATCAGCTTGTTGTGTAACTGCTTAATCCTGTGATATAGTATCTGGACTGGGTGCTCTTCTTACACTAGATCCTCAGTAACTTCAATGGGCTTAGTTATGATAACATGGTCAAGATCTGGAGTGTACTTCTTGAGCTGTGAGATATGAAACACGTAATGTATGTGTTCGAGTTCTATAGGCGATCCAGTTGACAAGCTACGTGATTTAATCTTTCAATGATTTCACATGGTTCAATGTATCTTGGGCTCAATTTGCCTCACACTCCAAATCTTCTTATACCCTTAGTTGGTGAAACTTTCAGAAAAATATTATCGCCTTCATGAAACTATAGAGGCCTCCTTCTTTTATCAGCATAGCTTTTCTGTCGGCTCAGGGCAATCCAAATATGCTCCATAATGTTCCTTATTGTTTCAATGGTTTCTTGAATTAGTTATGGCCCCAAAGTTAGTACCTCATCTAAGTCACTCTAGCATAAAAGGGTTCTATATTTTCTTTCATATTAAGCCTCAAATGGGCCATTTTAATGGTGGACCAGTAACTATTGTCGTAAGAAAATTCCACCAACGGTAAGTCGTCTTCCCATTTCCTTTGGAACTCCAGTACATAAGTTCTTACCATGTCTTCTAGAATCTGATTCACTCTTTTAGTTTGCCCATCTGTCTCAATATGATAAGAGCTGTTAAAATTTAACTTGGTTCCAAAGGCTTTTTAAAGCGCTTTCCAAAAACGAGCTTGAAATCTTTGATCTCTATCTAACACTATATATGTGGAATTCCATGCACTCGAACTATCTCCTTAATATACAACTGGGCCAGTCTTTCAACTCCCCAAGTATTCCGAATTGGCAAAAAATGGAGATTTAGTGAGTCGATAAACTATTACCCAGATAGCATTCTTCTTTGAAGCAAAAAGAGGTAATCCCATGACAAAGTCCATTGAGACTGGATCCCACTTCCAAGTGGGAATTTCTAAAGGTTGCAATTCACCTATGGTACGTTGATACTCCGTTTGAACATTTGGTAAATCAAATGCTTGTCTACATACTCTGCGATCTCTTTCTTCATATTATTCCACCAAAAGTATTGCCTCAGGTCTCTATACATCTTGGTGCCTCCTGGATGCAATAAGTATCGAGTGTTGTGAGCTTCCTTTAAGATCTTCTTCCTTAATTGCATGTTTTTGGGCGCACATATACAATTATGAAATCGCAAGGTCTCATTTTCATGTACAGCAAATCCAGCCGACTTCCCTCTCTCAAGATTTTGCTTTATCCTTTGGAGTTCAAGGTCATTTTCCTAGTTCATTAGAGTTTCCTCCACAATGGAGGGTTGTAAGTAAGTGCTGACAATTGAACATTTGTTTTCCCTTATGATACTAATTGAACACCCAAGTCCTCAAGCTCTCTTAAGAGGTTCAATTGAGTAATCACTACAGTGTTTAAGCTATGTTGTGGCTTCCTATTTAGGGCATCTGCTACAACATTTGCCTTTCCTGGGTGATATTGGATCTCTAGATCATAATCTTTAAGCAATTCTAGCTAAGGCATTTGTCTCAAATTGAGCTCCTTCTGAGTGAAGATATACTTCAAACTTTGATGATTAGTATAGAGCTTATGGGATACTCCATATAAGTAATGTCTCTAAATTTTCAGTGTAAAGACCACAACCCCTAGTTCCAGATCATGGGTAGGGTAGTTTCTCTCATAAGGCTTGAGTTGTTGGGAGGCATAAGCTACCACTTTATCTTCTTGCATTAGAACACAACCTAACTCGTTCTTCGATGCATCACTATAGATAGTGTACTCGTTACCTTCTACTGGTAGTGTAAGGGTTGGGGTGGTAGTTAATCGCTTCCTTAATTCTTGAAATGCCCTATCACACTTCTCTGTCCACTCATACTTAATAGCTTTCTTCAACAAATTGGCCAGGGGAGATGCTATGTTTGAAAAACCCTTCATGAACCTTCAACAATAACCAGCTAAACCTAAGAAGCTTCTAACCTCAGTGACATTAGTTGCCCTTGGCCACTATGTAATTTCTTTCACCTTTTAGGGCTCAACCTTAGTCCCCTCCTTTGAAGCCTACATGTCCTAAAAATGCCATTTTTTCTAACCAGAACTCACATTTCTTTAATTTACCATATAATTTGTGTTCCTTAAGGGTCTGCAACACTGTTCTCAAATGAGCAGTGTGTTCATTTCTGTCCTTCGAGTATATCAGATATCATCTATAAAAACCACATAAACTTGTCTAAATAAGGTTTGAAAACTCTATTCATAAGATCCCTAAAGGCCGTGGGGGCATTCGTCATGCCAAAAGCCATCACCGTGAATTCGTAGTGTCTATACCTGGTCCTAAACGTGGTTTTAGAGATATCTTCAGGTTTAATCCTAAGTTGATGGTATCTGTACCTCAAATTAATCTTAGAAACCACTCCTACTCCTTACAGTTGATCAAATAAATCATCTATTTGGGGCAAAGGATATTTGTTTTTTTATGGTGATTTTGTTCAACTCCCTATAATTGATGCACAACCTCAAGGTTCCATCTTTCTTCTTTACAAATAAAACTGGGGCACCCCATGGTAACACACTTGGTCTGATAAATCCCGTTTGTAATAGCTCATCTAACTTAATCTTCAGTTCTTTAAGCTCTATTGGGGCCACATGATATGAGGCTTTAGAGATGGGTTGGGCTCTAGGGACAAATTCAATCTCTGTTTGAGGGGGTAGTTTTGGTAACTCTTCAGGAAAAACATTTCTAAATTCACAAACTATAGGGATATCTTCTACTTTTTCTTTCTTTTCTTAAGTGTCAATGCATGACACCAATATCCAATACATCCTTGACACAATACCCTTCTTGCTTTCATAGTAGAAATTGAAGGATATGGTTTTTCATTTCTTTGCCTATAAAAACATACTTCTCTCCCTCTTCATCCATCTAAATAATAGGGATAAGCTTATAGGAGATAGGACATTCAACTATAGAGTCATTGAGCAACTTGATTCTGTAATTGGTTTCTGCCTTCTTATTCTCAATGTTCAATTGCATTGCGAATTGGGTAGATATAAATGAATAAGTGGCATTTGAATCAAACAATACACAAAATGGGTTTGAATTTAAAACAAGAGTTCCAGTAACTACCATACCAGAGGTGCATCTTCCTTCTTGCTTATCACATATGCCCTTCCTACTGCTGTAAGCCTTGGAGGTGGGGGCCCTTGGTGAGGTGGAGCCAAGGGTTTTACTACAACCTTATCTACAGCCTTCAGTCTTTGTGAACATGCAATAATGAGATGCTTTGAACTACCACACCATATGCATTTATTAGTTCCCGCTCGACATTCAGGAGTGATGTGATTGGTTCTTTCACATTTCATAGGGCTCCGTCGGGCTTGTAGGGCGACACTTGGGAGGAGCGGGAGCAGCTGCTTCTAGTTTACACTCTCACTTGGAGCTCCCGCTTGGTCCACTTCCTTTTTTGATTGATCGGGTTCAAGGCCGTCAACTTAGTTTTCACTCGTTCCACTTCAGCTGCTCGTTCATATAACTCTTGGTAGGTATGGATTGGTTGGCCAACTAGCTGATTACGAATATAGAAAGCTAAACCTTCTCCAAATTTCCTCATCTTCAGTCTTTCAGATGACACAAACTCATAAACAAACCTGGATAATTTTGCAAACTTACTATCATATTGCATTACTGTCATACTTGCACTCATTCTCATCTCCATAAATTCTTTTTCTTTCTACCACTAATCCATAATTGGGTAAAATTTGGCTATCAATTCTTCTAGGAATTTACTCCAAGTGAATTCAGGCCCTAACAACTTATCCTTTATAGTGTTCCACAAAATGTATGCTTCCTCAGTTAGGTACAACATCTCAATGTTCACCTTTTTCTCATCTGGAACCTCTACTACTATGAAAATTTTCTCTATCCCTCTAATCCATTCCTCTAGCTCCACTAGATTGTACTTTCCATCATAGACTTTAGGGTTACGTCGTGCTACCCTATCTGCTAGTTTATCATCTTTAGAAGGGACTTCAGAAGGTGCTGGGGGAATTCGTTTCATTAGTTCAGATATCAAGGTCTGCCAGTAGTTAGGGTTCCCAAATTTATTAGCCAATTCAGGGGCAATCAGGGGCATTCCACTAAGCTTGGTGGCATGTTAAACAAAGCCTGGTCACCTGACCCTTGACCATGGTCTGAATTATCTCCCATGGGAGTCTCTACATTGTTTTGCATAGCTTTAGACATTCTAATTATACATTAAACATGGCAATTCAATCACTTAACTACAACCAGCATATAAGATAAGCATACACAACAAATATAAACTAAAAGGGTTAAAATATTACGAAAACATAAACCAGAGCGTCGATATATCATTACTATAACTGCTTATTTACATACATTACATGGTTCAACAAAAGAATATCACATCCAGCTACCTAACTATGGTCAACCCTTACTCCTTCCTCCTAATTAAAGCACTACGTAGCCCCAATAAACTAAGTCTGCCACATGACTAAAAAGAAGGTGGGACTAGTGAACACAGTTGGAAGGATCTGCCTAACTATATATAATGCCATAACCTGTACAAAACTTATCTATCTAACCGACTGTACTATATACATGTGGGGCTCAAAATGTACCCTAACTGAGAAGGCAGCATCTAAATCAACCTAACGATCCCTAGATGGATCGTAGTCTAGGTCAAACTTGTCCTCAGGCTCCTCACCTAATTCAAAACTGCTATCTAATGCTCCCAGCTCTGCATTCTTGACATCGTCATCAGCCTGATACTCCCCCAACTTCGGGTCCTTATCTGGACCGTCCTCGGGGTCCTCCATCAGCTCATCATCAAAGTTAAGCTTCACTACCTCTAGTGTATTAGGAAGATCCACAATCACGTGAACCTCCCCTGATCCCGAGGGCACTGGACTTTCGGGCGGCTAAGGAGTGCCCGGTGTAGTTGGTGATGGTGATCCTTAAGTTGGTGCAGGTGCGCGAGGTGCAAGTGCAAAGGAAATACGTATTGAAGAGCCTCCATAGTGATCCCCCTTTGCTCAAACTCTCCTTGAGCAGCAATTCGGTAGTAATGGTAACGCAAGCCCCCTGAAACTAAAATCTAGGTTCGTCCCATCCTGGGGATCCAGTCATCATAAAGGCATGGTATTAAATCCTGGACTTAACCCATGGGACAACTGTATGTAAAGACCACAATAGCTTACACATACGAACTGTAACACTATGAAGCTTAGAAAATGGGCCTTGCATGTAAGCCATCATGCTAGCATGTAACTAAGAGATATGAGTGGCCACAGAAGCACCGAGCATCATTTTCACTAAATATGAATCCATCTAACAAAGAAAACATAAAGGAAGAACATGTAAAAGATAAGCAAACATTTCTATTTTCACGAACCTCTTACGATATGATAGTAACCACTAACCAACCTTCTCACCCTCCTATTTCTACTCCCCATACTCTATAACCCATCAAGAAAAATCAAACTAAGCTCTGATACTAAAACTGTAACGCCTCCAATAAGCATGTTTCACTGTTTGTAATCTCTTTAATTAATTCCTTAATTAAAACTGATAAACTTGATGGTTGGGGCATTACTGCTCTCCAAAAGGACAAGACTTTAAGTATACGTGCAAGATATAATGTGGCCAAGCATAGTTTGCAACCATATGCATTCAAGCATTATCAAACCATATACAAACCGCCGATAACTTCTATAAGATTTACACATCAAAATAGAGCAATTCTTCAAAAGGTTTACATCTTTATCAATTGAATATCTCACAATACAACTCCAAAATATTCATGAACTAACGTCACTACTTATCTATCCAGATTCCCTTGCTCACTTAATCTTATTAGCTAGTTTGTTAGCATGAGGGCGATTCACTGAGCATTTCTCTAAAACAAAACATGACAAGCATTTCCAAATGTGAGCTGAAGCTCAATACATGCATTCTAGTATTGTTAAATGATCAATGGAAAATATTGGTTGGTCTGCTTTGCAATTTAGTTTAATTTAAAATAGTGAATGAGATGAACACAAAACTACATTGCCAATTATTATCTGGTATTAAACCCCTGGTAACTGTTATAATCTATAGATAACTGTACACCTGCCAAGCCGATCGAGAGACTTGACCTGAGGCTGCGTGGGTAACTGGAGGTCAAGTGCCCTATAAATAATAATTGACGGGGTCACTAATTAGGTAATAAATTACTGAGCAAACTTATTCATTGATATACTTACCAAGACATTGTAACTTTGATAAATACATTATGATTTCTAAAGATACAGGCAATCCATAACTCAAACCATTCAATAGATGATAAGTTACACTAAGATGATTTGAAACTAAATAAATTGAGGTAATCTAACTCGAGGTAAAATAATTTGAAGTAAAATAGACCAGAATAAAATAGTTGAGGTTATAATGGAAAGACTTTGATGGTTATAAATGGAATATGAGTTTTTGATATTTCTGAAATGGATATTGAGGGTTTAAGGCCAAGGGGGGTGTAATAAGGTTCGATAACTTTAATCACACCAACTGGGCCCAACAAACACTATTCTTGAGTCATTACTCTTCCCACTTCTCAAATTTCATTCACATGTCTATTTAATTCGATTTTCCAACCCAACTGAGTTTCTAAGCACAATCATAGTTGTTGAGCTCACTAAACCTTGTATTTTCTTTGCAATATCCATAATTACTGCGAAACTTTTAATTAAACTCCCAAAATTTATGGTTTCCTTCTTTCTCTCATAATTCTAGCTAAATGCCCGTTTTTGGGCCATATAACCTTTTATTTCCTTCATATAGTTGCCTTGTTTTAGCCAGACACTCAAAAATTACATCATGATCAACCTTACACATTTTTCAATACTTTTCTTCACATAATCATTCAAAATACTCCTATAAGCTCTCTTACTTGCATTATTGATCAAAACAACCTCTTTTAGTCACTTATGAGATTTTCCTTAATCCACTAATTTTGGTAAATTTCACACAACATCAATTTTCAATCCAATTGCATATCCAACCTCCAAATTCCATCTAATTCAATCCAAATAACATACTTGATTCAAGAGTCAAATTAAATCATGCGTGGCCATAAAACCCTAAGCTATGCTCAATTGAATTTGCAACCAAACTCTACAGAACATCATACTTACTCTTTATGCTAAAGATTGCAAAACCAAATCAAAAGAATTCAAGTTCGATCATTTTTAACATCAAGCTTGCATGATCATGTTTGATCCCAATTCTTACATGCTTCCAAACTCATACACACATAATAAAACACCAAACTAACACTCATTTTTATTAATATAACATGATTCATAAACAAATCCATCATAAAAATCCAAAATTAAACTAAGTTAGGTTACGCTTTTACCTCACTTGGAAGCTTAAAGAGAGAGATGGAAGTGGAGTTTGGTGGTTTTGGGTGTTGGGTGTGGCGGCTGGAGGTGATGGTGGTGGCTGGTGGGCAAAAATTGGGGGAATAGCAGCAAAAGGAGCAGAACAACAACAACCGTGGAGGGGGAGACGAAAGGAGGAAGAAGAAGAAAAATAGAATTTAGTTTTGCTTGGCTAGATTTTTTTTTCTTGACTTTTATGGCTAATTTGGCTGATATTTATTATAATGAGGCACAAATAATGGCAATTAATTAAATCCAATTATACCAACTTTGTGGGCCTTAATTTAGGCTCGAATGAATTGGGCCCGGAAAATTGGCATTCAGTGGTGATAAATTTTTTGCTTAGCTCAAAATTAAATTTTTGTGATGTTATGGAAAATAATTTATCACTTAATCATATTTACCGGGCTTATTATCAATTCACCTAAAATTGTTACAGTAATTAAAACTCGAATTGTAAAAAGGGGCCCGAAATGAATTTTTCCCAACCCGGATGGTTAAATACGATAAATAAATGCGACAAAATTAATAACATGGCTTGATTAAATAAATAAACATAATTTAGGGTCGGGCTGTTGTATGTACTATTAGAGAGAAAGAAATGTACTGCTCCAAACGCCAACTTAATAGAAACCCATAGAAGAATGATAAGTCATATTCAAAGTAGAACACTCAAAGTAATTGTAATGAAAAAGTTGTTTTCTGTCTTGATAAGGATGACAATTGGGTTTGCACTGGTCATGTAATGGAACACAACCACAGTTTTCTTTCAAGTGATGAAATCAAATTGCATTGCTCTCATAGGAAGATGGAAAAACCTCATATTGAGTATTTCTGAAAAATGAGGGATACTGGTCTTAAAGTGTCACAAACTTATCATGTTTTGAAAAATGAAATGTTAGGCTGCTCCTGGTTTTACTCTTAGAGATGTTTATAACAATCTAGCTAAAGAGGATAGAAGGATTTTGGAAGGTGGTGATGCAAAGCATTTGGTAGATATCTTTGAAGATAGAGCTCAAAAAGTGAACGGTTTTTTCTATCTTACTCAGCAAGGTAGCGATGACTATTTGGTTAGCTTTTTTTTGGAGGGATTCTTAGATGAAAATTGATTATCTTCTATTTAGGGATTTATTAGTGTTTGGTACTATGTATGGGACAAACAAATAAGGAATGATTTGTGCCCTGTTTGTTTGCATGAATTGCCATGCAAATAATGTTATGGTTGGCTACGGGTTTTTGATTAATGAGAAAGTGGAGAGTTTCATTTGGATGTTCAATACTTTCCTCAGGACAATAGATGGTATAGCTTTAAAGACAATAATGAGGGATCAAGCCTTCTCAATGGCTAACGCAATAGCATAAGTGCTTCTAACTAGTCATCATAGGGTCTATGTGGTTGGCACATTCAAGAGAATTCAAGGTGTCATATTGTTAAGCTTGTCGAAAGTTACAAATTTAACCACTTCTTCGATTATTAAACACTTTTTATAGTATAGAAAAGTAGGGATCGATCCACAAGGAAAGATTGCCGCAAAAGGCTAGCTTAATCCTAAATGATTTTACTAATCCAATTTATTAAGTCTAATCCTAATAATTCTAAAATAATTAAAATCAAATGAATAAAAATCTGAAAAACACCCAATGATGCTCCTAAATATCTTGGATTATATTCTAGAAAGAAAACAGTAAAAAGCTTTCCTAAATAATCTAGAAAAATAAAATCAGAATAGTAACTGAAATTCTAATTAAAAATCAAAACAACAAATAATAATCAGAAAATAAATATTAAAAATTACAAACAGTAACCTAAAATATTATTCTTCAGGTATATAATCTTATAACTCCTCAATTGCATCAAAATAATTTCAGAAAAAATCAAATCAGAAAATTACCACAGAATATCAATGCAGAATATTAGATATGAAATTAGAAATAAAATAATCTACATAAATATAAATACGAAAATAATCAAGAAAATTACCCTAATTCTAGGACACAATTTTATGGACTCAACAATACCTAATAATCGTGAATTAACAATTAAAATCGAAATTTTCACAATTAATAACCTAAAAACATGCACTTATCAGTTTCACAAAATAATTCTGAAAAATTATCAAATAATTTCCAAAACTTACGAAATTGAATATGAGCAGACTAGGACACTATATAAACTCTAAGAACTGATAAAAGTCGAAAAAGAACAAAAATAAATATTTTTAGTCTAATTTCTAACAAACCG
>JACYFF010031956.1:25284451-25334111 GCA_017589665.1 Selenicereus undatus
TTTTTTTTAAGCATAATATTATGCCACCACCACATCAAGAGCACATACATAATTTTTTTCGCAATGTTAACTATCATTTCCTTTACACATATTTAACAAATTTTCAAGAGTATACTTTAACCATTTAACTCATTCAAAAAGATAACCATGTCAAACTTCACCAACTCAATCAACTTTTAAAATACCTCTTAATAGCACAACCCACACAAGAATCCATTACAAAAATCATACCATAACATATAATTCAAAAATATTTCATGTACTTTTTTTTTAACATTGCAAAATCATAATCGACATGTCTAGTAAGAAAAACAAGTAACTTTATCATTCTAATTCATAATTCATAACATCATGCCAAGTCTACTTTTCACAACCATTAACTAAAATATTTACTAATATAATCATTTATACAAGATAACTTAGGAAAGCAACTTTAAAGAATATATCTCAACAATCATGATATATATCTTAGCAAGACATGGCATACATAACTTTAAAATATCATTCTTAAAGTAAACTAAACATGTAAAGAGACATTCTAACTCTTGTAAATCAATAACATAATCATGCATCATAATAAAACATTTTAACTTTAAAACTAATTTTTTTATAAGGGATTAAGAGAACCCACACCTTAAAGTAGCTTCTTAATCTCCTTTTAGCCCCTTGATCTTTATGACAATTCCAAAGCAAGTTGGTTGAGTAAAATTACCAATAAGAACTCTCTTCTTTCTCTCTCTAATTTTTCTTGCTTGGTAAAGTGAGAAAATGCTAGAGAAAAGATGAAGAAGAGTATGAAAGCAACCAAAAATTAACTCTTACCCCCCCTTTTTGACTAGCACTAGCCGGCCACTTCTTTCCCTCATCATCATTCCTCTTTTTTTTTTTTTGGTTAGAGCATGTCCTTGCTTGTCCAAATGGGAAAAAGCAATAGGGCATCAGGAGTAGCAGAATAGGTGTATGGATGGGGATGGCCAAGCCTTACCCTATGTTTGATAGCCCATGCTTCCCTAAATAAAAAAAAACATATGTTAGTAGATTAGCATAATTTTTATTAAGCAACTTGATTAACAAACATAATTCCTAATCCTCACAAGGAGAGATTGGAAGAGGATGCAGCCGTGGCCTATATGGTGTGAAGGTGGGGATATGATGATGATGGATAAGGAGGTAGAAAGCCGTGGAGTGGGATGTCCGTGAGTTGATGATGGTGATAGTGGGGAGATGATTATGATGATGATGGTGGGGAGATGATTATGATGGTGATGAGATGATGAAGTCTTCAGGGAGATGGAAAGCGTGAGGGTGAGGATGTTTAGAGAAGAAAGCAAGCTGTGGAGGTGTGGGAAGGTTCAAGCAACCGTGGGCTGATAGATGATGATGGTGGAGGTGTATGGGGGTGAGGATGATGGTGAGGCTAGGGTTATGATGATCATGAAGGTGGTGGTGAATGATTATATGGTGAAGATTATTTAAATTAGGGTTAGGTGTGATATAGGCCCAGGCTTAGTAACTAGGTTTTTTTTTTCTTTCTTAGACTCCTTCTTCCCCAAGACTTCTAGCTTTGCTCCAACTCTTGTAACCCTAGCCCAAATAAATAATTATGGAAATAATATTATCCATAATTATTATTTTTGGATCGTCTTTATATCCAAACGCGTAAAACCCGCACCTCGACGACTTGTCTTCTCCTTTTTATTAAATTAATACTAACCCTGAAAAATATATAAAATAAAACAAGTTAGGCGAAATAATAAATATAATATAATCGAAATAATTATAAAATGATGCATGATTAATGGCTTAGCACATATTTACTAATTTGAGGATGCTACCTGGTTTCATCGCCAAATTTGATCGCTTTCTATTTTGGTGTGACACGATGTCAGGTGACAACACTGAACACAACACCTTTACTCACTGCAACTCAAACTATTCTACACTAATTTCCATGTTTGTCCCCTCTTTTTTTTTGCAGTTTACTATCTGATTACAATTGTGCTAATCATTCTTGGTTGTCAAGGCTTTACCACATGAAAGAAAAGTGGTGTCCTACATTTTCAAAGGATTAGTTTTTTAGAGGAGTTGTGTCCTCTCAAAGGAGTGAGAGCACGAATTCATCACTATCAAGATGGTTCAGTAAACTTTATGGTTTATTTGATTTTTACAATATCGTCTCTGATGTTGTCAGTGAATGGAGATCAAAAAAGAAAAAAGCCAATGTACAGAACAAAGAAGGCTACTCTGATATGTATTTATCTCAAGTCAGCATTTCACAACAAGTTGTGAAGATCTACACTAGTAACATATGCAAAGTTTTCAAAGTTGAATATGTGAAGGGACAAAGGTGTTCTCAAGACCATGTGAGTTCTATCAAAAATGAGTGAACAATAGGGCATATGTACTTTATATTTGAGGAATGACATGGCAAGGACCTTGGGTTTTGTGTTAGATTTGATTGCAAAAAATATAGTGAAGACGGGATATCTACCATGCTTTACGGATTTACAATATTCATTGTGTTAAAAAGATACCTCAGAAGTACATATTAAAGAGGTAGACAAAAGTAGCAAGGCCTCAGGTAGATATTCAAGTGTGCTATGAGAATCGCAATATTTTACTGTCCTCATCAATATAGAGAGCACAAATGCTTAAAAATTTTGAGTGTCTACTATTATCTAGTGAGGGAAATGTGAAAGCAAGGAGATTTGTGAAGAAATGTTCAAGAAATTTAAGGAAGATGTGGAGTTAGAGATTGATTCTGAGCGTGTATCTGATGTGGAAGAGGTAAGAAGGGACGTTAATGTTGCGATTTGAAACCCTGTTCGCCAGAGAAAATAGGAGAAACAAATGTGAGACCGAAAAGCAATTTGGAAAAGATTGTTAGAAGAGCAAGGTTCAGGAAAGCAACGTCTGTTGTGAATAAAAAAGATATTATTCAATCGGAGCAGGTGAGACAACAACATGTGTAAATTTAAGACATTAAATTTTTAGGTTTATTAGTAGCTTTTTGTTTTGTGCACATGTAATTTAATTTTCTTTAAGAAAAATGCAGTGTCATGAATCTTCACAGAGTAGTGTAGTGTCAAGCAAGGGGGAAATGTATCAAATGTTTTGGCTAATGTTTGAAGAAAGAGGTGCACAAACTGCAAGCACAAGCAAGCCCACTATTGCTATTAATTTGAATGTTCCTTATGATGTTCGAAGTATTGGAAATAGACAAATTAGACATTTTTAAACAGGCAAAAAATATGTTTCGCATAGATATATGGTTTAGTTTTGCAATAACGGTCTCGAATAATTGTGAATGTAATTGGAAATATTCTTTCTGACATATGAAAGTATTTGAGTTGTTACATTCTAAAATTTATATTAAATAATGTTTATGGGCCTAAGTGTTATTGATTTGAATGAAGGATTATGGGTGATGTTTAGTGCAAAATACACTGATATTTGGTATATATGAAGAACAATTTAGTGTTAACTCATTATGGAAGAGTTTTGAAAAAAAAAACAACATTAGTACAAAGTTTGGTGCAAAATAGAATTTTATTTAGTGTTGGTCAGAGGCACTGAACATCACCCCAAAATTGGTGTATGATAAGTAATAGTTTAGCGTTAAAAGCAGTTATATGTAGTGTTATGATTCCCCCAAATAATTATAAGAACTACTGTTATATTTTAACGCGTACAAAACAAGATGCTTTTAAAATTTCCAACATTAAAATTATAAAATAAAATTAGTTGTCGTATGCTAATAAGAGTTTACATTACAAATAGTTTTGTATTCATACAATAAGTTTAGTGTATGATGGGCTAGTGTTCAGTGTATAATAAACACTGTTCAGTGTAATATGCGACACATATAGTTTTTGTGTCCAAAAAGTACCTCATGCAATGTTCTCACTAAGAAAATCCTGAATCAACAACTATATCTATACAAACTTAAACATGTGAGAATCAATCTCAACCTTAGTATTAACACAACTAGCCAATATATAAGTGTCATATATAATGTGAAAGCTAATAATAGACAATAGTTTTCTCTGAAAAAGTATATCATGGAATCGTATTGCAATAGCTATCAATCTAAGTACTAGGACCCACAACAACTGCATTTCCAACTTCAGCTTCACGAAAGTCTTTAGCTCTCTTCAACAATGCATGCCTTTCATTGTTTTCCTTCATTAAGATGTCATGGCAATATCTAACTCGTAGAGTATTAATCTTTGCTTTCTGCAAAACTTGAAATGAAAAGAAAAAGTGTTTCAAAATATATTAAAACAAGATAAATGTTTTTCTTTAGAAGGAGCTCCAATCTCTAGATTTGAATCCACATTTCCATCTCTTCTCCCCTTCTCCAAAGTATGTCTCCATATGCTTAAGCAAATAGATCCCATAATTTATAAAATTGGTATATGTCCTCCATGTCATCTCTAAATGCTTTGGCTCAAATTGGAGGACAATTTCCGACATAGGATGGTTGTGTTCGTCCAAGAATTTGAACACACAATATTTTTTTTAAAACAAGATGAAAATGATTAGAATACTTATTTTAAAAGTTTTTAAAAAAATTGTAGTTATGGAAGAGGAAAACCACTATCAGCATTTAGCATTTCCTTGAGGGAAGGACCATAAGTTTACTCATATGATCACGTAGTGTTCAAGTTGTCAATGATATCATATGTTTCGTGCCTTAAGTTAAAGCAATATAGGAAAAAGTGTTGTTCATAGCATATCAGAGCCATAATCTATTAAATTAGAGAGTTCATATTAAAAAAAAAGAAAGTGCATACTTGTCTGCTGAATTTAGTGTATTATAGGGTATTGTTTAGTGTCAAATACAATAATATTTATCACTACCTTCAAAAAATATAATAGTACACCTTTAGGGTATAATTGGTTTTTGTTTAGTGTAGCATAGGATAATGTCTATACTATTTCTCTGCATTTGAAGTGTATTTGTTAGCTAGTAAGGCCTTATTAATGTGTAATTTGATTTGGCATCGAGAAATAGGAAAGAGACTTAGATAGACACTGTTCAGTTTCTAACCGGGCTAAGTTTTGACCCTCATTATTGGATTTTAGCTCATAAATAATCTTTAAATTAGTTAATTAATTAGATTTTGTGTTCTATAGGGTTAAATAAGAGAGGAGCCAAATTGAAAGTCAAGCCCAATCCACTATGAAGGAAAAATCCAGGGAACGTGCCAAAATCTAAGAGGCGTGCCATAAAGTCAGTAGGGTGTGCCACAAGTACACAATGGAAAAATGCGGATAGAGATTTGGTATGGGTGCCCTGTGCCAAGGGCCATGATCGTGCCAAACCTTGAAATTTTGTTTTATTTAACTACTCAATAATGTGAGGGTTAAACAAGAATTTTTGGCCTTTTTTTAGGGTATCTTCGTTTTAGTAGCTAGTTTTTTTCTCTAGCTTGAGTCTTGTAGAACTTCATCTCTCCTTCATTAATGAATAGCTTAAAAGTTGAAGCTTTATATTAATTTCATGACAAGTTTCTTGTTCTCTCTCTTTATTATTGCTTAATCTTACTTTCTTTCTCCTAAATTTCTTTAAAATCTTCACTTTTGAGCGACATCAACCTTCCCTAGATATGGGCTTGATGTGATGGGGGTTGTGGGGAGATTTAGGTTTTGATATAATGGATTTGAAACCTAAATCTACCTCTCAAAACTCAATCATCTCTTTAGTTGATTTTTCTCTTTTCTACTTTTACTCATCTACAATACTGGGATAGCTTGAGATAGTGCAATCTTGAGGTTTCATGGGTAAAGAGATCATTCAAGACTTGATGATGATTGTAGCGCTTAATCTAATCATTAATGGTTGTGAACTCGTTTGTAAACGTCTCTCCCTTATCTTTTTATTGCATTTTTAAGGATTAAGCATAGTTTAATTTAGAAATAAGTTTTTTTTTGGTGATATTAGAGGATTGTTAGTTGTGTTGATTGGCCAAGTCGAGCCAAGTGCCATGTTAAGCCCGATCCCCTTTTTCTCTGTGTTATGTGTTTTTAGATGCTAGTGCACATTAGCTAGATTAGTGTAGCGCTTACTTGCGTTGAAAAGTCATTTAGAAGAGTTTACTAAGTTGGCAAGCTAAGTTTGTTTAATTAAGTTGAAAATTGAAAACACTCTTACAGTTAAGTCAATCTGAAGTCAATCACCATTCATCCTAGTGGACGACTTGAACTCTTGCTCACCACACGCAAAATTACGATTAACAAAATGGCACTGTTGTTATGGATGATGACGTTCGATTTGCTTTTGATTTATACTTAATTGTTGTACATAGTTTTTGGTTTTGATCATTTTGAAAAAAATCAAGAAAGGAAAAATGGAAAAAGAAAAAAAACCATAAAAAATGGGAATGCATGAGTGCTTGGACTTGATCGCCTAGTTGTGGGAGATTGATTCGTGTTGAAAGACCTCCCCACATTAGGGCAATCCCGATCATAGCACTAGACCTCGAAGAGATGGCGAAGGAACAAGCCCAAGGGCCTCCCCGTCCTCTTCCTCAGGCTCCAAGGAGCCTTAGTCAAATCTTCTACCCACCGAGATCAACTAATTCCTCTTGCTTTCAAATGCCACAACTTGGTGGGGATGTCCAATTCTCCTTTAGTCCTCAATACATGACAATGCTTCCCAAATTCAGTGAGGATGGTCATGCTTACCTATTCTTGAGCGAATTTGAGGAAGTATGCTCGATGATGCAATTCCCTAATGTGCCACAGGACATTGTCAGGTTGTGCTTCATTCCTTTTGGCTTGAAAGATTCAGCAAAGAAATGGATGCATAGCCTCCCATCAAACTCCATTTTCTCATGGGATGGGTTTGTAAGGGGTTTCTTAAGAAAATACTTCCTGAATGGTAAAATGGTGAAACTAAGGAATGAGATTAACCACTTTGTCCAACTTGAGAAAGATTCCTTTTGGAAGTATTTTGAACGGTTTAAACTCTTACTTGCTCAATGTCCACACCATTGTTTAGAAAGGTGGCGTTTATCCTAAGTTATTTATGAGGGTCTTCACCAAGCTACTTGGACCATGGTGAAGTCTATGTGTCAAGGAGGTTTTTCGAACAAGAGTGAGACCGAAGCTTGGGATTTCCTAGAGGAGTTGGCCGGAAAAACCTTACAATGGGAAACCACTAGGGATGAGAGTCTAAGTGCTAGGATTAATAACCAGAAGGGAGTTCATACGGTAATAGATACCACATACATTGATACTAGATTTACCGCCCTTGAAAACATGTTAAAGGGTTTATGTTGTCCTAAACCCTAAACAACTTTCCCCTTCCCTAAATGATCTCATGCTCTCAATGCCAATCCACTAGTTACTCTTAAGTACGTGTCCCTTGTTTGCAATAGTTGGCTACAAATCAAGAGCAAGGTTACGTGAAGTGGCCTTCCAAAGGTCAAAATTTGATTTGTACTCCTCTACTTACAATGAGGGCTGGGCTAAGTACCCCAATTTTCCATGGACTGGACATAATGCCTTGATGCCCAACAATCAAGGTGGGGTTTCTTAAGGAAACTCCTCATCTTCAACTTATCAAAATCCACCCTTCTAAGGGGCATACAATGCTCCTAAGGGCCCTCCTCCTCCTCACCACATGTGGCTCAATCATACCCCCTCCTGGTTATAATGAACTGATAAAATGTACAAGAAAGTCAATGATATAGAGAGGATTATTAGAGAACTTAAGGAGCCAAATGAGAGAATGATAAAGACAATGACTGAACAATTTGCTCAATTAGCAATATCTAATAGGGAGAAAGGGTTTTTCCTAGTCAACGCGAGGTGAACCCAAGAGAAGGCTCTTCCTGTTCCTTTGACCCCAATGACATTCGAAAAGTTAATGCCGTAATTTCTTTACGGTCGAGTAATACAATTGACACCTATGTGGGTGAGCAAAATGAGAATGATCCCCCTTCCCCGTCATCTTCTCTCCCTCCCCTCAAGGTGATGGTGTATTTCCGTCCCCAGTGATCCAAATCCCATCTAAGGATGTAGATGGACCTAAGGAGGGTGAGTCAATCCATGATTCCACCTCTCTTAAGGATTCTCCTTCTCCTTCTACTTGTGTTGTTAGGCCGCCACCTCCTTTCCTTAACCGGTTGAAAGGGAAAAAGGTGCAAGATCATTTTGACAAGATTAGGGAGACTTTCTCCCAAGTTAAGATGAAAATTCCTTTACTTGATGTGATACCACAAATGCTCCCCTATGCTCACTTTCTTAAAGACTTGTGTAGCACTAAGAGAGCCACTAATGTCCCCAAGAGAGTATTTTTGGCCTCTATTGTGAGTTCCATCATTTTAAATCAAGTGCCTATTAAATGTAAGGACCCGGGGTGCCCCACAATCTCAATTGTGATTGGTCATCACAACATTCACCGAGCCGTTCTTAACTTGGTGCTAGTTTTAACCTCCTACCCTTCATGGTGTATGAGAAGTTGGGTTTAGGGGAGCTTAAGCCTACAAACATGGTCTCTCAATTGGCCGACCATTCCACTAGGCTTCCTAGAGGGATGGTTGATGATGTGTTGATTAAAGTGGGGGAATTCATATTGCCAGTGGATTTTGTAGTTCTAGAGACTGAGGGTGTGATGAGTACTAAAAATGAAATACTAGTCATCCTTGTTCGACCATTCCTAGCTACCTCAAATGCTCTTATAAATTGTAGGGATGGGAAATTAAAATTGACATTTGAAAATATGACCTTGGAATTGAATGTGTTTAACATTCAAATGCAACCAATGAGTTTTGATGATGTTTACCACCAATCCCTTAATTGGGTGGGTAACCTTGCATTGGGGGAGGTAGTGGTTGATTATGAAGAAGAGTTAATGTCATGTGTGTAGGAGTTATTTTTCATGGAGTACGTACCCAAATATGATGCAATTGCATTTGAGGACCAATGTGATAACTCATTACATACATCCATTCTTGTATCCCTCCTTCTATTCCCCCTTTATCTCATGAGGCACCTCCTAGTGTACCGTCATCTTCCTCTCTTAAGCTGAAACCCTTTCCCAATATGCTCAAATATGCATTCTTGGGTCTAAGTGAGGCTTTTCCTGTGATACTTGCTAATGATTTGAATTCGGACAAAAAAATTCAAGTGCTAGACTTATTAAGGGAAAACAAAGGAGCATTAGGGTCGACCTTATGAGACATTCATGGTATTAGTCCCACCATAGTACAACATTGCACACACCTTGAGGACAATCTAAAACCTTACTGAATAGACAAAGAAGATTGAACAACGTCCTTTAAGAAGTGGTAAACAAAGAAATCCTTAAGTCGTTAGATCATGACATTATTTACCCCATCTTGGATAGTGAGTGGGTGAGTCCCGTCCAAGTCATTCCTAAAAAGACCAGTGTAACTGTGGTTAAGAACAATAAGGGTTAACTCATTCCCATAAGAATCCAATCTGGGTGGAGGGTATGCATTAATTATTGAAAGTTGAACTCCACCACTAGGCATGATCACATTCCATTGTCCTTCTTGGACCAAATGTTAGAAAGGTTAGCCGGACGAGCTTTTTGCTTCCTTGATGGGTATTCTGGATATACCCAAATTCCTATTGCCCCCAAAGACCGAGAAAAAGACCACATTTACATGCCCTTTTGGCACGTATGTTTTTAGGAAAATACCTTTTGTTCTTTGCAATGCCCCAACCACTTTCTAAAGATGTATGATCTCAGTATTCTCCGACTTAGTTGAGTAATGCCTTAAGATTTTCATGAATGACTTCTCCATGTATGGAGACACTTTTGAGGCTTGCTTAGTTGGTTGGGAAAAGTGTTGAGAAGGTATCGCGATAAGAAGTTAACTCTTAATTAGGAAAAATGTCATTTCATGGTCAAGGAAAGGATTGTCTTCGGCCATGTTATCTCTAGCGATGGTATAAACGTAGATAAAGCGAAAGTGGATTTGATCCCAAACCTTCATCTCCTTACTTGGGTAAAGGATATACGATCCTTTCTTAGGCATGCCGGTTTTTACCGAAGATTCATCAAGGACTTTAGCAAGATTGCTAAGCCCTTATCTTCCCTCATAGCTAGGAGACGTCCTTCCACTTTTCCAAGGAGTGTGAAGTGGCATTTACAAAGCTTAAGGAGACACTCACTACGACACCTATTTGGCATCCTCCCGTCTGGGGAGAATCCTTTGAACTCATGTGTGATGCATCGAACTATGCAGTCGGGGTAGTTTTAGGACAAAGAATTGATAAGAAGCCCCACGTAATTTACTATGCAAGTCATACTTTGAATAAGGCACAACTAAATTACATCATGACTGAAAAAGAATTTTTTGCGGTAGTTTTTGGATTTGAAAAGTTTAGACCTTACCTCAAGGTCTCATGTGATTGTTTTGACTGACCATGCCGCCTTGAAACATCTAATGGAAAAGAAAGATGCAAAAGCTAGGCTAAATAGGTGGATTATGCTTCTACAAGAATTTGATTGTGAGATGAAAGAAATGAAGGGTTCCGAGAACACGGTAGCAGATCTCCTATCTAGGCTAGTGACTAAATGATGCAAGTGAATCTCCCATATTTGATTATTTCCCCGATAAGCAACTGTTTAGGGCTTAGGTGGAGCCATGATTTGCTGACATAGTGAACTATCTGGTGATTGGGGAAATGACTGGGGGGTGGAATAAGGGTGATATGGATCCCTTTCTTTCTATGGTCTGATTCTTTACATGGAATGACCCATAATTGTTTAAACATTGTCCGGACCAATCATTAGAAGATGCGTTCCTAATGAGCACTTTCAAAGTGTCCTCTCCTTTTGCTATGATCAATCTTGTGAAGGACACTTTAGTGGGAAAAAGACCTTTGTGAAGATTCTTCAAAGCGAATTCTATTGGCCCACCTTATTTAGATATGCCTATGCATATTGCAAAAGATGATTTCGTTGTCAACAAATGGGTAAGAGAAGCGGGAAAGACATAATGACACTCACCCCCATCATTGTTGTTGACATATTTGATGTATTGGGTATAGATTTTATGGGTCCATTTCTGAATTCATTGGGAATGAGTAAATTCTCTTGTGTGTGGATTATGTGCCAAAAATGGGTAGAGGCATTCGCACGAGAACGAGTGAGTCCAAGGAGGTTGTGAGATTTTTGCGAGAAAATATTTTTTATAGGTGTGGGATGCCTATGGCCATCATTAGTGATCAAGGGACCCATTTCGACAATAGGTCCTTTGATGAACTCCTTAAGAGGTACTTAATCCTCCATCGCATGGAAACCTTGTACTATCCACAAACTAATGGTAAATTAGACGTTTCGAATAGGCAAATCAAGCAAATTCTCGAAAAGATCGTGAATAGGAATAGGAAGGACTGGACGGATATCATAATTGATGCACTTTCGGCCTATCAGATAGCTTTCAAAACCCCTTTGGACATGTCTCCCTCCTTTGAGCTTAAACATTGAGCTAGGTAGGTCATTCGGGCCCTGACCTTTGCTTGACAGACGCCGGTGAGGAACGGAAGCTTAGTTTGAATGAGTTGGAAAAAATTAGGCAGGAGGCATATGATAATGCTCGTTTAAGCAAAGAGAGCACCAAATTCTTCAATGACAAACTAATCCATAGAAAACCCTTTTGCCCTGGCCAAAAAGTGCTACTATATGATTTCTACCTTCATTTGCTTCCAGGAAAGTTATGGTCTAGGTGGATTGGTCCCTATGAAATGTTTCCCCATGGAGCGGTTGAAATTGGGGACCCCACCAAGGACCAAGTGTTCAAGGTGATGGGCATATATTGAAGCCCATGCTAGAATTACTAAGTGAAGAAGACGTGGAATGTATCTTCCTCCATAAACCTCCTCCCTTTGAGTAGTCTTTGAGTCATTCTACAAACATGCATAGTATACATAAGTGTGTGGATGTTGGAAAAAAAAAGAAAAAAAGGTGAAAAAGCCAAGAAAAAGTGTGAATTTGTTTTTTGAAAAATTTCAAAAAAAATGATGGAAAAAAAGAGAGAGTAGAAAAAAGAATAAAATGAGTGAGAGAAAGGAGAGAAAGAGAGGTTCAAAAAGAAAAAAAGAGTGAAAAAAGGATTTGGAAGCAAGGAAAATTGAAAAAAAAGAAGGGCATGGGCAGAGATTTGGCACGGTGCCCTCGTGCCAAGGGGCACGCGTGTGCCAAGAATAGACAGAAAAAATGGCAACCAGAGATTTGACAAGGATACCCATGCCGAGGGGCACAACCGTGCCACTCCTGATCTGCACTAAAACCACAGTTTTCAATCTCCATCTTCATTTCTCCACCTTTTTCCTCACCAGTTTCTCTCTCTACATGGCTCCCTCTCTCTCTAAGCGTCACTCTTCCTCGCATTACCCACTCAAATCTTAGCCAATTACTTCAAATTCTTCACAAAATTCACAATTTTCAACCTTAATCTCCCCCTTTCCACCACAAATTCTCTTAAACTTACCCTCTTTCATCCCCAACTCATTCTCTTTCTTTCTCTAAAACCCAAGCCTCCATTGTTGAGGTTGAAGGTTGTAGAAAATGAAAGTTTGTTTTTTGCTTCCATTTTTACACTCCAAAAGCTTGAACTCACACTCCATTAGCAAAATGGGCAAGAAATGAGTGGGTGAATCATCCAAGGGACCCTCTCTACCCGGAAACATCTAAGGTATCTTCAACCCGAGCACCCTCAAGAACAAAAGGTACTAAAGATGCTTACCCATTGATTTTACCTTCTAGCACTAAGGGTTTAATTTTTGTGAATGATGATAAAAGGATAAAGTATGAAACTCTTAGCGCTAGGAAAACAAATGAGCAAAAATTTTGTGTCTTATGATCAGTTGATTATCAGGTTTTTGAGTTCATTAAATGTGGATTGGGCCAGTTCATATAGGCTTTAAGAGATGCTTATTTCGTTCCGGATGTTCAATATAAACCATAGGATGAGCTTAAGGGAATTCAATGATGTAATAACCTGACTCTAAATCATATTTATTTATTTAATTAAGTCATGTCATTATTTTACTCACATTTAATTATCACATTTAAACATCCCGATTGGAAAATTTTCATTAGGCCTCACTTTGCAATTTGGGTTTTTATTATGTAAAATTTTGTGGGAATTGGTAATCAACCCTGATAATATTCTTTAAAAGATAAAATTATTTTCCATAACGACCCTAAAATTTAATTTTGAGCTACGAAAAATTTCAATCGCATAAAGTGTATTTTTCTGGCCCAAACTCATTTTGGCCCAATTCCGGCCCAACAAGCTATTACTTCATTTTACTTGACTAAGCACCATTGAATGTGTTTAATTTCCATTGGCATAAGCTACTTTTGCTAGATATAAACTCAACCAAGTAAAAATTAGATCATTTTCATCCAAGTAAAAGACTCAAAATATCAAGCAAGCAAGCAACACTCCACTTTCTCTCTACTCCTAGCCAAGTTGCCCTCTCTAGTTACTACTGTCCATGGCTGTTTTAGTCAGCTTCCATGACCCTCCAGCCACTAGATAACCACCAACAGCCCCCCTAGCCACCACCCACACTACTACAAACATTCAACCTCACTTATATCTTCTTTCTCAAGCATCAAAGTGAGTAAAACCCTAACCCTATCTTGTTGATTTTGATTGTATTTTAATTTTGATTCTTGATTTTGTTATTTTTGATTGTTGATCATTTTGTTTTGATAGAAACAAGAGTTAGTTTGATCTTTTAATTGATTGGTTAATCTTGAAAAGCAAGTATAGATTGAGGTTGTTCATGATCACGCAAGCTTAAGTTAAAATGATGTTTATAGATTGTTTTGTATTTGATTTGGTAATCTTTAGCATTATAAATGATTATGGTGGTGTTGGTGTGATTTTGGAAGAGTTAAAGGTGAATCTAAGTTGGTCATAAGCTAGGGTTTTAATGATTATGCATGGTTTAACTTACTCTTGGTATCAAGCATTTTATTTGTGTGTACTTGGATGAGAAATGAATCTTTGATGTGCCATTTAACTTGGAAAATGAATTAGCGTGATTCTTCTAAAAAGGTTGGACTATGGGAATTTCTTCAATTGATTATAAGGGGTCATTCTGTCCATTTATGCAAATAAGTAAGCTTATGGATGTGTTTTGAGTGATTTTGAAAAGAGAAGAATTGAAAATTAGATGAAGATGATTGTAGAGTAAATTTGAGTAACGTGGCTATGTAAGGTGATGTTATGGAACAAATAATGGTTTAGTAATGTTAAAGAGTTATTTTAGAAGGAAATTATGTGAAAAAAATGGTTGTGAACATGGGCAATAGGCTGTGATGAGACCTGAAATAGCGGTTTGTTTATGAATAAACTGGTACTACATGGGACAATGAAAAATTGTGAATTTTGGTGGATAGCTATATCAATGAGTTATTTTTCAAATTCCTTTTGTATTACCTCATTCCGAGGTTTTGTGGAAAACATCATGGCCAATTTGCTAAGATTACGTAGCATACATGGAAGGTGTTCATAGTTTTTTTAAAGCCTAATTTTAGGAGTCATGTTGTGGTAATTGGGTTTCGCACTGTTAATGAAATTATTGTGGGACTTCTTAAGCTTTTCATATTAGGATTTTAGGGCTCAATTTGAGGACGGGGTTGAACGATATGAATTTTCTAAAGTAGACCTTGAAACGGTAATATGAGGCAAGAAAGAAATCGTGAGATTTGAAGATATTATCAGGTGTTTTTAAATAATTATGGATATTGCAAAAAAATTACAAATTTTAGTGAGTTCAACAACTTTGATTTTGTATAGAAGCTTACTTGGGGAGGAAAATCGAGTTAAATGGGCATGAGAATGAAATTTGAGAAGTGGGTTGAGTAGTGACTCAAGATCGGTGTCTATCGAGCCAAGCGAGAGTTATATGAGCTTCCCTGAACCTCACAACACCCCTTTAGCGTTAAAAATTTTATTATTCATTTCAAAAACATCAAAAACCCATACTCCATTTTTATCCATTAAAGTCTTTTCATTATCACCTGAATTATTTCATTTTGGTCTATTTTGCTCCAATTTGTTTTACTTCGAGTTCAATGACCCTAACTTATTTGTTTTTCAAATCCTTTTGGTATAACTTATCCTATATTGAATTGTTTGAATTGTCGATGCCCATTTTATTAATCAATTTCCATTAACGTTATAAATTATGGGAGCGAATGTTGGTTACTAATCGCATTTATCTACAATTGCATTTCTTAAGTAGAAAGGGGGCCTAGTCTATCGTTTCTCATTGTGGATAAGTGCTATCAAGGGAGATTGAATTTTAAAGACTTTAGATACATTCATTGCCTGTATCTTTAGAAATCAAAATGTATTTATCAAAATTACAACATTTTGGTAAGTACATCAATTAATCAATTTAATCAGTGATTTGTAACATAATTAGTGACCCCATCAGTTATCAGTTACAGGACATTACCATTCAGTTACCCGCGTGACTTCAGGCCAGGTTCCTTGATCGACTTGGCAGGTGTATATTTATCTATAGATCGTAATAGTATCAAGGGTTTCACTATCAGATAATAATTACTAATGCAGTTTTACATTAATCTCATTAACTGTTTTAACTTAAAATGAATTGCAAAGCGGATGCCTAACCAATTTATGCAAAGATCATTTAACAATACAGGAATGCACGTACTGAGCTTCAGCTCACAGTTCAAAACTTTTTTCATGTTTTGTTTTAGGCAAATACTCAGTGAATCGCAATCATGCTAGCAAACTAGTTGAAAAAATAAACTGAGCAAGGGAACCTTGATGAATCAACAGTGACATAGTACATGCATATTTTTGGGAGTTGTATTTTGAAATCTTCAATGCATGGGGGTGTAAGTTTTATGATGAATTGCTTTACTATAGTGTATAAACCTTTTGTTGGTTAACAATTGATTGTATATGGTTTAGTCATGTGTGAATGTGCATGATTGAAGCAATGCCTAACTATGTTATTTATAGTACTTATGCTTCAAGCCTTGCCCTTTTGGACGACATTAACACCCCGATCATTGAATTTATCAGTTGTAATTGAGGGATATCAGAATAGTGATTACAAACAATAAAACCTGCTTAATTAGGGGGCGTTATAGTTTTGGTACCAAAGCCAGGTTTGATCTTCCTTGATGGGATATAGAGTTTGGAGAGTAGAGTTAAGACAGTGAGAAAGTTAGTTAGTGAGGGTTATTATGATATCGTTGGAGATTAGTGACAATAGTAATGTTTGCTTATCTCTCATGTATTCTTCTTTTATATTTTGCTTTGTTAGATGGATCCATATGTAGTATGCATCTTACCGGTTACTTTTGTGGCCACTCACATCTCTTTACTACATACTAGTATGGCAGTCCAGATGCAAAGCCCCTTTCCTGAGTTTCATAGCATTATAGTCCGTACACGTAGGCTATTATGTATACTTATCTTATATGATGGTTGTAGTAGAGTAATTGAATTACTCTGATTATTGAATAGCCAGAATGTCTGAACCTATGCAAGACAATGCTGAGAGCCACATAGGAGATAACTCCAACCACTATCAGGGGTCAGGTAGCCAAGTTTTGGGTAATGTGCCACCAAACCTTAGTGGAATGCCCCCAATTCTCCCTGAGTTGGCTAATAACATTGGGAACCCTAATTACTGGCATACTTTGGTGTCTAAACTTATGAAAGAATTCCCCTAGCACCTACTGAAATCCCTCATAAGGATGATAAACTAGTAGATACGGTAGCCCGGTGCAACCCTAAAATATATGATTGAAAGTATGAGCTAGTGGAACTTGAGGAATGGATTCAAAGAATGGAGAAAATTTTTACTGTAGTAGAGGTTCCAGAGGATAAAAAGGTGAACATTAAGACATTTTACCTAACTGGTGAAGCTGATATTTAGTGGAACACTATTAAGGATATGCTCTTAGGGCCTGACTTCACTTGGAGTAGATTCCTGAAAGAACTGAGAGCTAAATTTTACCCAGTTGTGGTTCAACGGTAGAAAGAGAAAGAATTTATGGAATTGAAGATGAGTGGTAGTATGATTGTGATGCAGTATGCTAGCAAGTTTATAGAATTATACAGGTTTGTTTCGAAGTTTCTATCGCTTGAAAAACTGAAGATGAGAAGATTTGAAGAGGATTAGTATTCTATATTCACAATCAATTAGCTGGTCAACCGATCCTTACCTATCAAGGTTATATGAGCAAGCAACTGAAGTGGAACAAGTAAAAACTGAGTTGAGGGCCTTGAACCTGATTAATCAGAAGGGGAAGTGGACCGAACAAGGAGCTTCGAGCGAGAGTTTACACCGGAAGAAGTTTGCTTACGCTCATTTCAAGAGTCATCCTGCAGGCTTAGCATAGTCCTATGGGAAATGTGGAAAAACTAACCACACCACTTCTTAGTGCTGAGTGGGAACTGATAAATGCATATGGTGTGGTAGCCTGGAGCACTTCATTGTTGCATAGCCCTGAAGACTAAAGGCTATAGATAGGGGCTCCCACCTCCAAGGCCCACAGCTATTGGAAGAGCGTATGTCTTGAGCAAGAAGAAAGCTACCTCCTCTGGTATGGTAGTTACCTGAACTTTCTTTTAATTTCAAAGCCATTTTGTGTATTGATTGGTTCAATTGCCACTCATTCATTTATATCTACTTGATATGCCATACAACTTAACCTTAAAAATAAGGAGACAAAAACCGATTATAGAATCAAGTTACCCAATGACTCTAGAGTTAAGTGTCCTGTCTATTATAAACTAGTCCCAATCATTATTGGTGGGATAGTATTCCCTAGAGTTTTGATTCAATTTGACTCATCAGACTTTAATATCATTCTAGAAATGAGTTGGTTGTGTACTTATGGGGTCAAGATAGATTGTGAGGACCTTAAGGTTAATTCAAGGGATGAACGAAGGAGAGAAATATGTTTTACGTGCTAGTAGAGGAAAAACCTTGTCCTTTAAATTTTGTTATGAAAGCAAATGAGCTCTTATGTCAAGGATATATTGGGTATTGGTGTTATGCTATTGACACTCAACTGAAGAAAGAAAAAGTAGAAGATATCCCTGTAGTTTGTGAATTTAGAGATGTTTTACTGAAGAGTTATCAGGACTTCCCCACAAAAAGAAAATGATTTTGAGATCGAATTAATCCTTGGTGCTTAACCTATCTCTAAAGCCCCACATCGTATTGCCCGAGCAGAACTTAGAAAACTGAAGATTTAGTTAGATGAACTATTACAGAAGGGATTTATCAAACCAAGTGTGTCACCATGGGGTGCCCCAGTTCTACTTGCGAAGAAGAAGGATAGAGCCGTAAGGATGTGTATCGGTTATAGGTAGCTGAACAAGATTATTGTAAAAAACAAATACTCATCACCCTGAATAGATGCCTTGTTTAATCGACTGTAAGGAGCAGGAGTCTTGTCCAAGATTTATTTGACGTCAAGATACCATCAACCTAGGATTATACCTGAAGACATTCCCAAAGCCGCATTTGGGACCAGGTTTGGTCACTATGAATTCATTGTGATGCCTTTTGGCCAAACCAATGCCCCCACAGCCTTTATGGATCTTATAAGTAGAGTTTTCAAACCCTATTTGGACAAGTTTATGGTGGTATTTACAGGCAAAATCATAATTTATTCTAATGACAAAAACGACCACATTGCCCATCTGAGAACGGTGTTATAGACCATGAGGGAACATCAATTACATAGCAAATACAAGAAGCATGAGTTTGGTTAGAAAAAGTTGTATTCTTGGGACATGTGGTTTGAAAGGAAGGGATTAATGTTGACTTATAAAAGGTCAAAGAAATTATAGAGTGTCCAAGGCCCATTAATGTTATTGAGACTAGAAACTTTTTGGGTTTAGCTGGGTATTATCGAGTTTTGGAAAGGATTTTTCAAAGATAACATCTTCCCTAGCTAATGTGTTGAAGGAAGCTATTAAGTTAGCAAGAAGATAAAGTATTAGCTTATGCCTCTGGACAGCGTAAGCCTTATGAGAGAAGTTACCCTACCCATGACCTGGAGTTGGTAGTTGTGGTTTTTGCATTGAAAATATGGAGATATTACTTATATCGGGTACCATGTAAGATCTATGCTAACCATTAATGTTTGAAGTACATCTTTACCCAGAAGGAGCTCAATTTGAGACAAAGGTGTTGGCTTGAGTTGCTTAAAGATTATGATTTGCAGATTCAATACCACCCAAGAAAGGAAAATGTTGTGGCAGATGCCTTGAGTATGAATACATAGCATGGCCTGAAAACCGTAGTGATTAGCCAACTGAACCTCTTGAGAGAGCATGAGGACTTGGGCATTTAATTAGTGTCGTATAGGAAAGCGAGTGTTCAATTGTCAGCACTTACCGCATAGCCCTCCATAGTGGAGGAAATGCAGGTGAATCAAGAAAGTGATCCTGAACTCCAAAGAATAAAGCAAAATTTAGGAAAAGGGAAGTCTCCTAGGTTTGTAGTGCATGAAGATGGGACCTTGTGACTCCAGAATCGCCTATGTGTACTTAAAAAAGAGGAATTAAGGAAATAGATCTTAGAGGAGGCCCACAACACTCGCTACTCGGTGCATCTAGGAGGCACCAAGATGTACAGAGACACGAGGCAATATTTTTGGTGGAATAATATGAAAAAGGAAATCGCAGAGTATGTGGATAAGTGTCTGATTTACCAAAAGGTCAAAGTAGAATGCCACCGCCCTGTAGATGAATTGAGACCTTTAGAAATTTCCACTTGGAAGTGGGATTCAATTTAAATAGACTTTGTCATAGGATTACCACTTTCTACTTCGAAGAAGAATGCCATCTGGGTAATAGTAGATCGACTTACCAAGTCTGCTCATTTTTTACCAATTCAGGACACTTGGGGAGTTAAAAGATTAGCCCAGCTATATGTGAAGGAGCCAGTTCGACTACATGGGATCCCCTCAGGTATAGTATCAGATAGAGACCAACAATTCTAGGACCATTTTTGGCAAGCACTTCCAAAAGCCTTTGGAACCAAACTGAACTTTAGCAGCTCTTATCACTTTGAAACAGATGGTCAAATCGAAAGAGTGAATAAAATTTTAGAAGACATGTTCAGAGCTTGTGTATTGGAGTTCCAAGGAAAGTGGAAAGATGATTTACTATAGGTGGAATTTTCATACAACAATAGTTGTCAATTAACCATCAAAATGGGTCCATTTGAGGCTCTATATGAGAGAAAATAGAACCCCGCTGTGCTGGAGTGACTTAGATGAGGAATTAATCATAAGCCTAGAAATGATTTAAGAAACTACTGAAACAAGAAGAAGGATTCGAGAGCATATTCAGGTTACCCAGAGTCGACAAAAGAGCTATGCTAATGAAAGAAAGAGGCCTCTGAAATTTCAAGTAGGTGATAAAGTTTTTCTGAAGGTTTCGTTAACCAAGGGTATAAGGAGGTTTGAACTGCGAGATAAATTGAGCCCAAGATCTATTGGTCCATACCAGATTATTAAAAGATTGAATCTTGTAGCTTGTCGATCAGATCTTCCTGTATAGCTCGAACATGTGCATGACGTGTTTCTTACGTTACAACCCAGATAGTACATTTCAAATCCTGACCATGCTCTCATAACAAAACTCATTGTGTCACTGAGGGTCTAGTGTTTGCAGAGCACCCATTCCAGAGACTATATCGTACGATTAAGCAGCTAAGCATCAACCAGATACCGTTAATCAAATTACCTTGGGCAAACCATACCACCTCAGAAGCCACCTGGGAAACCAAGGAAGAGATGAAAGCCAAGTACCCACACCGATTTGAGGTAATCAAGCATGCATCGGCAAATTCATAAGTTTCGGGGATGAAACTCTTTAAGGGAGGAAGGCTGCAATAGCCCGACCATAAATCATGTTTATTTATTTAATTAATCCATTTCATTATTTTACGCGCATTTAATTATCACATTTAAACATCTCGATTGGGAAAACTTTATTTGGGCCTCACCTTGCAATTTGGGTTTTTATTATCGTAAATATCGTGGGAATTGATAACTGACTCTGATAGATATGCTTTAAAAGATTAAATTAGTTTTCATAACAACCCTAAAATTTAATTTCGAGCTACGAAAAAATTTCAATCGTATATTTTCGAGTCCAAACTCATTTAGGCGAATTCCAACCGAACAAGCTATTACTTCATTTTACTTGACTAAGCACCATTGAATGTGTTTAATTTCCATTGTCTTAAGCTACTTTTGCTAGATATAATCTCAACCAAGTGAAAATTAGATCATTTTCATCCAAGTAAAAGACTCAAAATATCAAGCAAATAAACAACACTCTTCTTTCTCTCTCAACCCAGCCATGCTGCCCTTTCTAGTTGCTACTATCCAAGGCTATTTTAGCCAGCTTCTACCACCCTCTGGCCACTAGATTGCCACCAACAACCCCCCTAGCCACCACCCAGACTCCTATAAACATCCAACCTTACATATATCTCCTTTCTCAAGCATCAAAGTGATAAAACCCTAACCCTATCTTGTTGATTTTGATTGTATTTTAGTTTTGATTCTTGATTTTGTTATTTTTGATTGTTGATCATGTTGTTTTGATAGAAACAAGAGTTAGTTTGATGTTTTAATTAATAGGTTAACCTTGAAAGCAAGTATAGATTGAGGTTGTTCATGATCATGCATGCTTAAGTTGAAATGATGTTTGTAGATTGTTTTGCATTTGATTTGGTAATCTTTAGCATTATAAATGATTGTGGTGGTGTTGGTGTGGTTTTGGATGAGTTAAAGGTGAATCTAAGTTGGTCATAAGCTAGGGTTTTATTGATTATGCATAGTTTAGCTTACTCTTGGTATCAAGCATGTTATTTGTGTGTACTTGGATGAGAAATGAATCTTTGTTGTGCCATTTAACTTGGAAAACAACTTGGTGTGATTTTTGTGAAAGGGGTGGATTATGGGAATTTCCCCAATTGATTATAAGAGGTAATTTTGCCCATTTATGCAAATAAGTAAGCTTATGGATGTGTTTTGAGTGATTTTGAAAAGAGAAGAATTGAAAATTAGATGCAGTTGATTATGGAGTAACTTTGAGTAACATGGCTATGTAAGGTGATGTTATGGAACAAATCATGGTTTAGTAATCTTAAAGAGTGATTTTAGAGGGAAATTATGTGAAAAAAAGGGTTGTGAACATGGGTAGTAGCCAATGATGAGACCTGAAATAGGGATCTGTTTACGAATAAACTGGTACTACATGGGACATTGAAAACCTGTGATTTTAGGTGAATAGATAGATCAATGAGTTATCTTTTAAATTCCTTTTGAATCACCTCATTCCGAGGTTTGTGAAAAAAGTTATAGCCGATTTGCTAAGAGTGCGCAACATACGTGGATAGTGTACATAGTTTTGTTTAAACGCAATTTAAGGAGCCATGTTGTGGTAATGGGGATTTGCACCGTGAATGAAATTATTTTGGGACTTCTTAAACTTTTCATATTGGGATTGTAGGGCTCAATATAAGATCGAGGGTGAAAGATATGAATTTTATAAAGTAGACCTTAAAATGATAATATGAGGGAGGAAATAAATCGCAAGGTTTGGAGATATTATCAGGAGTTTCTAAATAATTATGGATATTGCAAAGAAATTACAAATTTTAGTGAGTTCAACAACTTTGATTGTATATAGAAGCTTACTTGAGTTGGAAAACCGAGTTAAATTGGCATGACAATGAAATTTGAGAAGTGGGGAGAGTAGTGATTCAAGATCGGTGTTTATCGGCCCAGGCGAGGGTTATATGAGCTTTCCTGAACCTCACAACACCCCTCTTAGCATTAAGCCTTTTATTATTCATTTCATAAATATCAAAAACCCGTATCTCATTTTTATCCATTAAAGTCTTTTCATTATCACCTCAATTATTTCATTTTGGTCTGTTTTGCTCCAATTTGTTTTACTTCAAGTTCAATGACCCTAACTTATTTATTTTTCAAATCCTTTTGGTATAACTTATCTTATATTGAATTGTTTGAATTGTGGATGCCCATTTTATTAATCGATGTCCATTAAAGTTACAAATCATGGGAGTGAATGTTGGTTACTAACCGCATTTACCTACAATTACATTTCTTAAGCAGAAATGGGGCCTAGTCTATCGTTTCCCATTGTGCATAATTGTTATCAAGTGGGATTGGATTTTAAAGACTCTAGGTATGTTCATTGCTTATATCTTAGGAATCTGAATGTATTTATCAAAATTATAACGTTTTAGTAAGTACATCAATGAATTAGTTTAATCGATGATTTCTGGCATAATTAGTGACCCCATCAATTGTCGGTTATAGGGCATTGCCCTTCAGTCACCGGCGTGGCTTCAAGCCAAGTCCCCTGATCGGCTTGGCAGGTGTATACCTATCCATAAATTGTAATAGTATTAAGGGGTTCACTATTAGATAATAATTAACAATTCAGTTTTACATTCATCTCATTAACTATTTTAACTTAAAATGAATTACAAAGCGGGTGCCCAACCAATTTATGCAAAGATCATTTAACAATACGGAAATGCACGTACTGAGCTTCAGCTCACAGTTCGAAACTTTTTCCATGTTTTGTTTTAGGCAAATGCTCAGTAAATCACCGTCATGCCAGCAAACTAGCTGGAGAAAATAAACCGAGCAAGGAAATCTAGATGAATCAACAGTGACATAGTACATGCATATTTTTGGGAGTTATATTTTTAAAACTTCAATGGACGAAGGTGTGAATTTTATGGTGAATTGCTTTACTATGGTGTATAAGCCTTATGTTGGTTAACAGTTGATTGTATATGGTTTAATCATGTGTGAATGTGTATGGTTGAAGCAATGCCCAACTATTTTATTTATAGTACATATGCTTCAAGCCTTGCCCTTTCGGACGATGTTAACGCCCCAATCATTGGGTTTATCAGTTATCATTGAGGGATATCAGAATAGTGATTGCAAATAGTGAAACATGCTTAATTACGGGGCGGTACAAATGGGTTGCTTCACCTGCCAGTGTATTTAGAATCTTTTAGGGATGTGCCAACTAGGTGGCGCCCCGACCTTGTCTAGTTAAGCATCACTTGCTCTAAAAGAAAATCATACACCAACACGTCTGGGCGGTTACGTGTGTACGACCCTAGGCAGGCAAAGGCTACAGACATCTTTAATGTCAACATCCGTTATTTATATCATTTAATGGCTAATATTATCTTTTGGAGCAATGATAGCCAAAACGTTTGTAGAAAAGCGGAGTTGTTTTGGATTTGTTATGCCTTGACTGGGGTCCATGCGGATACTAGCGTTTCATCATCCGCCACTTAGTAAAAATGGCCAAAACTACCCATGAAAATGTAATTGGTGTGGGATGTACAATCACTGCAATTGCCCAAGCCTTAGGCTAGGGGGGAATCAGGTTGCCTCGAGCCTCACTTTTTGGGTGGGAATCTGCACATAACCACCCTAGCCCACATGACTATCATAGATACAAAGGGAGGAAGTAACAAACACTCCACCACAAACAAGTACTTTTCACCTTTCTCGATGTGGCCCGAACCACCATTTCAAACAAACAAAATTTAAACTGTGATCGAGTGATAGTGAGAGAGGTGGTGATGTCACGTGAGGGTGATAAAGGTGATGAGGGAAATAAAGAGGGTAGTGAGGATGATGAAAATGAAGGTGAAGAAGAAGGGCATGAGGCCCAATAACATGGGGGACCCCAAGGGGAGAATGGCCCCGCACCTCAAACACAACCACAATCACAACCACAAATCCAACCCCCATATTTTGAGATGGGGGGCTCTTCCTCCACACCCCAAATGCCTTTTGATGAAAGCTTCCTCCAATCTTATTTTAGCTTCCAAGTAGAGATAGCTGGACTTTGAGAGGAAGACAATAAGATGCGTCACGACATTCACCGGATGTCCGGACATATGGAGACGGTTGAGGAGGGAATGACTTACTTTTGGAGGTATGTAGAGTGACAAGAAGAGAGAGAGAGATGAGGTGTATCAAGCGAGAAGAGGAGCGAGCTATGAGAGAAGCCCGAGAGTACGGGGAGGGGAGGCGGATGAATGATCTTATTTGACAACCATCGGAGGCCATATGCCAGTTGGAGCAGTAGTTCCACCCTTTCTCAGGTGATCAAGGGAGCTCATCGATGTTCACATCGCTTCCTTTGCATTTTTGGCTGCCGCCTGGGCCTGGTGTGGCCTAGTAACTGTGAGTTGTATCCCCTACCCCTACCTTACTCCTTATCGTTTATTGCATTTAAAGGGTTCATTACATATTGTTATTTGTATTAGAGGGCATCTCAGTTATTCTAGGTGGTCGCATGTTGATTATTTATCTCCCCCCCTTCCCACGTTGTTGTGGTGTGTTGTAGTCTGGATGGCCATTTGAGGAGTAATTTGGTTGTATTGGGCATATAATTGAAATGATAGGTGAATGTTGTGATTGAGGCAATCCCCATGTGGTGGATTTGACTATAAGAGTAATGGGTTCTTAGGAGCATCAACAATATCCATAGTTGAATTTAGTGTAGTTATGCATGTGCATTGTAGATATAACTCCATGTTTACCATGTCAATATTTTCTTCTTTCTTCTTTTCTTCTCCATGTTTACCCCATCTCAAGGTAGTCTTCTTTCTTCTCCTTGTTGATATTCCATCTTTTCTTCTCTTGTTATTTCTTTCCTTGTTAGAGTGCCTTAGTTCCCATAATGAGGACATTGTGCATGTTAAATGTGGGGATGGGGAAACTCTTCCATTATTTTTTTGAAAAAGAAAAACAAAGAGAGAAAATTTTTCGAAAATTCAAAAAGATTTTCCATTTTTCTTGTAAATAGATAGTTTTGGGGCAAAATGCATGACTTTTGTTGGCAATGATCTCTGATTGCTTGGGACTCGAATAACACACGATTAAGATGTGTGGGATGGAGAGAAGGTCTAGGTTTTTGATAATTCATGTCTAGGTGGACCTAATAGACGAGAATAGGCATGGTAGGTGAACCTGGGATGTTTTTAAGCCTTATGCGATTGCTTCTTTACTTGCGGTCATCTTGTTCATTTCATGAGGGGCTCATCCAAATTTGTTGCTCTCTAGAATTTGCACTAACCCTATTTGAAACTGCATATTGCATTTGCATTATTGATGAAAAGAAAGAGCCATTCTTTGTGCACAATTAGAGCCACATTGGCCAAAAGAGCGTCCCATGGTACATAACTTTTATCCGTTGTTCCCCCTTTGAGCCGTAACCGTTGATGTGTTTGTGTGACCCGCATGATTTACGCTTTGACCTCAAAGACTACCTCCACTTAAGTAAAGGTTAATGAGTATCACTATGATAAGGGAATTTGGGAATAATGTCGGGGAATGTGTATTTGGTATGGCTTATAAAAAGAAAAAATGAAATGTGGGAATTGACTTGATAATTCGCAAAAAGTTAGAAACTTTCTTGCCAAGCACTCCTTTATTTGAAAAAAAAGAAAAAAAAGAAGAAAAAGAGAATACAACACAATAAAACAATGAAATGAGAAACTTTATTTTGAAAAAAAAGGAAGGGGGAAAAAGGGAACAAAAGTCTTGGCATTAAATATTTAAGTGAAAATTAGAGTATTCAAGTCATCAATGCAAATTGCTAGTTGGGGTGCGATGGGGGGGGGGGATAATTCATGGAGGTGATTGTGACAACTCATTGGAGCGGCTTGCTAGCTCCTCGTTCCCAAATTATGCCTTCTTCCTCAACCTTTAGCCTAGCCTCATTACAACCTTTGAAAAGCCCTCTTGATTGTCAAAATGTTTGTGCAAATACGTGCTGGAGAATGAGAGTTAGATCAAACCTATAGTAGAATGCATTGTTGGTTTTGAGCATGAGTGCAACCATGTTATTACTCTAAACACTTGAGAGGAGAGTCTCACATGCCCAAAGGTGAATAACCATCGCTTACTACTCATTAAAAAAGGTTGGAATGAAAACATGATTGTCATCTACAAGGACATATTTCCTGATTATGCACCCTATGCATGTGTTGTGTGAATCTTGGTGATAAGAGTGAGTTGTTGACTTAGGAAATACATGATTACCCTCATTGATGTTGCTTTGCAAAGATTTGTAAAAAAACTAAAAAGGATTTTTCCTTCTTTTTCTCTCTTTTCCTTTTTCTTCTTCAAAGACTTATGGGTTTGTCTTTCTTAAACTCGTACAGACTGCACTCATCCACTTGGGGGACCAAAGGGTTTAAAGGCCTCATTGCATATGCTAAACGTATCCGTACCATCTATGAAAAGGTGATTTCCACATGTTTTACTTGATAATGAGCAAAATCTAAGTGTGGGGTTATTTGTTTGGTTTCTAACCGGGGAAAGTTTTGACCGTCATTATTGGATTTTAGCTCATAATTAATATTTAAATTAGTTAATTAATTAGATTTTGTGTTTTCTAGGGTTAAATAAGAGAGAAGCCCAATTGAAAGTTAAGCCCAGTCCACTTTAAAGGAAAAATCTAGGGAGCGTGCAAAAATCCAAGGGGCATGCCACAACGTCAATAGGGCGTACCAAAAGTAGAAAATGGAAAAACGCGGGCAGAGATTTGGCATGGGTGCACCATGCCAAGGGGCACGACCGTGCTAAACCCTAAACTTCTGTGTTTCTTTTTTAATTACTTGATGATGTAAGGGTTAAAAGGGAATTTTTTGCCTTTTTCTAGGGTATCTTCATTTTAGTAGCTAATTTTCTCTCCAGCTTGAGTCTTGTAGAGCTTTCTCTCTCCTCCATTAATGAATAGCTTAAAAGTTGAAGCTTTACATTAATTTCATGGCAAGTTTCTTGTTCTCTATATGATTGCTTAATCTTACTTTCTCTCTCTTAAATTTCTTCAAAGTCTTTACTTTTGAGCAACATCAACCTTTGCTAAACATGAGCTTGATCTTATGGGGATAGTGGGGAGGTTTGGGTTTTGATCTTAATGGATTTGAAACCTAAATTGACCTCTCAAAACTCACTCATCTCTTTAGTTGATTTTCCTCTTTTCTACATTTACTCATCTACACTACTAGGATAGCTTGAGATAGTGCAACCTTGAGGTTTCATGGGCAAAGAGATCATTCAAGGCTTGATGATGATGGTAGTGCTTAATCTTTATCATGAACGGTTGTGAACTCGTTGGTAAACTTCTCTCCCTTATCTTTTTATTGCACTTTTAAGGATTAAGCATAGTTTAATTTAGAAATAAGTTTTGTTTTGGGTGATCTTTGAGGATTGTTTGTTGTGTTGATTGGCCAAGTCAAGCCAAGGGCCTTGTCGAGCCTGATCCTCCTTTTTCTCTATGTTGTGTTTTTAGATGCTAGTGAACATTAGCTAGATTAGTGTAGTGCTTACTTGCTTTGAAAAGTCATTTAGAAGAGTTTACTGAGTTGGCATGCTAGGTTTCTTTAATTAAGTGGAAAATTAAAATACTCTTACAGTTAAGTCATTTTTAAGTCAATCACCATTCTTCACAGATGACGACTTGAACTCTTACTCATCGCACGAAAAATTACGATTAAAAGACACTTACCAAGTTTACTTTTTGTATATCTGTCCACTCGTACCTCTTCAGCTCTACATCAAAAAATTTCTTTAATGATAAGTATCGTTGACTGTTTGATTTTTTGGGGAAGCTTGTAGAACTATTTGCAAGCTAAAACGCAAGCAAATGTACATGTTGTTATCCCAGAGTAAACACTTTATAAATTTATCCTTATTTAATAATAATTGAAGTCAAATACGCACAGATGCATCCATTGGAATGAAAATCTAGGATGCAAATGAGGGATTTGTGCGGATTTCTTCGTTTTTTTATAGTCTTGTAAACTATCAATCGAAATCGTATTAAACTAACTAGCATGCATTCTAATTAATTTAACACAAATATTATAAACAATAAACGCTAATCGCTATAGAATCATGAATATGAATCAATTAGGCAATAAAGCATAAGACTTGTTTCAAAATAGTAAATTTAGCATGGCTTCAAGAAGATTATACTAAGCATAAAAAAAATTACTCACTCATATTAAAAGTAACATCACAAGATTCACCCAAATAATCCATGTTTAACAATAAAATAAACAACTAAAATAAATTAAAATAATAACACAAAAAAACAAAAAAAAACTAAGAGAGGGGATACATGATGAGTGTGGAGGCCATGGGGATTTATGGTGTGGGCTGATTATGATGGCGATGCGATGATGTTGATGATGAGATGGAGGAATGGGGTGATCGTGATAGTGGGGTGCTCAAGATGATGGTGATTAGAAGATGACGATGAGGAGGAAGGAGGAAGAAGGCAGGCGTGAAGAAGGGTTGGAGATGAGATGGCTGCGTGAGTCTATGAAGAAGAAGAAGGTTCGGTTGAGATGATGAGAGAGCTGAATTGTGGCTGATGAAAAATATGACGATGGTAATGCGTTATGCCGTTCATTGAGGCTGTGCTGTGGCTTTTATTATATGGTGAGGGTGATTAGGGTTAGTAAATAGGGTTTCCTTCTTCCTCTCTTCCTTAGATTTCTTCTCCCTCAAGACTTCTAGCTCTTCTCCAACTCTTGAAACCCTAGCCCAATTAAATAATTATGAAAATAATATTTTTTATAAATTATTAATTTTAGACTGTCTTTATAGCCAAGCGTGTAAAGCTCGAACTTCGACATCCTCTCTTCACCTTTTCATTAAAACAATGCCTAACCTGAAAAATATATGAAAATAACGTACATTAGATGCAATAATGTGTAAAATATAGTCAAAATAATTAATAAAACGATGAATGATTAATGGCTTAACAAATTCCCCCACACTTAAACTTTGAACGTCCTCGTGCAAAGAAATCTTAGACTCAACCTAAAGTTGACATCCTTTCTTTCCTTATAAAATCATGCATACTTATGATATTCATACTAAGTCTAGGCTTGCTTAAGAAAAACAGTGTTACTGAATTAATTAGTTTTTATTTCAATAAGTGAATACCTGCTAAACATCCAACTATCCTTACAGAGTTTATTCATCAATCTCACAACATTTTCATAATGAAGTAACAAGATCAATAATTATCCATCCCTTTTAGATATGCATACACCGATCAAGAGGTCTAAAAATTTATGATAGAAAAATTTAGGCACGGTGTGGCTATGGAGACAATTGAACTAGGTAGAATAACTAATTGAATCGATTCTAAACTTGCCTTGTATTTATTTTTCTCTTCTTCTCTCGTCAAACTCCACTTGTGGAAATATTCGAGGCCCATATAGGGTCTTAGAAATTAAACACTTCTTGTTTCACACTCACCCGAATAGAGGTGCTGGAACATTTATTTTCATCATTACTTTTATTTATTTTATTGGCTCACTAGTATGGGAAGGAAGCTTTCCAGTGGCAGTATTGCCTCAAAGGGTAGCACTCAGTAGCGCATGCATCAAAGTACTTGTCATTCCAAAATTTGACTCTCTGAAAAATAGACAAGTAAAATCACAATTTTAATGAATCATTTAGCTAATTCAATAGTCTAGGAGATGGGTCAGGTCATTTTATTGCCTCTGAATCGGATATATTACATGACTAAATAAGATGGATAATCAAGAGAGTTACTCATTAAAAAGATGTATGAGGATTAACTTAAACTTCTCTAAAGAATAACTATCATGCTTAGAAGTCTTCACTTATAAAAGAATAAACTACAAAATAGCTAATAAAACAAAAAAATTTCTAAACAAGCAAGCCTAGCATAAACTCATATAATACATTATTTATAAGAAAAGAATTTTTTGTTTTTTCGATTTTCTACTTTTTTTTTTCAAGAAAAAATACTTTGAAAATTAATTGCAGGAGACACCCCCCCCCACACTTAATTCATGCATAGTCCCTAATGCATGCAACAAGATAGAAATAATGAAAACGAAAGCAAAAGTAAATAGGAACTTCCCTGAAAACGTTGGGTTGCCTCCCAACCAGCGCCTTTGTTTATAGTCGTTGGCTCGACTTCATGAAGCTCATGGATCCTCAAGTCGGATCTCTTTTATTAAACATACTTGGTCTCCTTCATAGAAATGCTTTAGCCTGTGACCATTCACTTTGAAAATCTTGTTAGTAGCAAAGGATTTAATCTCTACAGCACCATAGGGATAAGTCTTTACTACCATGAAGGGTCTTAGCCACCTAGAGTTTAACTTACCAGGAAAAAGTCTCAGTTTAGAATTGAATAATAACACTTTCTCACCTACCTGAAATTCTTTCCTAATAAGTTTGGCATCGTGAAAGGCTTTGGCCTTACCCTTGTAGATGACTGAATTGTCATAGGCTTCTAAGCGTATCTCTTCTAGTTCCTACAATTGCAATTTACGCTCTTTCCCTGCTAACTCATAATCAAGATTGCATTGCTTCACAACCCAATATGATTTATGCTCTATTTCTGCAGAGAGGTGACACGGCTTTCGAAAGACTAATCTGTAGGGTGACATACTAATTGGAGTCTTATATGCAGTCTTATAAGCCCAAAGAGTCTCATCTAACCTAAGACTCCAATCCTTCTTAACTGGCTTAACTACCTTTTCAAGGATGCCCTTAATCTCTTTATTAGAAATTTCAGCTTGGCCATTACTCTGGGGGTGATAACTAGTAGATACCTTATGAGTTATATGATATTTAGCTAACAAGGCACCTAAAGTTCTGTTGCAAAAATGAGTCCCCCTATCACTGATGATCGCTCTTGGCACTCCATATCGATGTAAAATTAGAGATTTAACGTGTTTCACCACAGTCTTAGCATCATCAGTCTTAGTGGCCACAACTTCTACCCATTTGGATACATAATCAACAATCACAAGAATATAGGTATATCCAAAAGAAGGGGGAAAGGGTCCCATGAAATCAATGCCCCATATATCAAAATTTTCACAAACATAAATATTATACAAAGGCATTTGATTCCTCCTTGATAAGTTTCCAGTCTTTTGGCACACTTCACATCTTTTACAGAATTCATAAGTATCACTAGAAATAGTGGGCCAATAAAAACCACACGCAGGCACTTAATGTGATGTTCTTTTGGGTCCAAAATGTCCCCCACTTTCTGAAGAGTGATAGAAGGTTAGAATAGAATGAATTTCACTATCATCTACACATCACCTTATAATCTGGTCACCATAAAACTTCCATAAATATGGCTCATCCCAAACATAATATTTAGATTGAGCTCTTATTTTCTCTTTTTTAGCTCTAGTCAACTCAATGGGAAAAGTTTTGGTGACTATATAGTTTACAATATCAGCATACCAAGGCAATCTACTAGTCATAGCATACATAGTCTCATCAAGAAAACAATCGGTGAAAGGGCTACCACTCTCCCCTATTTCTAATCTACTCAGATGGTCAGCAACTAAATTCTTAGCTCCAGGTTTATCTCTAATTTCCAGTTGAAATTCTTGCAACAATAACATCCATCTAATTAACCTGGGCTTAGAATCTTTCTTTTCCAATAAGTGTTTGAGACCAGAGTGATCAGAATAAACAGTAACTTTAACAACCAACAAATAAGTACGGAACTTTTCAAGTGCAAAAACAACAACATGCATCTCCTTTTCTGTAGTGGTGTAGTTACACTGTGTAGGGTCAAGAGTTTTAGAAGCATAATATATTACATGAGGTACCTTCCCAACTCTTTGACCTAGAACTGCCCCCACTTCCTTATCACTAGCATCACACATTAACTCAAAAGGTAAGGCCTAGTTTGGGGGTTGCACAATAAGAGGAGAAGTCAATGTTAACTTCAACTGATCAAAAGCCCTCATACAGTCATCATTAAAATCAAAAGAGACATCCTTTGCAAGCAAGGTACATAAAGGAGAAGCAATCTTAGAAAAATCTTTGATGAACCTCCTATAGAACCCTACATGTCCTAAGAATGATCTCACATCTTTGACACACTTTGGATAGGGTAGAGACTGGATGATGTCAACTTTAGCTCTATCTACCTCTAATCCTCTCGATGGCACTACATGTCCCAGTACTATCCCATACTCCACCATGAAATGACACTTTTCAAAATTCAAGACAAAATTGGTTTCAATGCAATGTCTAAGCACAAGAGTAAGATGATGCAAGCACTCATCAAATGAATCACCATGTACAGTAAAATCATCCATAAAAACCTCCATAATCCTGGTGATAAAATCAGAAAAGATACTCATCATACATCTTTGAAAGGTAGCAGGTGCATTACATAAACCAAAAGGCATACGTCTAAAAGCGTAAGTGCCAAAAGGACAAGTAAAGGTAGTCTTCTCCTAATCTACAGGAGCTATAGGGACCTGAATATAGCCTGAATAGCCATCCAAAAAGCAATAATGTGACCTCCCAGCTAATCTCTCTAACATTTGGTCCATGAAAGGCAATGGGAAATGGTCCTTCTTAGTGGCCTTGTTAAGCTTTCTATAGTCAATACACATTCTCCAACCACTCTAGACTCTAGTAGGTATCAATTCTCCTTCATTGTTTTGCACTACTGTTGTTCCCCCTTTTTAGGAACCACATGAATAGGACTAACCCACTCAGAGTCAGCAATGGGGTAGATCACCCCAGCATCTAACCACTTAAGAATCTCTTTTAGGACTACCTCCATCATAGGTGGATTAAGTCTCCTCTGAGGGTCCCCTTTAGGCTTAGCATCTTTTTCTAAGGTAATAGTATGTGAGCACAAGGTAGGGCTAAGGCCTTTGAGGTCTGCTAAAGTCCACCCTATAGCTTCGCTATGTTCTCTAAGCACTTTAATAAGTTTTTCTTCCTTATCCAAGGTGAGTGCACTAGAGATAATTACAGGTAAAGTCTCATTGTCCCTAAATAAGCATATTTTAAATTTTCAGGTAAGCGTTTCAATTCCAGTTTAGGGGGTGAGATACTCGAGGGAAGTAACTTAGCATGCTTTTCAGGCAGTTCAAGTTTGTTAGGTCCATTATGCTCTTGCAAGTGAAACAAGGACCTTGTCATATCATTTAAGTTATCATTAGCTTGATATGGCACTTTCTGGGACTTAGTATGATCAAGACTCTTAGTAAGCACAGTAAACAGCTCATCCTCATGGGATAAGTCAAAGACATCTTGAGATAGCTCATCAAAAACATCAAGTGCATATAGGTAGTTAACATCAGAGGGAAATCTCATGGCATCAAAAATATTGAACTTAATAACCTCACCATCAAATTCTATGGTTAGTGCCCCTTCGTACACGTCAATTTTAGTCCTAGCAGTTTTCAAAAAGGGTCTACCAAGCAAGATGGGAATATCATGACATGCTTCACCCATGTTCATTACATAAAAGTCAGCAGGAAACACAAGTTCATTCACTTGAACCAAAACATCCTCTAACACTCCATCAGGATAAGTGTTGCTCCTATCAGCTAATTGAATCATTATGCCAGTTTTCTTTAATTCGCCTAGGTTCAGTTTGTCATAAACAAATCTAGGCATAACATTAATAGAGGCACCTAAATCAATCATAGCTTTATCAAAGCAAAGGTTTCCTATTTTACAAGGAACAGAAAACACACCAGGGTCTTGACACTTAGGGGGAAGTTTTCTTTGAAAAACAGCAGACACATTTTCCCCCACACTTATCTTCTCATTACCAATGAGCTTCCTCTTAGTAGTGCATAATTCTTTTAAGAACTTAGCATAACGAGGCACCTGTTTAATGGCATCCAGGAGAGGTATATTAATTTCTACCTTCCTAAAAGTCTCTAAAATATCTTGGTTAGCCTCATTTACCTTAGACGCAGGGCTTCTAAATCTACTAGGGAAAGGTGGGATTGGCTTGTAAGATTCTCTTTTCTTTTCTCCTAATTCCTTAGTAGTTTGATTAGACTCTGTATCTAATTCTAGTTCAGCCCCTTTCACTTCTAACTCAGGTTCCACTTCTCTCTTCTTCGTAGGTTCCTTTAACTCTTTCCCGCTTCTAAGTGTCATAGCACTAACATTCTCCTTGGGGTTAGGGTAAGGTTGATATGGTAGCCTATTTTGCATTTGGGCTTGCAAGTTGCTAACTGTGGTTCGCTATTTGTCTCTCTTGAACTTGCTTAAGGGTGGTTTCCATACTCTGGAACCTATCATCCATTTTCTTAAGGGCTTGTTCTAAGAGGAAATTGGTCCTATCTTGACTAGAAGGTTGATGAGAGGGTTCATCAAAACCAGGTGGATTAGGCTTAGGGCCATACCTAAGGTTAGGGTGGTCTCTCCATCCTTCATTATAAGTATTCGAACAGGGATCATGCCTCCTTTGCTTTTGGTTAGAGTAAAGAGCATTAACATTACCTTCTTGTAGAGGAGGACATGCATCAGAAGGATGCACCTCTCGACAACAAATGCCACATATGACAGCTTTTTGTGCTCCCCCGGTAACAATCTTATTCAACATAACAGTAATGTGAGATAGCTGACTCTCTCCAGATGAACTAGACCCCATCTCATTGACCCTTTGAACTTGTGACTTCCTAGCACCAAACTGCTGAGTATTTTGGGCCATTAGATTAAATAAATTTCTAGCATCAGCTGGAGTTTTATTAACTAGAGCCCCCCACTAGCAGCATCAACTATATTACGATCCATATAAAACAAACTCTCATAAAAATATTGTATCAACAACTGTTCAGTTATTTGATGTTGGGGACAACTAGCACATAGTTTATTAAATCTTTCCGAGTACTCACAAAAAGTTTCCCCATTCATTTGTTTGATTCCACATATATCCTTCCTAATAGATCCAATTCGGGATGCTGGAAAAAACTGCTCTAAGAATGATTTATGCAATGCCGTCCATGTCGAGAGAGATCCAGCAGGCATGTAATACAACCAATCTTTAGCGTTACCAAGCAAAGAAAAACGAAAAGCTCTCAATCAAATTTGTTCTTCAAGAATCCCCTCAGGCACCATAATAGAGCAAGTAATAAGGAATTCACTAATATGACGATATGGGTCCTCTCTAGCTAATCCATGAAACTTAGGTAACAGATTGATGAATTCAAAGTTCAGTTTTGGGGGTTTATCTAATACAGCATAAGCAATGGACATGAGTTGGGTTTCTAGGTTAGGGGCAACAAGTTCCCGAAGAGTGGACATACTTACCTCTTTAAGCTTAAGACTTACTGGCAATCTGCAAAAATTAAAATAAAAACAAAACAATACAAGCAGTAAGATTAAATAGAAATAAACTAGCAATTTAGTTTTCTTTCTCCAGCAACAGCGCCAAAATTTGTAAAGCTTGTCGAGAGCTATAAATTTAACCACTACTTTGGTTATTAAATACTTTTTATAGCATAGGAAAGTAGGGATCGATCCACAAGGAAAGATTGTTTTAAAAAGGCTAGCTTAATCCTAAATGATTTTACTAATCCAATTTATTAAATCTAATCTTAATAATTCTAAAATAATTAAAATCTAATGAATAAAAATCTGGAAAAACACCCAATGATGCTCCTAAATACTTTGGATTATATTCCGGAAACAAAACAGTAAAAAGCGTTCCTAAATAATCTAGAAAAAAAAACCAGAATAGTAACTGAAATTCTAATTAAAAATCAAAACAGCAAACAATAATCAGAAAATAAATATTAAAAATGTTAAATAGTAACCTAAAATATGATTTTCTAGGTATCTAAGCTTATAACTACTCAATTGTATCCAAATAATTTCAGAAAAATTAAATCAGAAAATTAACACAGAATATCAATGCTGAATATTAAATCTGAAATTAGAAATAAGATAATTTGCATAAATATAAATACGAAAATAACCAAGAAAATTACCCTAATTCTAGGACACAACTTTGTGGACTTAACAATACCTAATAATCGTGAATTAACAATTAAAATCGAAATTTTCGGGATTAATAACCTAAAAACCTGCACATATCAATTTCACAAAATAATTCTTGAAAAATTATCAAATAACTTCCAAAAATTACTAAATTAAATATGGGCAGACTAGGACACCCTATAAACTCTAGGAACTGATAAAAATCGAAAAAGAACAAAAATAACTATTTTTATTCTAATTTCTAACCAACCAGTAATTAAATACTAAAACCGAATATAAATCAATCTAAAATTATAACTACTCTAAAAATCAAAATCTAAACTATCTAAAATTATCTAGAGACTCCTAAAAGAATATACTTTTGGGGGGGGTCGATTGAAATTATATTGAAGCTAATAAAAATAGAACAAAAATGAACAAACTAATCAAATTAACTCTAAGCAATAAATAATGATCAAAAGTTGTCAAATTTATAAAGAATACTTAGTATAATCTCAATCCACCATGCAAATTAATATTTATCATTAAAACACAAGTTAATTTCATTCATGAGTTAAACTGTAGAGGACATCAACCAGCGGTTCTTCGCCGTCTTTCCTTAGATTCTAGTTTAATTAGGTCAAGCCCTAATGTGAACCCTACTAATTTGATAACCTTTATACCAGCGCAAAAGTTTAATCAAACTAGAGCATTAAGAATTAGAAAAACATCATTTAACACTTTGTAACCAATTTACCAGCAAATCGATTTAACAAAGATCTAAAGCGATTACCTAATTGAAAGAGATGGGTTTGAGCCATTCATGATCAATTAGGATGATACCTAAGCATAAAAGACTCTAACTTTTAAGTATTAAAGTCTTCTAAACTATCAATTGAAATCATATTAAACTAACTAGCATGCATTCTAATTAATTTAACATGAATATCATAAACGATAAACGTTAATCGCTATAGAATCATGAATATGAATCAACTAGACAATAAAGCATAAGACTTGTTTCAAAATAGTAAATTTAGCATGGCTTCAAGAAGATTATACTAAGCATAAAAAAATTACTCACTCATATTAAAAGTAACATCACAAGATTCACCCAAATAATCCATGTTTAACAATAAACTAAATGACTAAAATAAATTAAAATAATAACACAAAAAAAGAAAAAAAACTAAGAGAGGGGATACATGATGAGTGTGGAGGCCATGGGGATTTATGGTGTGGGCTGATTATGATGGCGATGCGATGATGTTGATGATGAGATGGAGGAATGGGGTGATCGTGATAGTGGGGCGCTCAAGATGATGGTGATTAGAAGATAACGATGAGGAGGAAGGAGGAAGAAGGCAGGCGTGAAGAACGGTTGGAGATGAGATGGCTGCGTGAGTCTATGAAGAAGAAGAAGGTTCGGTTGAGATGATGAGAGAGCTGAATTATGGCTGATGAAAAATATGACGATGGTGATGCGTTATGCCATTCATTGAGGTTGTGCCGTGACTTTTATTATATGGTGAGGGTGATTAGGGTTAGTAAATAGGATTTCCTTCTTCCTTTCTTCCTTAGATTTCTTCTCCCTCAAGACTTCTAGCTCTTCTCCAACTCTTGAAACCCTAGCCCAATTAAATAATTATGAAAATAATATTTTTGATAAATTATTAATTTTGGACCGTCTTTATAGCCAAGCTTGTAAAACCCGAACTTCGACGTCCTCTCTTCACCTTTTTAGTAAAACAATGCCTAACCTGAAAAATATATGAAAATAATGTACATTAGATGTAATAATGTGTAAAATATAATCAAAATAATTAATAAAAATGATACATGGTTAATGGCTTAACATTGTTCAAGATGGCGCACTACATACATGCAATATTTGAGCCAAGAAGACATCCAGCCTCAAGAGATGCAAAATCAAATTTGTTACTTGCATGCCCCTAAGCATACATGCCTATTCAATTTAGTGTATGATAGTGTACAATTTAGGATATTTTTAGATATTGTTTAGTGTCTCATGGCTTCATGTTCAGCATGTGTATGTCATCCACTTCAGAAAAAGGCAAAAATAAATTATAAACAATGCATGCTACTATGGATGGCAACGGGTTGGGGGCCATATTCCCTATCCCCCATCCCCGCCCCCTTCCTCGTTGCGGGGAAAAAAGTCCCGCCAGTCCCCATCCCCAGCAGGAATATAATTCTCAACGACGATATTTACCCGCCATTCTTCCCCTCCTTTTTGATAGCTACATTACAAGTCTTGGATGGAAGTCCAATTTGTCATCCCTAAATCCTAACCTAATTAATTGTACAATGAGCTCTTATAGGCTTCATGCAACATAATTCTAACAAACTTCATTAAAGTTTACAATCTAACCTAAATTAAAGTTTAACAAGTCTATACAACACAAGTCTAGCAATGTACAAATTACGCAAAACAAGTTCATACAACCTACAATTTTTTAAACTTAATGTATCGATATAACTTTAGTATTATGTTCCCAAATAAAAGGCTCATATTTAATTTTAAATCAATATACGGGGACGAGGATGAGGATTTTCTCCAGCCAGGGATGGGAAAATGAGTATGGGGACAGGGATATTTTCTTGAGTGGGGAAGCGGGGACGGGAACGGGGATGGGGTAAATGTTCGCCCCATCCCCATCCCCATCCCCACCCCCATCCCTGCTCGGGGATTTATTTCAGTCCCCATCCCATTCCCCATCCCCATTGGGGATAAGGATTTTTCCCCAATGCAGGGCGAGGCCCCAATCCCCACCCCACTGCCATCCCTATATGCTACTGACTTTTTTGATATTCAATGTGGAAGGAATTCATGTCTTTTATTAGGCGCTAATTTATTGTATTTTACATGCCTCTATCGCCTAATTTTAGCTTGTATAATAAGGTAATCTTTGGAATTTTTACGTGTTTTATTTACTTTTGTAGGTAATAAACCCCTTCGAACAAATCGCGAAAAGGAGTGGAAACGGAACAAAAACAAGAAAACAAGGCAACGGGCAGCCTGTCGACTACATGACAGCCGCCACCACTAGCCAGCAACATGACAGGCTATCATGGCCAGCGATGGTCGGTCGTTGCCCCTCTCGCCCTGAGAGATGTTTCGTGGCCCGAGTTGACTCCTTTTTAAATGCTTGCTTCGGGACTTTCGGGACGAACTTCCTTCTCTCTCTTTCTCTTTGTAGGCTATTTTTAGACTACGTTTTAGGTTAGTTTGACAAATAAAATTCCCATTTGGGACATTAGATTAGGAGATTAGATTGTAAATTTGGATGGATTTGGATTTAAGCTTTGGATTTCACCTTTTCCTTTTCTTCTCTTTATCTCTTTTTCATATGTTGTCTTTTTTATATTTCGTTAATTTAATGCTAGTATTTGATTTTGTTTAGTCAAATGTTTAGTCTTTGTTAATCCATGTTTAGTTTGCTTGATTAGATTAGTTTAGTTTCTTTCTCTCTCCTCCGCAGTTCATGTTTATTTGCCTGTTTGTTAGCCTAGGTTTAGTTAGGTTTAATTGTGTTTTTGTGATAATTAACGATTAGTTTGGTTGCCTTGGGTTGTAATTAGCCATTTGATGGCTAATTAGTCTTGTATTAGGCCTAACCACACCTGATTTAGGCCTCCAATTTAGAGTTTTCTCTCATATTCGCCACATGCTCGATGAAATCCTTGAGGGAGCTTTCATTCTTATCTTTGGGCGGTTGACTTATGCCGAGAGGTGTGGTTAACTAGCTAGTGTGGGAGAGAGAATGACTGGGGTTTGGATTTGAAAATGGTCCCGATCCTAGCTAGGTCTGTGGGTTGCTAACCTTATAGTCTAATTGGGCTAACCCCATGAAAATATGCTGTTAAACCAATTAGACTAGCCCATGACCCTCAAGAGAAGGGTTGGGTGGCCTTTCATGGTGCAATCGACCATCTCAATTGTTGGCATAGGTTGGGTAGGGTAGGGCTCATCTAAACTATTTAGCTCATTAATTGGTCAAATTGCAATTCCAAGCTCCTTTCTTTTCTGTTCGTTAGCTTAGCTTAGCTTGCTTTTCTTGCTCCTTTCACTTGGCCTAGATTGAAGTACTCAAGCTAATCCCAGTGGTTGAAACCCAACTCCCAGTGGACGACACTGCGAATGCTCGACGATAAAACCTTGCACTTGGGGTTATAAATTTTGAAATTCGAATTATTCCCATCAAGTTTTTGGCGCCGTTCCCGGGGAGTTGGCGCTTTTCAATATCGGGGTTTACTTGAACATTTGAGGCTAGACCTTTAGAAAATCCAAAAAAAATCAAAAAATCAAAATTTTGAATTTATTTTTTGAAATGGCTATTTTCTATTTACCTCAATTTTAGCATGAACCTTTTTGGCAATATTTGTCTAGATTGAATTATTATAGTGCTCAATGTGTGCGTTTTATGTATGAAAAATGGAAAATATGCAATGCCATGCTTGAGGGAATAACACATAAGACTCGAGTCATCCTTGAGTCCATGTGTTATGACATGTGGGATTTGTTTGAGTCTTTGGCTTGGTATCAATGGCACCATGAGATTGCTTGTGAGTCTTTTGTGTGCCCATCCCCCATTTCCTATGATTTGCACGTTTATTCTCCTCTTATCTGCTCTTATTGTCAATCTTCTAACCATGATGTGAATTCGTTCCCTATTATGATATCTCTTATGAGTGTTATGCTAAACTTAGTGCCATGATAGGGACCATGCATGAGCGACATACGCACTTTGTTAGTGAGATGAGGGAGTGTGCCCTATTGCATGAGACTGACCTGATTCTAGCCTCCTCTAAACTAGAGGTTGGTCTAATATGATGATTGCGAGTCTTCTCTTCCCTAGAGTCGCGTTTTGTTGACGTTACACCTTCCACCGACCTTGGGAAAACGTTTGACCCTCCCTTGACTTCTTCGTCACTTGTCGGTCCATCCTTGTTTAACACACCTAGAGACACTATTGAAGGTGTCTTGCGCTTCCCTTCTTCTCCCCTCCCTTTAGCTCAATGCACAGGGTTAGAGATGGGTGAGTCTTTTGGGGGCGATGTTAGTTGTGTTGAGAATGATTCACTTGATTGGTCGGGCGATATTGCATTGTCAGAGCCATGTTTTGACGAGTTCTACAGCGATAATATGAGGGTTGATGCCACTTCTAGCATTGAGCATATTGATCCTATTTACATCGAGTCACTTATTTAGTCCCATTTCATCCCCCTCCCTTCCCACCACCCCCTCTCATTTGCATGCTCTTCATGAGTCCCTAGGTGACATTAGCGGGTATAATCCCTTCCTTGACCCTATATTGTGTATACCTAGAGGACATGCATACAAAAAATTGAGTAGACCACTTTCTTTGATTATGCTTTTGATTTTCCTACAAGATTGGATGAGTATAACAGCGCACTGACTTTCTTCGCTATGATCTTATTAGTGTTCTCTTATTCGCACTATTCTGAGATGCATGCAGCAGCGCACAACAACCTCGTATGAGCTCTGGCTACATCCGAGTTGATGCCACGAGTCCTGAGCGATGATGAGGAGTGGCTGATGCTCCTCAAGCCTCCCCAGCACCATCCTAGAGAGGTATAGTTCGGGTACAATCAGTACCCGACCTGGTATAATCGTTCTCACTTTTCTCCCTTCTTTTTATTTTCTTTTTTTTTCTTTCCTTTTAGTAGTGGATATTAGGTTGTGTTTAGTTGTAGATATTAGGATTCCGTTTTTGTTGGTGATCATTTTTGAGGTGAAATTTGGGATGTTGTGGAGCCGAATGATGGCTATGATCACCTTTGTTTGTTTTTGTGCATATTTGTGTTTTATGATTGGTAGTGTTATTGCATTGCTATATATTCGTTTTTTATGGTGTTGTTGTTAATTGCTTGAAATTGTGTCTTTGGGGAAGTGTGTTAGCTTGTCTATATGTGTGTGTCTTGTGTCTTGTTTTGTTTTGTTTTCTTTGTTTTTGTGTGTTTTTGTGGTGGTGGTGACTCCTTGGCTCCCAATGAGGACATTGTGAGGTTTAGGTGTAGGGGTGAGAGTCATATACCCTTTTGTGCATATTTTTGTGAAAATTTTCAATTTTTGTATAGTTTTTCTTTTTGGCTTTGGGGAACTTTTGTGCTTTTGTGATTGGTTTTTAATCTTTGATAGCTTGGTTGCTAGCTAGTATATAGGTCGAATATGCATGATGGAACACTTGTCTACAATGTGATCTCTAGACTCTCATAATAACCCCATTTCACATGTGCGGTTTTGTGCCTACCTTGTACACTTAATCATTGACTTGGGGTATATCTTCTACAAATCCTCACGAGACCTCACTCGACTACTTGAGGGAACCAAGGGGTTTAACAGGCTTGTTGCATACACTAAATGCAACCATGATTCTTATGAAAGTGAGTTAGGTTATTAAATTAGTTTTTCTTTGGTTTTGCTCGAGGACAAGCAAAAGATATGTGTGGGGGTATTTGTTGGGCCTAATTTATCATATTTTGCATGCATTTATCACCTAATTTTAGCTCGTATAATAACGTAATCTTTAGGATTTTTACTTATTTTCTTTACTTTTGTAGGTAATAAATCGCGTTGAGCAAGTGTCACGAAAAGGACCGGGAATAGAGCAAAAACAAGAAAACAAGCCAATGGCCTATGGGTGGCCTGTCCACTGCATGATGGCCACTGCCAGCAGCTGGTGACAGCCTAGCTACTGACAACATGACAAGTCATCGTGGCCGGCGACAACCGTCGCCCCTCTCCCCCTGCGCGCTGTTTCGTGGCCTGGCTTGACTCCTTTTTAAAGGCCTGCTTTAGGACTTTCGAGATGGAGTTCCTTTTCTGTCTTTCTCTCTCTGGGCGATTTTTAGACTAGGTTTTAGGTTAGTTTAGCAAATAAAATTTCCATTTGGGAGATTAGATTAGGAGATTGGATTGTAAATTTGGGTAGATTTGGATTCAGGCTTTGGATTTAACCTCTATTCAATCAAGCATAAATTGTTTTCTCTTCTCTCTCTCGCTTTTTCATTTGTTGTTCTTGTTTATATTTCGTTAGTTTAATGCTAGTGTTTGATTTTTTTTAGTCAAATGTTTAGTCTTTATTACTAATCCATGTTTAATTTGCTTGATTAGATTAGTTTAGTTTCTTTTTCTCTCCTCCATAGTTTATGTTTATTTGCTTGTTGGTTAGCCTAGGTTTAGTTAGGTTTAATTGTATTTTTGTGATGATTAGTGATAGTTTGGTCGCCTTGGGTTGTAATTAGCCCTTTGATGGCTAATTAGTCTTGTATTAGACATGACCACACTTAATTTATGCCTCCAATTTAGAGTTTTCTCTCACGCCCACCACATGTTCGATGAAATGCTTGAGGGAACTTCATTCTTATCTTTGGGCAGTTGACTTATGCCCAGAGGTGAGGTCGCTAGTGTGGGAGAGAGAATGGTCGGGGTTTGAACATGAAAATGGTCCCGATCCTAGCGAGGTTTGTGGGTTACTAACCTTGTGGTCTAATTGGGTTAATCCCATGAAAATAGGTGGTTAGGCCAATTAGACTAGGCCATGAGCCTCGAGAGAGGGCTTGGGTGGTCTTTCATAGTGCCACCGACCATCTTAATTATTGACGTAGGTTGGGTAGTTTAGGACTCATCTAAACTATTTAGCTCATTAATTGGTCAAATTGCAATTCCAAGCTCCTTTCTTTTATGTTCATTAGCTTAGCGTAGCTTGCTTTTCTTACTTCTTTCACTTGGCCTAGATTGAAACACTCAACCTAATCCCAGTACTTGAAATCCAACTCCCAGTAGACGACAACCCTAGTACTCGACAATAAAACCTTGCACTTGGGGTTACAAATTTTTAAACTCGAATTCTTCCTATGACCTTTGACTTAAAATTTTTGAATGCGAAAACACATAATCAGCAAGCTACCCCTCTTCCTTTGAATAATCAGCTGACATACTAGTCATGCGTTCAACAAAAGGTGAACAAAGACATATAAGCAGTTGCTTTGCTTTTCGGTTGGGCCTTGTAGTGATTTTAGGTCCTTTTACGACAATAGCACACTCAAGGTTTCCCTTCACGTCCTATTATGGTGTATTTCATTCATTTGGTGTACCATCATGATCATTATCATCAGCCTCTTTGGCATAATTTACTTGATTAATTGGTGTTGGGTCAACCATCGGACTTTGAGAATCAGGAATCAGTGTGAAGTTAGGCATTGTTGGATCTTTTAATTTCATCTTCTTAAGCGGTCCTCTTGTTTCCCTTTGTGTTTGTTTCTGCAATTCTATCATCACTTCAATGACTTTATGCTTGATCTTAGCTAGATGGAAGAATTTCATCTTCTTTTTGCATAGAATCTTTGTGCTTCTGCTGATCCTCATTACTAGAGTCATGTTGGGAAGAATGGTCCGAGTTTGTTTCACAAAATTCTGAAAACCATATTGACAGCCAACTCTTGAAATTTGTGAAATAACTTGTTGTTTCGATACTTTTTCGCGTATACCCCATGTAATTCCAGAATTATGTGCAAGAATGTATGTAGTTTTTTGATCTTGTTACAATCCCCTCGAAATCTATTGCATACATTTAGTTGTAATTTCAAAGTTTAAAATAAAACACATTTTAAAAGTACTTATTATAAAAAATTCTTCTAACCTTAAATTCAGAAAAAATTTATTTAGAATGCTCGGGTTGCTTGATAGAATGGAGTTGCTCTTTTTTGGTAATATATGCATCTGTTGATGCACAGTGTTAGTTGGAACCATCAATGGTGGATCAATGTGGCCCCTTCCAAAGCCAACAGTCATGTACTCCTCATCAATCCTTTTTTTTTTTGGCTTTCTCTTTGGTCCTTCCAGTAATAGTATGGAAAAGTCTTTCAACCATTCTTTTGTTGCTGAAGAAATACAACATCTAATAAAACAAAGAAATTGAATAATAGTTAAAGATACCGAATATAAAGAAAACAAACTAGACAGGATTGGTGTCAATAGAATTGGAATGAATCTATTATGCCGCTTAAATTTGATCATTCCTTGAGTCCAAACCTAAATTGGTGCAACGCAAACTGCATAAGTAAAGCAACATACACTAAACACACTTGTATTATACACTAAACAATGTTTTAATATACACTAAACATTGTTGTAATATACATTAATTTGTTTAACACACACACACACACACACACACACACACACACTCACGCACACATTATGCATTGAACATTGTTTTATTATACACCAATTGTATTGGTGTTTATTTGGTCACATTTTGATGTTTTTTAGTTGTCACTTTAGGGAACATTAATATAATTGATCATACAAATGAAAATAAATTAGCAATGGTAATTTGAAGATAATATATAGTTAACTTACATCCAGAAATATTATCGGACCTCCAAAAAATTGGTAGTGGTCTTCTATCTTCTTCCTTGTAGCATTAACTAAGCAATCCAACATGTATTAGGATCAATTGTACATGAAAATTCCCTCAAGATTGATTAGGTTCTTTAAGACCATCATACAAGAACGGTTTTGTTAATGAACATGGAAGAACTTCGCCATCATATAGATAATGAAATTCATGTTGAATTAGTCACCTCTATCTAGTTATTGTAGAATGAGTCTGGCATTTCAGAAATCAAAGGTCTCCCCCTGTAATTTCAATCTGTCCTCAGCTCACGTAAAACAAATTCAATGTCTTCATCACTATATAACTTGTTTGCAACTTCAACTACATTATGACCCCCAACTGGTAATATAGAGGTCAAATATACCTCCATTGGAGTTATGAAAATATCTTTCTTCTTAGGCAAGCATAACTGCATATGGATCAAATTTGTCCATTGTATTTTTGAAATTTCAAAATGCAAAAAACCTCCAATTCCCATATTTCTTATGGCTTCATTCTAAGCATCATTAAATCTTTCATGCATATATAAAAATCTAATAGTAGACATTCTTGTAGGAAATTGCCTTTTATAACATTTTGCGCTTTTTTATTCTCACCTTTTTGTTTTTTCTCCTTTGGCTTTGTCAGTTTACCACCTTTCTTTTCCTTTGCTGGCCTTAGTTCTGTTTGGTGTCTATTTCCTTTTTTCCCTCATATTCAACTTCTTGCTTCTTCTCTTTATCACTTGCAATTAGGAATCTTGGAGACCTCCTAACACTTTCCTACCTTTCACTAGTTTTGAGCATTTTGGTGCTGTCTTCCTGATTGTTTCTGCTCTGGCTTCCTTTATCATGATTTGGTTGGTGCTCATAATATGGTTTTGGTCATGATTCTTCCTCTACATTCTCATTTTTACTTTTAGTAGCTCTAGACCTTGGGGAGATTGTAATGGTTTTGTGACCTATGGGTGATCTTCTTGGTGTTACAGTTGTGTCAGAATGTTTTAGAATAAAGGCTTGCACTATAGGGGTATCTTCTTTGGTTTTTGTCTCCTTTTCATGATTAAAATGTTAGTCTCTATAGATTGAAGTTTCTGTGGCTTCCCTTTTATCCTTTTCATGATTGGATGTGTTCCCCCTTGGAGATCTTTTTGGAGCCATACCTATGTCAAAAGGTTTTAGAGAACTATTTTTGTAGTCAGAGATACTATGTCTATTTGTTCTATGTCACCTTGTAGACCTTGACTAGCTGGTGCTTCATTAGATGGTGTTGTAGTTTTGTGAGCTCTTGGTGACCTTCTTGGGCTTAAAGGTGTCTTCTTCCTCCTTCTGTAGGCAATATGCTTAATCCTTTTATGCTTTTCTTGTCCTTTAATAGATTCATCTACGTTGTTCTCGGAACTGCACAAGGTTTATGTTAAATAAGTAAATATGAAGTTTTTTTAACATTGCAAGTATATGTACTAGGTTGTAATTTTAAACTTCTAAATATGGCAAGTTTTATACCTGAAAGACTTTTTTAAGTACATAGCACTTCCATTTAGATCAACTATAACAACTTCAATAATCTTGTTAGGAACTATTTCATTTTCTTCAGGTTTTGACCAATGAACATCAATATCACATTAAGTAATGAAAATACATTGCGCATGTACAAAGAATACCAATGTATCCTTTTGTTATTATCAAGAAATGCGTAAGTATTGTACACTAAGCTACACTCAACAATGTACTCAAGAGCTCCAGGTTATGTTAAACAACACCAAAGGTATAACTAAATAAGACTAAGTTAAAAATTGAAGAACACTAAAGTAAAACATTGTACATGGCCTTAAATATCCTTAATTAAGTGAAAACACCAACCTTTCTAATGGACAACACTAAAACTTATACTAAACAATATCAAATTATTCAAAGCATAATACTAAACCTTTAAATGTGAAACAAGTGCTATCCCTGTTTAAAACAATTGATCTATAACCTTAATAGATGACCAAACATGGTAATTCAGGTTAAGATGAATAAAACCACTTTATTATCACTTTTGCCAATTAAACACATCATATTATCTTTTTAAATAACACTGAATATGATTCTAAAAAACACTAAATGTTTTGAAATACTACACTAAACTATTATATTATGCTTCACTGACTTCAAACTACAACAATCAAGCCAAGAACATTATTCCTATGTCTAAAAACACCAAAATTAGACACAAGCCAGCAAATATACTAATTTGGATTCATATTTTGTACATCGACTTGAAATCTACGTTACTAAAATGCAGACGCCACATTGAGGGCACCAACTACTGCCTCCATAAAAAACTAAAACAACTCATAATAGAGAAAGCTATGTAGTTATTATCAGTGACAAATGATCAGGAACTGGAAGCACATCTAATCATACAACTCTAACTGAAATAACCTCAATTGAATGGAAGCACCAACCTTTTTACTGGACAACACCAAACCTTATACTAAACAACATCAAATTACTATTATAACTAAACCTTGTACTAAACAACACAAAATTACTAAACCTTTGAAGTTGAAACAAGTGTTATCCTTAGTTAAAACAATGGATCTACAACCTTTGATAGATGCTAAACATGGTGATTTAGGCTAAGATCAATAAAATGATTTTATTGTGACTTTTTCCAGCTAAACACATCATATTATGTTAATTCTAATTCAAACAATACAAATCAAGTGTATGACATTGAATATGATTATAGATGAAACTAAATGTATTGAAATACTATTATATTATGCTCAAACTAACTTCAGATTGTTACAATCAACCCAAGAATACTATATCGATGTCCAAACAACATTAGAATTCCCCAAATTGTACACCAAAGTGCCAAACTGTTCTCAATTTCAACTAAAAGAACGCCATTCAATTTTTTAAGTACTAAAATTGTTTCTAAAACCCATTAAATTTGTTTAATTACTAAACTAAACCATGATATTTAGTTTAACTTTAGTAGACTCAATTTCAACTAAACCAGCACCAATCAAACACAAATAACACTATACTTGTGTCCAAACAACACCAAATTTCCACAAGTTGTCTACTGAAGTAGTAGACGACTTTGAATTTCAATTACAACAACACAATAACTAAAAGTAACACTGAAACTGTTTCTAAATGATGTTATTCTACTAAACTTTAGTTCAAACTACACCAATCAAGGAAACAACATTAAATCTTACAGAACATTACATCTAACCCTAAATTATTAAAGTTTTTGTTGTTTATGCATGAAATGCCTTTTTGAACGCATTCTTGCTTGTTGATCTTCAAGTTGCCTCTTCTTCTTCTTCTTCTTCTTCTTCTTCTTCTTCTTCTTCTTCTTC